>CAUYUJ010018895.1:0-17500 GCA_963575745.1 Prorocentrum cordatum | reverse complement strand
TTGCTGTTGTGAGATGGGCTGGTGGGGATACGCGAAGCGTAAAGAATTGTATAAAGCCATCGGAAACAAAGTACGTATGTTAGCCGCTGCACGCCTGGCGATGGCATAAACCCTTAACAGCCCAAGGGGTCGGCGGTGTGGCATGAGCCTAAGAATCAGCCACTGTGCTGCTGCAGTACCAGTTGCTCACAAAGGTCGCACTCGGCACGCAGGTGTTGGTCTGGGTGGAAGTCACGGACGCGCAGGTCGCCGTGACTGAAGTCACCGAGACAGCCTGATTGCAACAGACGGCATTGCCAATGATGTCGTTGGTATCGGTGCGACGCAGCACGCGGACCTCAAGGTTGAACCTGCTGGAACAACTATCTGCCGCGGCCTCTGCAAGCGTGCACTGCGAGGAGCTTGGATTGACGCACGTGGCGAAACCATCGAACGAAAGGCCCGAGGGACCCGTGTACGTGATAACGCCGGTGTGTGAATTCGAAGCAGAGGCCCATGAAATTGAATATGTCGACACGTCGCAAAGCCCTCCGCCGCAGGCGCAGCACATGTCCGACGATGTGAAATCCACATCGTCGTAACCAGAGCACCACCCGGGGTTTGCTACATAGTCGGCGCAGGGGTCGCCGTAACTATCCAGGGCTCCACCGTCGGTGTCAACACACGCATCCGCTGTCTGCTGCGAGGTGTTGCTCTTGTCCACCGCTTTTCCAAATTGTATCATGCTGGAGTCGGCGGGGGCCGCACCCAGGCCAGCGGCCCCGCGCGCTCCGACAAGACTTGCGATGAATACGAGATGGGCCATCTGCGGACAGGTGATCCGACTAGTCGTTTTAGGATGTACGCAAAAATGTGCGGGTGTGCTTCAGACTGTGGAGGCCCAGCTTGAGCCGAAAAGTCGTCAGATTGCGAAGGCCCACCTGGAGGTACTAAATTAGCCTTAGCGAAGGACCCAACCCTGTGCAGCTGTGAGTACCGCAGTCATGAGCACCGTCTTGGGTGGAGCACCTTTTATAGGGGCACGAAACGTGTGAGGGTGTACCCAACTGGGATGGCGGCGACACGCATTCGCTGCCGCTGGGGCCTTCGGTGGAGCTCCCTATGGGACCACGAAACGTGCGAGGTGTGGAAGGAAATGGGGCGGCGGCGCCATGCGGACCCTGCCGCTGGGGCCTCCGGTGGAGCTGCCTCGGGCCACGAAGTGCGCGAGGGGTGTGCGGAATTCTGGGATGGAACTGCATGCGGGCGCTGCCACTTGAGCCTCGGGTGGAGCACCCTTTGGGGCCACGAACCGTGTGAGGGGTTCGGCGGGGCGGGCTGGCGGGCGGGCGGGTCGGGTCGATTTGGAGGGAGGGGTTCCCCGGGGACCCCGAACGCATAAGGGTGGGGCAGAGGGCCCCCAAACAGGCCAAAAGGGCACCATCAGGCCATCTGGACGGTCCACTAGGGCCACGGGCCGCCGAAAGATCGATCGAAAAACCCCACGCCGGCCTCCAGACGGCCCTCAGAGTCCCCCAAGACGCCCCAAGAAGCCCTGAAGAGGCGTCCCGAGATGGCCTCAAAGATCCAAAATCGTCTCTCATTTCCATAGTAGACCCTGCATGTTTTGCACATTCGCCTCTTCTGCGATCACAGCGTCCTAGTCATCCCAGGAAGCCTCCTGGGCCGGCCCCAAGACGGCCCACGAGGTCCCCAAGCTGGCTTGCAGACGGCCCACGAAGGCCCCAAGACCGCTCGAAAAGATATCTATATTTATATACGATATACTATATCATAATATGATGCGTGATAAAATATAGTGTAGTAAGAAATCATATAATAAGATAAAATACAATATAGTAATACACTACAATATAGCATGGTAAAATATTACATACTATAATATAATATGATATAGTGAAATATAAGACAATATCATCGAATCTAATATAATATGACATGAAATAATATAACAGAACATCGTATACTGTGATATACTAGACTAATAAAACAATACAATATAATATACGATGTTATATTAAAATATGATATGATATGACATACTATAACATAATATAATATAATATACTATAATATGATATACTATACTATGAGACAACGCAATACAATACAATATAATATACTATAATATAACATAATATACTATAACACAATATAAAATAATATGATATAGTATTACATCTGATTATATAATATTATATTATACATACGATGTGATATAATATAATTTACTATAATATATTAAGATTGAATAGAAGATGATATAATGTAATACAATGTCATATACTATACCATGATAAAATAAATATGTAATAATGTGATAGAATAAAATATAAATTTATATAATATAATATGATATAGTATACTATGATACCATATAACATAATATAATACAGTAAGATATAATGCATGATAATAAACTATGTTTTAATAGAATATAATATAACATAATATAATATACTAGAATGTAGTATAATACCATGTAATAGAATATAGTATAATATATCATGATATTATATATTACAATATATTATATACGATAATATCATATTATATAACAAAATATGGTATAATATAAAATTATGTGCTCAAACATCCGACCACTCTCGTGGCGACGGAGCGCCCCCCGGCGCCTACTCGCGGGACCTCCTCGCCGTGCCGCTCTTGCAGCACCGTCAGCCCCCAAGAAGCGACGGCAGCCGTCTCAACAGCGCTGGCCCCATGAAACCTGGACGTCTTTCTCCGCCTCCTCCTCCTCATCATCATTATCACCACGATTCCGGTTGTATCGGTACCCTGTTTAAGATGATGAAAGCGAATCGACCCAACCCTGAACAGTGACCAAGACCAGTCCTGGTCATAGTTGCGGTTTTGGTTGCATTGATATCATTGTAACTATACGACTGCGACTCTCGCCAGACCAGGGCCCGTGACCAGGACCTGGAGAATGTGCAGGTCCAGGACCGCGAACGGAGGCTGTTGAGTAATGTGCGTTGTGTTGGAGACAGAGGGTGCTGAGCAGAAGGATATTTTCAAGTTACAGTTGGGACCGGAGCCTGCTGAATATTTGATGTGATTTTCGACACGGAGACGGTTGATTGATGTAAGCAGTGTTGGAGACGGAGGGCGTTGAGTAGAATGATAACTTCAAATTGCACACGCGGAGGGAACCTGTGGGGCACCGGGCGTTGCGTTGGGCAGATCCGCGCGGATCGCCAAAAGTTTATGTATATGCCTTGTTTCTTCTGCTAGCTTTCGGCACCACCTGATATAATATAACATAATATGATATATAATAAATATAGTGTAGTAAAATATCGTGAAGTAATATATATATATATATATATGATATAATGATACACGGCAATACAATATAGTATAATATGGTATAATATATAATAAGAATAGAAAAATATTATAATCTAATATAATACCATATACTACAGTCGTATCAAATTAAATCAAGTATGATATACAATATTATAAGATGATATATTACAACATGAAATGATAAAAAAATCATATTACATCGTATAATTTAGTATAAAATATGTTGGTCTGAATTGATATGATATGATAGAGTATGATATAATCAAACATAATATATATTATAATATACTACAATATAATATGAACTAAAAATGATACTATATTATAGTATATCATATAATATAATATATTATAAAATGTTATGGTATGATATAATATAACATATTATAATATTATATACTGTAAAATCATAAAATATACTTTAAAAATATATGATATAATATACTGGAGTATACTATTTTAGAATACAATATAACAAAATATATGCTAATATAATATATACTATAGTAAACTATATAAAATTGTACAATAAACTGTATGTAAATATATGCTAATACAATGAATATGCAAACTATGTTTATGATATAGTATAGTAAACTATATAAAACGATATGATGTGCTATACCGTACTATACTATATTAGACGATATTATAATAAAATATCACATGATATGCTATAGTTACTGTATAATATACCCAAATACAAAAAATTGTACGACACATAATATAACATGATGTAATATAATATAGTATAATACAATATGGAATGATATTATAGCATGCCATAAAGCATGATATGATATAGTGTAATATGACATGGTATAATAAGATATAGTATATCAGTATATCATATACTATAATGTGGTAAACTATAATAAAAATATAGTCGGGAATAATACAAATAAACACAATATACTATAACAAAATGGAATGTATTCTTGTGTCATGTAGTATAATATATCATATTACAATATGATATACCATTGTATAATACAATCTACTATACAGCACAAGAATCCCGATAACGCAACCTGACAGCGATGTGTATAAGCATATCTGGAAGCATTCCCCTTCAGATTCAGGTGAGAATCAAGTTGTAGAATTCTGCTGTTCTCGCAGTCGCAGTCGCATTCGCAATGACAGTCGCAGTGGCAACGGCCTTAGGATCCAATGGAATCCTAAGGATCCCTAGGGGTTCCTAAGGCATTCTTAGGCATCCTTAGGAATCCATAGGAATCCTTAGGAAACCTTAGAAATCCTTAGGAATCCTGATTCCTGGGGATTCCTAAGGATTCCTAAGGATTCCTAAGGATTCCCACGCAATCCTAAGGATTCCTAAGGATGCCTGAGGATGCTTATCTATGCCTACGGACTCCTAAGGACGTCTACGTATTCCTAAGGATTCCAAGGGATTCCTAAGGATTTCTTTGGATTCCTACGGATGCCTACGCCTGCCTCAGTTTCAGCTTCAGCCTCAGCCTGCCTCGGCTTGCCTCAGCCTCAGCCTCAGCCTGCCTCAGCCTCAGCCTCAGCCTGCCTCAGCCACAGCCTCAGCCTGCCTCGGCCTCAGCCTGCGTCAGCCTCAGCCTCAGCCTGCCTCAGCCTCAGCCTGCCTCAGCCTCAGCCTCAGCCTCAGCCTCAGCCTGCCTCAGCTTGCCTCAGCCTCAGCCTCAGCCTGCCTCGGCCTCAGCCTGCCTCGGCCTCAGCCTGCCTCAGCCTCCCCTCCTCCCCCCCCCTTCCCCCCCCCATTCAGCCTCACCTTGTCTCAGCTTCGGCCTGCCTCAGCCTCATCCTCATCCTCAGCCTCAGCCTGTCTCGGCCTGAGCCTGCCTCGGCCTCAGCCTCAGCCTGCCTCAGCCTCAGCCTGCCTCAGCCTCAGCCTCAGCCTGTCTCAGCCTCAGCCTGCCTCAGCATCAGCCTCAGCCTCAGCCTCAGCCTGCCTCGGCTTGCCTCGGCCTCAGCCTCAGCCTGCCTCGGCCTCAGCCTCAGCTTCAGCCTGCCTCAGCCTCAGCCTCAGCCTGCGTCAGCCTCAGCCTGCATCAGCTTCAGCCTCAGCCTGCATCAGCCGCAGCTTGCCTCAGCCTCAGCCTCAGCCTCAGCCTCAGCCTCAGCCTCAGCCTCAGCCTCGCCTTGTCTCAGCTTCGGCCTGCCTCGGCCTCATCCTCAGCCTCAGCCTCAGTCTCAGCCTCAGCCTGCCTCAGCCTCCGCCTCAGCCTGCCTCAGCCTCAGCCTGCATCAGCCTCAGCCTCAGCCTGCCTCAGCCGCAGCTTGCCTCATCTTCAGCCACAGCCTCAGCCTCAGCCTCAGGCTGCCTCAGCTTCAGCCTCAGCCTCAGCCTGCCTCGGCTTGCCTCAGCCTCAGCCTGCCTCAGGCCTCAGCCCTCAGCCTCAGCGCCTCAGCCTCAGCCTGCATCAGCCCTCAGCCCTCAGCCGGCACTCGGCCGCAGCTTGCCTTCCAGCTGCAACCACAGCCTCAGCCTCAGCCTCCAGCCTCAGCCTGCCCAGCATCAGCCTCAGCCTCAGCTGCCTCGGCCTCAGCCCTCAGCGTCAGCCTCCTCAGGCTCAGACTGCATCAGCCTAGCCTCCTTCAGCCTCAGCCTGCCTCAGCCTCAGTCTCAGCCTGCCTCAGCCTAGCTGCCCGAGCCTCAGCCTCAGCCTGCTCGCGCCAGCCTGCTCAGCCTCTCAGCCTGCCTCAGCCTCAGTCTCAGGCCTGCCTCGGGGATGCCATCAGCCTCAGCCTCAGCCGCCTCGGCCTCAGCCTGCCTCGGCCTCAGCCTGCTTCAGCTCGGGCATTCAAAATATGGAACAGGACTGGTGTTCTGGGAACACAAAGATCACGAAGTGGCCCACAGCTGGCTCCGGGCAATCAAAATATGGTACAGAAATTGTGATCTGGGAACACGAAGATCACGAAGTGGCCCACAGTTGGCTCCGGGCAATCAAAATGTGGCCTGGGAATGGTGTTCTGGGAACACGAAGATCACGAAGTGGCCCACAGCTGGCTCCGGGCAATCAAAATGTGGCCTGGGAATGGTGTTCTGGGAAGACGCAGAACACGAAGTGGCCTACAATTGGCTCCGGGCATTCAAAATGTTGCCTGGGAATGGTGTTCTGGGAACACGAAGAACACGAAGTGGCCTACAGTTGGCTCCGGGCATTCAAAATGTTGCCTGGGAATGGTGTTCTGGGAATGGATTCCGAAGGATTCCTAAGAATTCCTAAAGATTCCTAAAGATTCCTGGGGCACACCCTTTTGTCCGGTTTTGTCCGCATCCCGCCCAGACCCCCCTGGGGCGTCAAGATGCTCTCTTTTGACCCTGGAGGGCACCCAAAGGCCCTCTGGACGGTCCAAGAGGGCCACGAGCCGCCGAAAGATCGATCGAAAACGCCCACGCCGGCCTCCAGACGGCCCAAGAGGCCCCAAAGACGCCCCAAGAAGCCCTCAACAGGCGTCCCAAGACGAGCCTCAGAGCAAGAACCGCCCCACTTCCATTGGAAAACCTGCATGTTTAGCACATTCGCCTTTTCTGCAACGACAGCGTCCAAGACAGCCCGAGAAGCCTCCTGGGTCGCCCCAAGACTGGTCAAAAGGCTCCCAAGAAAGCTTTCAGACGGCCCGAGAGGGTCCCAAGACCGCTCAAAATTAGCCTGGCGAAGAACCCAACCATATGCAATGGAAAATACCGCTGATGTGGGTATCGTCTTCCGTGGAGCTCCCTCTAGGGCCACGAAACGATGTACTGGGCGGGTGGACCGAATGCGAACTGCGCCGCTGGATCTGCCTGTCGGCCTCGGCCTCAGCCTGCCTCGGCCTCAGCCTGCCTCAGCTCGGGGATTCAAAATATGGAACAGGACTGGTGTTCTGGGAACACGAAGATCACGAAGTGGCCCACAGCTGGCTCCGGGCAATCAAAATATGGTACAGGAATTGTGATCTGGGAACACGAAGAACACGAAGTGGCCTACAGCTGGCTCCGGGCAATCAAAATGTGGCCTGGGAATGGTGTTCTGGGAACACGAAGAACACGAAGTGGCCTACAGTTGGCCCCGGGCATTCAAAATGTGGCCTGGGAATGGTGTTCTGGGAATGGATTCCTAAAGATTCCTAAGAATTCCTAAGGATTCCTAAAAATTCCTGGGGCTCACCCTTTTGTCCGGTTTTGTCCGGATCCCGCCCAGACCCCACTGGGGCGTCAAGATGCTCTCTTTTGACCCTGGAGGGCACCCAAAGGCCCTCTGGACGGTCCAAGAGGGCCACGAGCCGCCGAAAGATCGATCGAAAACGCCCACGCCGGCCTCCAGACGGCCCAAGAGGCCCCAAAGACGCTCCAAGAAGCCCTCAACAGGCGTCCCAAGACGGCCTCAGAGCAAGAACCGCCCCAGTTCCATTGGGAAACCTGCATGTTTAGCACATTCGCCTTTTCTGCAGCGACAGCGTCCAAGACAGCCCGAGAAGCCTCCTGGGTCGCCCCAAGACGGCTCAAAAGGCTCCCAAGAAAGCTTTCAGACGGCCCAAGAGGGTCCCAAGACCGCTAAAAATTAGCCTGGCGAAGAACCCAACCATATGCAATGGAAAATACCGCACATGCGGGTAGCGTCTTCCGTGGAGCTCCCTCTAGGGCCACGAAACGCTGTACTGGGCGGGTGGACCGAATGCGAACTGCGCCACTGGAACCTTCGGTGGAGCGCCCTACGGGGCCACGAAACGATGCGAAACGATGCACTGGGCGTGGGATCCGCATGCGGACTGCGCCACTGGGACCTTCGGTGGAGCTCCCTCTGGGGCCACGAAGCGCTGCCCTGGGCGTGGGGAAGCCGCCTGCGGGCTGCGCCACTGGAACCTTCGGTGGAGCGCCCTCTGGGGCCACGAAGCGCTGCACTGGGTGGGGAAGCCGCCTGCGGGCTGCGCCAGTGGGACCTTCGGTGGAGCTCCCTCTGGGGCCACGAAGCGCTGCCCTGGGTGGGGAAGCCGCCTGCCGACTGCGCCACCGGGACCCTCCAAGGGGGACTGCGCCTGCGCACTGCGCACTGCGCGGGCGGACTGCGCCACTGGACACGATGCCCCGGGAAGCCCCCCGGTACGCTCCCAGGGCGCCTCCGAGTGGCCCGAGAAAGATTCGATCGGGCCTTCGGGAGGGCCCTCCCGCCATCCGCGCGGCCTCGGCCCCGCAGCCCAGGCACGGTGGCGGGATGTGCCGAAGGCCATTCGACCCGCCCAAGACGGCCCAAGAATCAACCAGTGGTGCGTCGGAGGCATGAGTTCTTGCCTTCCTACACGCACTTCAAAGAGAGGTTCCGTTCCCGATCTAATCGACATCGCCTGAAGGCTAGTCCACGGGCTACTCCACTCTCGTCCCATCAGATCCGCCCCACCTCGCGTCCCCTTCAACCACCGCCCCGACAAATTTCTCCTGGGCACCATCCCGACCAAGCTTTCAAAACGAGCCTGGCTCCTGTGACGAAGGCCCTCTCGCGGCCTGCACGAAACCAAAAACTACACCCGCAAAGAACCTCACACCAGACATCTGCGTCGGTGGCTTAGGGGAGCCTGTCTTCAAAACCCCTTCTGCCCTTCGGAAGCGATTTACCCCCGCAGCGTATTCATAGACACACCCACCCACCCACTCGACCGACGGCCGACCCGAGTCAAAGATCCCCGTCATCACGATACGATCAAGACAAAATGCATTTTGCGACATGACCTGGATCATATTTGGGATTCCCGCCCTCGCTGTGCATTGGTCTGTCACACGACGGCAGGGGGCATCAGATTACACCGTGTGTGCAGGCCCACCATCCCTCTCACAAGAAGACACTGGAATGTGAGCGTGGCGGCACAACCCCCCCGACCCCTTGGACTACCCTCAGCGTGTGAGATGCTTACCACTCCCCCGACCCCGCCCCCCATACCCTGGTCTGTTCGATTTGGAGGGAGGGGGGTCCGCCCGGATCCCACGGGCCCGGCCCCAACGCATCATGGGAGGACAGAGGCCCTCACAACGAGCCCAGGCGGCCCCAAGAGGCCCCCAAAACAGTCCAAGAGGGCCCCCAAACGCCAAACGCTCCTCTAGGACGGCCAAGTAGCCTCCAGACGGCCCAAGACGCCCCCCAAACGCCCCCAGAAACCTCCAAAAGCCCTCCCGACAGGGCCCCACGACGCAACAGTCATTGATTTTCAATCCGTTTTTGAAAGAGTTCAGCGTTCTCGCCTTTTCGGTTTCCCGACGCTTCACGACGGACCAGGAAGCTCCCGAAATCTCCCCAGACGGCCCAAGAGGCTTCCCAGAAGGCCCCGAAACAATCAGAAAGGGCCCCCCCACACAGCCCCACAGACGGCCCCCAAGAAGCTCCGAGAGGCCCCCCCTGGGCCCCCGTGCAGCGCCCAAAAGGGCACCAAGGAGCCCCTGCGGCGTAAGCCCAAGAATCATACTGCCGCTCACAACAACTCGCACCTTGGGATCCGCAGAACTCTTCACATGCAGTCGTGTCGGTGAACGTGGTTCGAGCGATTTCTGTAGTGCCGCAGCTGTTGTACTGTTCCAGAGTAGCGCATGTTGTCGTCAAGCCAGCGGAATCGATGCTCCAGACCAACGTGAAGCTTCCAGCGCCGCTCCCATATGCATCGATGATGAAGTATGCTCGCTGCACTGCTCCTTGGTTGTTATTCCAAACGTGCTGCATGGTATCGGGATCGTCCGTGCACATCACAAGGTTGGCACCTGGGCATGCACCACCCCAACGTGTCTCATGGCGACTGTCGTAAGCGTTGCTGGACATGCCGATTGTCAATGTGAAGCCGGATGGAACATCGATGTAGAAGATCTGTTCATTCCCATGGCCACCACACGATGTGGCATGCGTGTTCATGCCTGTCACTGTCGTACCAACGTAAGGGCTGGACACTGTGGACAAATCTATGGCTGCGCTGCAAGAGTCCTCAGCGGAATCGATGCTCCAGACCAACGTGAAGCTTCCAGCGCCGCTCCCATATGCATCGATGATGAAGTATGCTCGCTGCACTGTTCCTTGGTTGTTATTCCAAACGTGCCGCATGGTATCGGGATCGTCCGTGCACATCACAAGGTTGGCACCTGGGCATGCACCACCCCAACGTGTCTCATGGCGGCTGTCGTAAGTGTTGCTGAACATGCCGATTTTCAATGTGGAGCCGGATGGAACATCGATGTAGAAGATCTGTTCATTCCCATGGCCACCACACGATGTGGCATGCGTGTTCATGCCTGTCACTGTCGTACCAACGTAAGGGCTGGACACTGTGGACAGATCTATGGCTGCGCTGCAAGAGTCCTGTGGCTTGTGGCAGGTAGCGTAAGGATGGATATGGTAGATCTCTGAGCACGTTGAATGGAATGTCCACCAATCAGATCCGTGGCCATAAACTGCTGTGCATGTTGGGTCATCATTGCAACACGTCTTCGCCGATTCCTCGGTGTAGCACGTCGAGGCACACTTCGCACACCTAAAGGAACGGCAATAGCCAGCGCCGTCGTCCCCGCAGTTTTGCGGGTCGTTGCAATGTGTATGGCTCGATGAGCACACGTAAGGGGTCGGAGCGGCGGTCGGATTAGGCGTAGGGGATCGCCCCCACGGATCCCGTCGAATTCCCCATCCTGTCAGCTGCGAGGCGTTGCTCCCGTTCATCGCTGCCGCAAGCTGTATCATGCTGGAATCGGCGGGGACCGCACCCAGGCCAGCGGCCCCGCGTGCCCCAACAAAGCTGGCAATCATCAGTAAGAAACGGGCCATCTGCGGGACAGGTGAACCGATCACAAGGTGTAGGATGCACGAGGAGCGCGCGGGTATGCTTCAAACTGCGAAGGCCCAGCTGGAACCGAACAGTCTTGAGCCAGAATGGATGCGGGAAGGCCATTGGATATATAATTGGGAGCCCCCCACGCATCGAGCCCAACATGCATGCATTTGCGTGGCCAAACATCTGCGTCGTTTGCCTTCCAGAAACAAACTGGTCCCAAATACAAGCTCGGTCCTTCGACCATCTTCCCCCATACCCCACCCCACGGCGCCACCCCCGCCCGCCCGAGCGCGGTGACGGAATCGCCCAGCAGCGCAACTGGATCCGCCGACCCCTGCTTGCCAGGGGTGAAAAGGCGTGCGACATGATTGGTTGTCCCCCTGAGTGTGGTTCTGATGTTGATTGAGGTGGACATTGTTCGAATGACGATAACCTGATTGAACTATGACTATAACCAGAACTGGTCTGGGTGAAGGCAATATGGTGCTTCACCCGATCAGTATGATATGAATGTCGAGCTATGAATATGACTATAACTGGTCGTGGTGTACGTCTGGGTTGGGTCGGAGAAAGATTGATGACCGACCACAACTGCGAATGTGACCAATCTGGCTCCTGGTCCAGGTAAGTTACACTATTCGAACAGATTCGGAAAAACGTGACTAAACCCGAACCGTGACCAGGACCAGTCCTGGTCACAATTGTGGTTCGGTCTGCACTAATATTATTATTATGTTATTGATGCCACTCGACCCAAACCAGAACCGTGACCAAGACCAGTCCTGGTCACAATTGTGGGTCAGACTGCATCAAAATTATTAAAACGATTGCAATGACAATCGGACCAAACCAGAACCGTGACCAGCACCAGTCCTGGTCAGAATTGTGATTCGGGTTGGATTGGTACTACTATAATACCTATACGACCACCGTTCGGGAAGGAGGGTGGGGGCGGAAGGGGGGGAACCAATACTTGACTCAATCGATATCACTATCGATCTCACTCAACGGGACACCACGGGACATCACGGGACACCACATGACACTACGGGACACTTGTCGATCTCATTATCGATCCCACTATCGATCTCACTCAACGGGACACCAAGGAACACCACGGGCCAGCACGGGACACCACGGGACACCGCGGGACACGTCTCGATCTCACTATCGTTCTCACCATCGATTTCACTATCGACCTCACTCAACGGGACACCATAGGACACCACGGGACACCACGGAACACCTCGGGACACCACATCGATCTCAATATCGACCTCACTATCGATATCATTATCGATATCACTCAACGGAACCCCACGGGACACCTGTCGATCTCACCATCAATCTCACTATCGAATTCACTTTTGGCGACACCACGGGACACCACGGAACACCTCGGGGCACCACGTCGATCTCAGCATCGACCTCACTATCGATCTCACTATCGATCTCCCTCAACTGGAAACCACGGGACACCACGGGACACCACGGGGCACCTGTTGATATCACTATCGATCACACTATCGATCCCATTTTTAGGGGCACCACGGGACACCTCGGGGCACCACGTCGATCTCAGCATCGACCTCACTATCGATCTCACTATCGATCGCAGTATGGGTCTCACTATCGATTTCACTCAACCGGACACCACGGGACACCACGTGGCACCACGGGACACCGCGGGACACCGCAAGCCACCGCCAGACGGACGGACGGACGGGCGGGCGGGGGAGAATCATTTTTCTTGACTGCGCCCTAGCAACGGCGGACACCACGGACGGACCTCAACGGCGGCTCGGATACCACCCGGTCCGATAGCTCGCCCAACTCATGTGTCGAAACTTCTGACCACAGAGGCGCTCATGAAGCAGCGCTGATCCAAACAATGCTTTCACCTAAAGAGCCCGACACGACATCCCTTTTAACATCACTAGCCCTACAAAATTACCCCAGTGCGACCCTACCTAGAAGTTGGAGCCTCTAGGAAAGCAGCATTAGTTGCTGTGCTATGCTATGCTATGCTATGCTATGCTATGCCATGCTATGCTGCGCTATGCTATGCTATGCTATGCTATGCTATGCTATGATATGCTATGCTATGCTATGCTATGCTATGCTATGCTATGCTATGCTATGCTATGCTGCGCTATGCTATGCTATGCTATGCTATGCTATTATATGATATGCTAAGCTATGCTAAGTCATGCTGCGCTGCGCTATGCTAAGCTATGATATGCTATGCTATGCCGCGCTGTGCTATGCTATGCTGGGGTATGCTATGATATGCTGTGCTGCGCTATGCTATGCTACGCTATGCTATGCTGTGCTGTGCTCTGCTATGCTAAAGCTCAGCGAAGCTAAGATGAAGGTAAGCTAAGCTAAGATAAACCTGAGCTAAGATGAAGCTTAGCTGAGCTAAGATGAAATAAGCTAAGCTAAGATGAGATAAGCAACGCTAAGCTAAAGGGACGTAACTGGGGGAACCGCGGGGCGGATGCGGGGGGAACCGCCCGGGGTGATTTCCACTGCCCGGCCCCTTTAAGCAAAGAGAGTAAGAACCCTTCTAGGCAGAGCCTAGGTAGGCAAAAAAAAAGTATGGCTTGTAGCCTCCACAAAAACATTCAATGATATGACCGTCCCTGGTATTAGGCGACCCCGAAGAAAGTCCAAAGAGGGCTCCCCCAGATAGCGGTGAGTGAGACCAGATCGAAATCCTCACTACGGTCATTCTCGTCAGGGGTTTTCCGAAGGCTTTCCAAACGATCTCGGGGAACACATATTCCGACAGCTAGCCCAAGCTCGAATCGCGCCTCTCGGACACACAGGCTCTTCCAAAAAGGCAGGGGACGGCGGTGACTCGCCGTAGGCGTCTTCGATACGGTTTTTGCTGTCTGCGATGATCTCAGGAGTGGTGCGACAGCTGACCCCGCAGTCCCCGTAGGGATGGCCTACCCAACCGACAGAACCGCCGGACGCAGTGGCCGCTGCGGAGCAGCGAGGTGATCAAGCGCCCTCACGTGAGGCCTGCTACTGCAACTGAAGCCACAGCTGGGCCCCCGTCGCTGCGCGGTCCTGCCGCAAGGGCCAAAAGTTGCGCACAGGCGTCCGGTGTGACAACTGGCCCCGCAGTCCCCGTAGGGATGGCCTACCCCACCGGCGGAGCCGCCGGACGCAGTGGCCGCTGCGGAGCGGCTGCCGAAGCGATCGGAACATGGTCAGGAGAGGTGCAAGGAAGAGACGCACTCCAGCATTCATCTGAGAAGTGGTGCGACAGAGGGCCCCGCAGTCCCCGTAGGGATGGCCTACCCCACCGGCGGAGCCGCCGGACGCAGTGGCCGCTGCGGAGCAGCCGCCGAAGCTTGAGTCGAATGTCGTCAGCTGAAGCTTGCCTCTGCAACCGAGAAGACGAACGCACTTCGACCCGTCTGGTGAGAGATCTGAATCAGGGAAGAGTGGTGAACGCATGCCTCCGACGGCATCGCTGCCTCCGTGTGGTCATCTTGTCCTAGTAACCCTCCGACTGCAAACCCAGAATGCCCGAGATGCTTGACGTAAAGATTCAAATACTGGACCCCGTCCTGAGTGCGCCCATAAGCAACTTTTACATTCACCTTCCCAAACTTAAACCACTTCGGCTGTTCGTCGTGCACACCCTGAGCTTGGAAATGAAGACCGCCCGTCCCTTGCACCTCCACCCACTTCCCAGTGATATTCAGCTGTTGAAAATACATGTCTGCGCATTGTCCACCCGACTGGCGCGCATCGGCCTCCACACGAAGCAATGCATTATTGTGCCTTCCACGAGGGATGTTTATCAGAACATGCTTGCCCGGCTTCATCAAATCGAAGCGCTGACCAAGAACGTTTTGCAAGTGGGGATCGCCAGTGGCAGCCACACCGCCAGCTCCGCCAACCGTGGAACCAGTTCCTGCAGGAAACGTCGGATGTGGCGTTGGCCAACCCGGAGGGTACGTCGGGCTGGGCGTCGGACTGGGCGTCGGGAAGGGCGTCGGGAAGGGCGTCGGGAAGGGCGTCGGGAAGGGCGTGGGGAAGGGCGTCGGGAATGGCGTCGGGAAGGGCGTGGGGAAAGCCGTCGGGAAGGGCGTCGGGAAGGCCGTCGGGAAGGGCGTCGGGAAGGCCGTAGGGAAAGCCGTCGGGAAGGGCGTCGGGAAGGCCGTCGGGAAGGGCGTCGGGAAGGATGTCGGGAATGGCGTCGGGAAGGGTGTCGGGAATGGCGTCGGGAAAGGCGTGGGGAAGGGCGTCGGGAAGGCCGTCGGGAAGGGTGTCGGGTAAGCCGTCGGGGAGGGCGTCGGGAATGGCGTCGGGAAGGGCGTCGGGAAGGGCGACGGAGAGGGCGTCGGGAAGGGCGTCGGGAAGGGCGTCGGGAAGGGCGTCGGGAAAGGCGTCGGGAAGCGTGTCGGGAATGGCGTTGGGAAGGCCGTCGGGAACGGCGTCGGGAAGGGCGTCGGGAAGGGCGTCGGGAAGGGCGTCGGAAAGGGCGTCGGGAAGAGCGTGGGGAAGGGCGTCGGGAAGGCCGTCGGGAAGGGCGTCGGGAAGGCCGTCGGGAACGGCGTCGGGAAGGGCGTCGGGAAGGGCGTCGGGAAGGGCGTCGGAAAGGGCGTCGGGAAGGGCGTGGGGAAGGGCGAGGGGAAGGGCGTCGGGAAGGGCGTCGGGAAGGGCGTCGGGAAGGGCGTCGGGAAAGGCGTGGGGAAGGGCGTGGGGAAGGGCGTCGGGTAGGTCGTCGGGAAGGGCGTTGGGGCAAATGTCCCAGGCAATCTGTACAGGTTCCAAAGGCTGTTACTGTGACCTTCTCGCAGCTCGTAGTCCGTACAACATCTGCAACCCCACGAGGGGTAAGACGGGCTGAACATGAAGCCAAGACCGCAGGATGGGTTCGCAACGGCTGCGGAGTAGCACGCCTCCGCGCTGCTCTGGTGGCCGAGGTTGACGGCCTCCTCCGCGCACCCGTAGTTGCCCAAGAAGAGGTAGTTGGCCCTCTGATACCTCTGCCAGTTCGTGTTGTGGTGGTCGTTCCCCGCGCCAGGAGCGCAGCATCTGCAGCCCCAACCCCAGGATGGGTTAGTTGGCTGCATGAAGTCGGAGCCACACGAGGGGTTGTCGAATATCTGAGCTTCGCAAGACGCTGCGGTGGCGTGATATCCAAAATTCGCCGACCTCTTGGATCTCATCATGGTGTGAGACTGTTGCCCCTCCACGAACCTCCCCCCCAGAGGGCCAAGACCAATCGATTTGGATGGGGGGCGTCAGGCTGGATCCTGTCGAACCAGCTGGGTGTCCCAGCCCTGCCCGGAGGGGGGTCCTTTGCTCCAGAAGTGCTCCCAAGATGGCACCTAGAAGCACCCACGCGAGCTCAAGAGATACCTCCAAGATGGTCCACGAGCGCTCCAAGTCGTCCTAGATAGCCTTAACATGGCCCCGAAGATGCCCCAAGAGGTCAACGAGAAGGCTATGAATAGGGCACTGGGGGGTCAAAAACAATGTTTCGGGTGTTCTCGCCTTTTCGAGCTTCTGACGCTCCAACACGGCCCTAGAGGCCCCCAAGACCGGCCCAGACCGCCCAACCAAGAGAGCTCTTAGACGGCCCGAAGATGGGCCGAAGAGAGGAAACACGAAACGAAAATCCGAGCCGTCCGCCTCAAGAAACCCACAAGAGGAGCCAAAAGGCCCTCAACAGGCTCCAAGAGGCCCCGAAAAGGCCCCAGGGAAGCCCCGAGAGGCTCCAAAGGGGCACAAAAACTGCCTCCAAGAAGCCCCTGGGAGGCCGCCCACGAGATCCCAACGAACATCCAAGAGGCCTCTGACCGATCACCCACACACAATGGCGGGATGGGCCGTCCCATCCCGGAGTCAGAGCGGAGCCGTTCATTGGACTTCGTACCAATCCGCTCCCCCTCCGCTCACCTCCAGCCTCCCCCTCTCGGAAACCTAAAACAAATCCCACCAGCCCTGTGGGCGTGAGTGGTTTAGCGAGCTTTCTCTGGCCTCAACCCCCCAACCCCCCTTCTTCCCCTTCGGGGATGGGTTTACCCCTCCCCCTACCCCCTCCCCCTGGGCCTGGAGACGGAGTCCCGCGGGTGGTCAGGGGGGTCTTTTTCGACGCCTGGGAGGGCCAAAAAACGACGACCCTCACGAGGATTCTGGCCCCGACGGGGGGGCGGAGATAGGCCCCTCTGCTCTTCTTTGAAGCCAAAATCATTGATTTTACTACGGTTTTGGCCCCATTTTGGCCTCCTGAGGGGGCCGCGCTCATCTTCCTTCATAGCAAAATCATTGATTTTACGAAGGTTTTGGGCTCATGTTGTCCTTCTCAGGGGGCAGCTCCCATTTGCGCTTCAAAGGAGGTCGCAAGAGGCACCAAGATGGTCCCAAG
>CAUYUJ010018894.1:127500-192849 GCA_963575745.1 Prorocentrum cordatum | reverse complement strand
TAGTAGTAGTAGTAGTAGTAGTAGTAGTAGTAGTAGTAGTAGTAGTAGTAGTAGTAGTAGTAGTAGTAGTAGTAGTAGTAGTAGTAGTAGTAGTAGTAGTAGTAGTAGTAGTAGTAGTAGTAGTAGTAGTAGTAGTAGTAGTAGTAGTAGTAGTAGTAGTAGTAGAACTAGTAGTAGTAGTAGTAGTAGTAGTAGTAGTAGTAGTAGTAGTACAAGTAGTAATCGTAGTAGTAGTCGTAGTAGTAGTAGTAGTCGTAGTAGTAGTAGTAGTAGTCGTCGTCGTCGTCGTCGTCGTCGTAGTAGTAGTAGTAGTAGTAGTAGCAGCAGCAGCAGCAGGAGTAGTAGTAGTAGTAGTAGTAGTAGTAGTAGTAGTAGTAGTAGTAGTGGTAGTAGCAGGAGGCGGAGGAGGACGAGGAGGCCCGTGGAGGCGTCTCTGGGGAGGCCGTGGGAGGCTGTGGGAGGCTGTGGGAGGCTGACGTTCCCGTTGTCGTTCCCGCTTCTTGGGTCGTCTAGAAGGGCTAGGGGGGTAGACGGGAACGGGAACGGGAACGGGAACGCGACCGGGAACGGGAACGGGAATGGGAACGCGACCGGGAGCGGGAACGGGAACGGGAACGGGAACGCGCCGGGGAACGGGAATGGGAACGGGACCGGGAACGGGAACGGGAACGGGAACGGACGTAGGGCGTTCGCGTTCATTTACGGGAGCCCACCGCGGTCTCTATTCGCGCCAATGTCGGCAGGAGTGGCGTTTCCTCGACGCCGCAGGGGGTGCGCTGTTGGTGGGGGCCCACCGCGGTCTCTATACGCGCCAATGTCGCAGGGCCTAGCAGGCGTGGCATTTCCTCGACGCTGGAGGGGTGCGCTGCAGGCTCCCAGGGTGTGGCAGGCGTGGCGTTTCCTCGACGCCACAGGGGGTGCGCTGGGGGTGGGGGCCCTGTGCGCTGCAGGCTCCCAGGGCGTGGCAGGCGTGGCATTTCCTCGACGCCACAGGGGGCTTGACAGCAGAGAGGGTACGTAGGTAGCGTAGCAGCCTTGACATTTTCTGGAGTCTATATCTCGGGCAGTATGCACCGGTGCCTCAGGCGTGCATGCGGCAGAAGTAGTCTCAGCGAGGTTAACTGAAGACACCTCGGCTCAAGCAGGCTCAAAGACAGCAGGCGCCCACAGGCATGCCCCCAAAATGTGCAGTGGCCGAATTGCCACCTCCGTGCACCATTCTCTTGAACCAGATGGTCCAGGTTGGTTGGCCTGGTTGGCTCGTGTGGTTAGTCCGGCTGATTCTGGCTGCGGTTGTTGGCATGACTAATATGGTTGGTCTGGCTGGTCTGCTTGATTGGCCTGGCTGGCTGGTCTGATTACTTTGGCTGGTTATGGCTGGAACGAATGATCTGGCTGGTCTGGTCCGTCTGGCTGGTCTGGCTGATCTGGCTGGTCTGGTCAGTCTCTCGCCAGGATGGCGAAGCGAGATGTGACATGGGTTGTGAACACACGTGGCATAGAATAAGTATGTGGGGTTTCTCGGTAGCGTAATCTTCCTCAGGTTTTGGAAGGATTTTGGCTTCTTGGGGGGCCCAAGTGGCGATTCGAGGCACTCCTAGAGGGGCAGGGCTCACATGCGACCCCCCCTTCTTTGATAGATCTCTTCCGACATGGCCCCAAGAGCGCCCCAAGAGTGCCCCTAGAGGACCCAAGAGGCCCCAAAGAGGCCTTCAAGAAAAACCCAAGATACCCCCAAGAGGCCCCAAGAGGCTCCCAAGATGGCCCAGGACGGCGCGGTGCCGATGCCTTTCCTCCAAGAGTCCCCGCACATAATTGTGCCGCTCCGCTCTTTGAGCTTTGTCCGCAGCGTTTCAATGGGGGAATTGCAGGCCTCGCCATGGCCCCCCGCCGACCTGGAATAGTTCGCCGCCAACGTACATCTCGAGCCTCAACCCTACGTGCCAGCGCGGGTCGCTGCGGAGGCCTTGCGGCGCATTGACGCCGCCAGATCGAATCGTGACTTCCACGCTGGTAATGCTTTGGCCAGGCGACACACCCGCAGCGAGTTCGTGCGTTCCCGCGGCGGTCGCTCCTGCGGCCGCGGCCGCCGTTGCCGCGTCGCCGCCGCCGCGCTCCGTGCCCTTCCCACCGCTGCGCGAAATATGCAACATGCGATCGTACGCCTCTCGCAATCTGTGTTCGGGCCAATGGTTCATGCCTACCTCCAGGGGTTCATTGAGCGCGCGGCGCGCCCCTTGAACCTTGCCGAGCAACTCCTGCCGCCGATTATGCTCCGCGATCACCAAGCGCTGCCGCCGCTTCTCAGGGCCCCCCTGCCTCGCGCGCTCATCGGCAGCGGCGGCGGCCATTTCCCCCGCGCCAGCTGGCCGTTCGCGCGCCGCGCGCTCGCCGCTTCTCGCCGGCGCTGAGCCCGCAGAAGCCGCCGACGCAGCGGCCGCGGCCTCCCCGGCAGGATCCTTGGCCGAGTGTTCCACGACGGACCGCGCCGCTGGCGCGCCACTCGCTTCGGGCGCGGGCGCAACGCGCGGGGCCCTGCGCGCGACCTTGCGGAACTCCTGCATCTTAGCCTCTGAAATGGGCCCGCCCACGCGCCCGTGCCACCCGCTATTTTGTTGCTGACCAAAATGACCGTTGCAGAACGCGTCGCGCCCCTCCGCGGGCGCGCGCCGTCACTGCGCGCCAAGGCCCGGGCCCGCAGACTCGTGCCAAACATTTATTGCAATCAATCACGCCTGGCGTGTGTCGAAGCCACTCCTCATCCGCAGACGCTGCTCCCCCGCCGGCCTCCGCGGCAGCAGTCGCCTCGTCAGCTGACGCGGGTCCCGCGCCAGTGCCCGCGCCGTCGTCTCCGTCGCCCGCGGCTTCCAGCTCTTGCGGAGACATCCCCCGCTTCTTGCCCCCGCGTGCTGGCAGCTGCGACTGGCCCAGCGCGGCAGCAGAACCGCCGGCGCTGGGGCCGTCGCCGCCCGACCGCCGCCGCCGCTTGCCCGCGGGCCCCTCTCCCGATGCCGCCTGCCCAGCGGACGCGCTCGGCGCCGCAGACGGTGCGGCAGAGGCGCTGGAAGGGGCGCCGCCGTCGCCGCCGCCCCTGCCAGAACCTGCCGCGCGACCGACTTCGTCGGGCCGAGCGCCTGCCGAACGCGCGTGCGCGAACGCGTGCGCCCCGCGCTGCAAGTCTTCCGAATTGGCAAACTCCCTCCACGACATGCCGTTCACACTCGCACCGTCAAAGCGTTCATGCCGACTGTCGCCGACATGTGATGTCCTCTATGCGCGGACAAACGCTTGGCGTCCCCTGGAAGATGCACAATCACACCCGAAAGCTCGTACTCGCGCCCGCCCTGCTCCGGTGTCATCGCCTGCGAGAAAAGAACTGATGTGGGATCGTGACCAAGCACCCGCTTCACAACGACAAAGAGAACGGCAGGCAGCGGATCCCAGAACGTATACTTAGCAGCCCTCTCACGACAAACATTTTGGGGCGAGAACACAACGCAGTTTTGTTCGTTGTCACAAAAACGCGGACCTGGGAACCTTCTACCCCTGCCGCCCCGCCGCTGGCGCCGCGGTTCGCCGCGGTGCCTGTGGTGGGGCGGGTTGGGTCGGTTGGGGGGTGCGTTTGGGGTGGCTCGCCTCAGGTCTTCATGGACTTCGTGTTCCTCGTCTTGTTCGTGTTCTTTGTCCACGTCTCCCTGCGGTGGGGGGAGGGTAAATATACCCCCGCGTCGCGCGCGCTGCCCCGAGGGCGCTTGTCGGCCGAACGCGAGGCTGGCGCCCTCGGTGCGCGCGTCGCGGGCCGCCGTGGCGGCTTTTGTTTCCGTATGACCGTGTCAGTATGACCGTGTCAATGAGGCCGTGTCAATGCGACCGTGCCTGGGCCGTGTCAATGCGACCGTGCCAATACGACCGTGTCAGTGCGACCGTGTCGATAAAGCCGTGTCAATGCGACCGTGCTATGGCCGTGTCAATGCGACCGTGCCAATACGACCGTGTCAGTGAGACCGGGTCAATAAGGCCGTGTCAATGTGACCGTGCCTGGGCCGTGTCAATGCGACCGTGCCAATACGACCGTGTCAGTGCGACCGTGTCGATAAAGCCGTGTCAATGCGACCGTGCTATGGCCGTGTCAATGCGACCGTGCCAGTATGACCGCGTCAATGTGACCGTGTTGATGCGGCCGTGTCAATGCGACCGTGCCTGGGCCGTGTCGACGCGACCGCGCCAGTAAGATCGCGTCAATGCGACCGCGTCTGTAAGGCCGTGTCAATGCGACCGCGTCTTTTCGATTGCGTCAACGCAACGCGTCAATTACGCCGTGTCGTTGCGACCGTGCCAATTTCTCCGCGTCACTGCGTCCGTGTCTTGTGGGGCGTGTCAAGGGGACCGTGCCGTTGCGACCATGTCAACGCGTCCGTCTCGCCGCGACCGTATCAATGCGAATGTGTAAAAGCGAATGCGTCATTGCGACCGTGTCAGCGCGACCGTGTCAGTGCGACCACGCCAATATTACCGCGTCAATGCGACCGGTTTCCGCCGCCCAGCATGTTGACATTCGTCAGGAGACGCGCGCAATGATCGTTGTTACGCGACGGAGCCAGCAGTGCGCGCAGGCAGAAGACGCGAGCCGCATACGCCGTTGGGCGCGCCGCGGCCGCACCAGCGATGTGCGCTGCAACGCCCACGCTTTCCATGAGCCTGGCTGATTTTCTTGCGGCCCATGATGATACAAGCCGCGGCGCCGAGTGGCTTCGGCAGTGCGCAGCCCTATGCCAGGCGCCGCGAGCGGCTGCGAATGCCGCCACGACGCGCCAGTGCCTCGCGCGCAGGACAATGAGTTGGAGTCAGTGCGTGATCTTGCGTTTGCAGATCCCGGCGCACTGCAGGGCAACCCGTCCGCGGGTAAGCGCTCCTTCTTAGCCAGAGTGATGGCTGCCGCGAAGTCTCTGACAGCGGAGGAACAGCGCGCGGCTGATCCGGCCAGCGCAGGCAGCGCGGCCGGGAGCGGGTCAGCACCTGAGCCGATGTGCCACGTGGACATTCAGGCGAAGTTGCAAGGAGGCGCTCTGAAGGATGTGGGCCAGGCGTTTTGGCCGCGGTCCGCGGCGGTCGACGCCCTCGAGACGGACGTGAAGCGGCTGCAGCGTCGCGGCATCAAGCGGCCATTTGTGTTCGCTGACCTGAAGAAGTTCTTGCCGTCCTGGGCAGAATCGAAGAGCGCGAAAGAGGAGGCTGATGAGGGCCCGCCCATGTCTCGGGATCTTCGCGACCTTTCGCGCGCGCTCGGCGTAGCGAACCCAGTCAAAGCGAAGTCGCTCACTTTCACGCAATGGCATGCCGCCTTCGACAGGTGCACGCGTCTGCGCGCGGGGCGCGCACCCAAGAGCAACGGCGTCGTCCGAGCGCGTAGGTACGCCATCGCTTGCGTCTGCACGGAGCAGATGACGCTGGCTGCGACGATTCGCCACCGCCAGAACGTCATGAAGGCCCGCCTATCGCCGTTGCTCTGCGGATCCAGCGGCGCGAGTGCGATGCGCGCGCGGCGCGGCAGGTGGCCGCGCAGGCGCCCAATGCTAATCGGAGTGGCGCGCTGGGGCTCGTATACGATGAGATTTGCCGGCGCACTTGGGCAGAGAGGTCTCGCGCCGGTGATGATTCCCTCGACATCGAAACTGTCGTGGCAACGATCGATGTGACTCTCTTGGGCGAGGCAGAGGCCGC
Organism: Prorocentrum cordatum; assembly: GCA_963575745.1. Taxonomy (NCBI): domain Eukaryota; class Dinophyceae; order Prorocentrales; family Prorocentraceae; genus Prorocentrum; species Prorocentrum cordatum. The sequence continues at coordinate 187,128 of CAUYUJ010018894.1, read as the reverse complement.
GTACGATCGCGAAAGTCAGGAGCGCTCAGCCCCCCGCGGGGGCAAGGGTGCCAAGGGCGGCGGAAAACCCGGCAAGGGCGGCGGCAAGGGCGCCAAGGGCGGCGGCAAGGGCAAGTTCCCGCCTGCGCCCCCGGCGGCGCCGAACGACCGCGGCGAGTACGGGGAGCCGCGGGCCAAGAGAGCCAGGCATCACGAGCGCTGATCAACGTTCCTGCGCCGCGCAGGCGCGGGTCGGTGCGCGCGCGCGCGACGGCGGTAGCCGGACGGCGCGCAGGCGCAGCTGAGAGTCCAGCGGTGACATGTGAAGCATGCCGCGGACAGGAGGCTGGAAGCGCGGCGCACCTACATGTATGTCGCGCGCGGTGGCGTCGCGCTTGCGCAGGCTACCAATTCGGTGTGGACGCGCGGGGCGCAGCCTACACCGGTTGTTTCACTGGAAGAAGTTGCCGGCGCGGGCGCTCCCGCGGTGGGCGGGGTGCAAGCCCATTTGTCGAAAGGCCCCATCGCGTATCCGTCTTTGCTCCCGCGCGCGCGCGTTTTTTTTAAAAAAAATCAGTCGCGTTGTAGGAGAGCTTGACGCTGGCGACGTGCAGAAGATAGAATTTATCAACTGTGCAATGAAGGACGGATTTCACATCGCGCCATCGCGCGGGATTGAGGAAGACGTTCGCTGCGCCATAGAGTGGGAAGCGTCCAGAGACAGCGTAGAGGTTATGCGTCTGCGCGACAATATGCTATCACGCCTGGAAGCGTGGGGACAAGCGTTACGACGTGACGGGGCCGTCGAGCAATGGTTCGCCGGCGCTGACGACGCGACGCGCGCCGTGTCCGCCGACGTGAATGGGCCGCTTTTAGCTGCTCTGCTCGACATGACGAGCTACGATGACACGGCCGCGGCTGATCTGTTCCGCTACGGCGCGCCTTTGCTCGGAAAGCTGCCCCATGCGGGCAGAGGGCCCGCAAAGAAATTCCCGGAGCCCACGTCGTCCGAGGAGTTGCTGACCTCCTCCCCCGTGCACAATAGAGCCATTTTGTCTTCCTTGCGAGAGGACGTGAACTCGTCTGCGATCCACGAGGGCGCGCTCGCCGATGCGTCTCTGTCGCGGATGACCGCTCCGGTTGTGCTGGCCAAGGCGGACTTGGGCAGGGTGCGTCTGTCCCCGCGTTTCTCCATTGTGCAGGGCGTCAAGCCGGATGGCGCGCCCAAGGTTCGCGTAGTAGACGATGAATCGAGAGGGGGCATCAACTCGGCGTGCCAGCCCGCCGAGAGGTTGTTGCTGGACGGGGCTGACGTTTTGGTGGACGCCCTGCGCTGCTATCACGGTCTGCGCGGGCACGCACCGGCACTGTTTAAGGCTGACATCGACTCCGCTTACCGGCGTGTGCCTATCGCTCCTGAACACAGGCTCGGGATTTCCGGGTGCCCCCCCCCGTTAAAAGCATCGACCTGGGGGCTCGTGTCGGGGTTCCAGAGGAACCCGGCGTTTGCGGTGTCGATGTCGGCCTTGCCACAGGTGGGCAGCTTACAGCACGTATTTGCACGACGGAGACATTTGGGTCACTGGTCACCTGGCGTTGATGTTCGGCGCCCTGGCTGCCGTCTTTGGGTGGGACCGAGTCGGAGCTGCCTTGGCGCACCTCGCCCGCAAGCTCTTAAAGATTCCCACCCTCCGATACGTGGACGATTTCTTTGGGCCGTGCGCACCCGCAACTAAAGAGCATACCATGGCATCGCTGGCCAGACTAGTGCGCCTGCTCCTAGGTCCAGGAGCGGTTTCCGATAAGAAGCTGGAATGTGGCGACGAGCTGGAGATTTTGGGCCTGCATGTGTCCTTTTCTCTCAGCGGGATCAACTTGTTTCCCGCGCCCAAGAAGGTGCGCAAGTGGCTTTTCTTGATCAAGCAAGCGCTCGACTGCGGGACACTATGTGCCGGCCAAGCCAGCAAGCTGGCCGGCGCTCTCAGCTGGGCAGGTCAACATTGCTTCGAGCGGCTAGGGCGTGCGATGTTGCAGCCCCTGTTCGCGCAGCAGAATGCGCGACGGGGTGTCGTTCGCGCCCCGCTCAACTTGGCGCTGTCATGGTGGGCGGAGGTGCTGGCCCTCGGCATCCATCAGTCCAAGCCGTGGGCGCAGCTGGAACGGCAAGAAGTGCACTTGTTCGCTGACGCAAGGGGCGGGTCCGATCCACGGCTCGCCGCCGTGCTGTTCGTCGATGGTCGCGCCTTCTGGTCCGACGCCCCTCCAGACCAGGAGCTGCTGGAGGACTTGGCGCCGCGCCGGGACTCTCAGATTATGGCGTTAGAACTGCTCGCTATAGCGCTGGGATTAGCTACCTTTAGTGAACTGCTGGCGGACCGCCGAGTGGTGATTTGGTCCGACAATGTGGGCGCAGAAGGGGCAGTGCGGAGCGGTCGCGCTTCCGCTTGGGACCACTCCCGCATCATTCACGCCATGTGGTTCCTCATCGCACGCACCCGGTGTTCGCCGTGGTTTGCGCGGGTCCCATCAGCAGAGAACATCGCCGACCTTCCGTCGCGGGAGGAGTACGAGTTGCTACGTGTTCTTGGGGCGAACTTCGTGACGCCGCGCTTACGCGCGGCTGAGTTCTTCGCACCGGAGACGTTTCTGGCCCGCGCTCTGCCGGCGGGAGCGCGCCGTCGCGCGTCGTCGCGCCCCGCGAGCGCCGTTGCGCATCGAAGGCGGCACGAAGCAACGAAGGCGAGTGAGCCGCTGTCCCGCGTCGAGCCCGTTGCGAGCCATGCCTCGCGCGTGCCTTGCGAGGGCGGCCCGCGCGAGTTGTTGCCAGAAGCCGACAGTGGAAGCTGCGTCGTTAACCGGCCCCATCGATGGGCCCCTGGTCGGTTGTCCTATGCGTCAGCGCGCGGTCCCAGCGCAGCCAGCGACGGGCGCTCAGTCGAGCGATAAGCCATGACGTTGTTTCATGAGGTCCGCGGCGTCCTGCCAGAGCTTTCACCCATGGTTACCTTTGCGTTGATCGAGTTGCTGCGGCGCCAGGACATAACGCATCTCAGAGATCTGCAGCTAGCGCGCGTCGATTGGTTCGAACCGGTGTCTGCCGCAGAAGGGGAACGAGGCGTCAGCCCTGACGCCCTGCGCGTAGCGCTGTCAGAGTTAATTAACGAAGCGAAGAAGCCATCTGCCGTCGTGCGCGGCGCAAAGGACGAACCTCCGCCTGCACCCGACGTGCATCAGCGCGAGTGCCGCAGCCGCAGTCGCCCTGCCAGGCGGCGAGCTGCCAAGTGCGATGAGCTTTCGGCGGCTTGCGGTGCTGTGCGGGACCTTGAGCTGGCCGTCAGCATAGCGCGCCAGTGCACCATCGAGCCGCGCGCGGGCCCCCGCCGTGAAGTCGAGGCCCTGCGGCAGGGCCTCGCCCAGCGAAGCTTCAGCGAATGGTCGAATTCGGCTCGGGTCGCCGCGATTCTGGGCAGCTGCCCGAAAACGTGGCCCAGCGTAGTCAGCGCCTTCCGCTGCTGGGCGACTTTCGCCATGACCGTGCTCGGCTGCGACGCGGGGGAAGTGATTCCGCCGTCGCCCGAGGGCCTTGCATTGTGGAGCACATGCTTCCGTTGTAAAGGAACATTCGACAACTATATTTCGCACGTCAGATTAGTCTGCATCCTGTTGCGCGTCCCGCTGGACGCGCTGAGCGACCCGGCAGTCGAGCGCGCGGCTCGCGCGGTGCAAGCGCGAAACACTTGGCAGGCCAGGCCCAAGATGTTTATTCGGGAGGCGCTCCTCGCCAGATTACTGAAGCATCTCGAACGCCACCAATCGGGGCGCGAGCTGCAGATGCTTTTCTTGACGGCGTACATATTCCTGTTGCGATTGCCGTCGGAAGCACTGCCGATGCACGTCGCTCGGGACGGCGATCCGCCGCGGGCGGTCGAGCCGAAGAGCTGCCTACGCCTGCATGACGGCTCGATCTCGCTGACGTTGCTTTGGCGCAAGAATCGCGCCACGCCGCTCACGATGACGCGCACGTGCTGGTGCGCGCGCTGTCCATCAACGTGCCCCGTGCACGCGCTGGGGAAATTCTGCGCCGACAGCGCGGCCCAGCAGCCTTTTGCGGGTTTCCGCCCGGACGCTGTCCTATCGGCGTTGAGAGCGGCCCTGCAAGAGCTCGGGGTGCCGCGGCACGATGCCTATCGCACCCACGATTTTCGTCGGGGCCACGCCCAAGACATGGCGGTGCGTGGCTCGCGGCTGGCCGACATCCTTCGCGCCGGAGATTGGCGGTCCGCCGCCTTCCTGTCATATTTAGACAGGGATGCGCTTGAGGACAGCGCCGTCAGGGAAGCGCACGGCGGCGCTTCGTCCAGCGACGAAGACAAGGACTGAGGTGGCTGTGAGCCTATAGAACACCTTCGGCGAGAACAGCGTTGGGTTTTCCTCGCGCGCAGGTGCAGCAAGGGCCTTGGGTGTCGCTGCACCCGCGCGCTCCCGCGGGGAGCGGCGAGCGACGAGTGCGCCGCTCGCCCCCCCCCGCGGGCGCGTGCCTACCCAACGCGCAGCGCTCCCCGCGCTCTCCCCCAACCCTCGGGTTTTCCAGGGTAGCGTCTTTTGTGGGCGAGAACACAACGCAGTTTTGTTCGTTGTCACAAAAACGCGGACCTGGGAACCTTCTACCCCTGCCGCCCCGCCGCTGGCGCCGCGGTTCGCCGCGGTGCCTGTGGTGGGGCGGGTTGGGTCGGTTGGGGGGTGCGTTTGGGGTGGCTCGCCTCAGGTCTTCATGGACTTCGTGTTCCTCGTCTTGTTCGTGTTCTTTGTCCACGTCTCCCTGCGGTGGGGGGAGGGTAAATATACCCCCGCGTCGCGCGCGCTGCCCCGAGGGCGCTTGTCGGCCGAACGCGAGGCTGGCGCCCTCGGTGCGCGCGTCGCGGGCCGCCGTGGCGGCTTTTGTTTCCCCTTCACCCTTCGCCGCTCCTTTGGTTGGGGTGGGGCGCGGGGTGTCGCTGCACCCGCGCGCTCCCGCGGGGAGCGGCGAGCGACGAGTGCGCCGCTCGCCCCCCCCCGCGGGCGCGTGCCTACCCAACGCGCAGCGCTCCCCGCGCTCTCCCCCAACCCTCGGGTTTTCCAGGGTAGCGTCTTTTGTGGCAAGCCATTGTGCGTCGTTGAGATGCTCATGCGCCGGGCACACGTCGTCAACGACATCGACGCACCGGATGTGGCGCCTGAGCAAATCCTGCAAGCTTACAGCGTCATCCCGACGGAAGCATACCTCTCGCATATCCACATCGGAAGTATTCTGAATCTCTGCGGAATCCGAGAGGAACTTAAACTTCTTGCAAGCTCTCACGTTGCGAGTAAAAATGCCAAAGATGTGCTGCTGCACAGCTGTACGCTCCCCGAACGCGCTCCCCCTGCCGCAGTTCAGTACCTCCGATGCCCCGAAGGATTCGAGAGCGTATTTGAACAACTCAACCTCGCCACACTGGCCCCCCCGAAATTGTTCTGTCGAGAATGCACCCGTGCGCTTGGCGACGGCAAGCGGAGCTTCCGAATCCGCCGCGTCGCTCTGCGCGGCAAGAGCGGCAGCCTGGCCGGCGAGCGCGCGCGCGGCACAGCGGTGGCCGCCCCGCGGACAGCGTCGTTGCGCGTGCGCGTGGAGAACCTGCCGAATCGGCCCCACCCGAAGTCGCACCTGCGCTACAGCATCTTCGAAGCACGTCAGACCCAAGTTGCAAATGCCCCGACCACCGCAACGCCAGTGCAGCTCACGAAGCACCTCCTCCCGGGAAGCTCCGTAGGCCTCTGCGCAGAGGTCCAAGCCCGGCGGCAACGGTCGTAGCAGGTCGGGCACCGAGGCCGCATCGCCAATGGGCAACGTTCCAGTCACCTCGTCCCGCCCGTCGGTGACAGCCCCGAGCGTCGCTCCGCGCTCCCAGCACCACGGCCTCCACCCGCTGGCCTACCTGCGGCCCCCGTCGCCCCCTCAGCGCGGCCGCTGCCCATGCCCTGCCCAGAATCACCTCCGTCTGGCGCAGTGTACCGCGGGCAACGGCGTCTGCGCAGCCCCCCCAGAAGCTGGCGCCCCATCCGCAGGAGCGGCGCTGGCGGCTCCTTCGACGCCCGCCTGTCCACCACGGCCACCGCTCCCCGCAGAAACCGCAGCCGAACGCACGCCCAGCGGCGATGCCCGAGGCACCATCGGCCGAGCGGGCTCCGATCTCTGATGCGGCGCAGCGGCATCATTGCGCAGGCCAGCACTGTTCACGCCCGCCGCGCTGCTCTCTGCAGCGGGACCACGTCCCACCCGAGCTCCTTCGCCTTCACCTGAGCAGTTGCGAAACTTCCCACAGCCGTCTCCTCAAACCGGCGAGCTCCTTCACGAACATGCGCAGGCGGGCCCTTCTCCAGGATGCCCCATGGAGGCAGGTCGTGCACGAGAGCACGATGGGCCACGCGAACGCGGCTGAGCATCGCATGCAGGTGCAGCCACCAATCGTCGGGGACCATTTTGGCGGGCTTTGCCAGCGTCATCGTTGCTCCGTCCATGCCGGGCCCCTGCGCGTTCTGCACCGTGCGAACACGCTCCAGCGCCAAAGGAATAGGGTATCTTGTCACAGCGCCCTTGCGGTTCATGCGGCAGCCATTCTCTTCCTCATGTGCGTTAAACTTCCACGGGCACATGTGCGCTGCTATCTGCACAACCCCTTCGCCCAAACCAGTGTTCTCATGGAAATCATCAAACTTGACGAAGACGCAGCGCGGCATCGTATGACAGCGGTAATATCCGAGCCCGTGCGCTTCGTGAGCCGCAATCGTCCGCCAGTCTGCATCCGGAGTCTCGAACTCGCGTGAGTGAAATCTCACGCCTCCCACCGTGCCCACCGCGTCCTGCACGATCCCATCTTTCGCAGACAGCTTTGCCGTCAGCCGCACACGCGCGCCTTGGTAGAGCGGGCGCTTGCCGAGGCAGTGTCCAGCGTTGTCGATGTTCGTGACCTGCAGCATGCTCATGCAATCTTCGATTGGTCGGTCCTGGTCGGGCATATCCATGGCCTGCGTGTAGAGCAGCATCTGCCCCTTCTCCTTCGCTTCACGCATGGCCCGGTACTGCATCTGCCGATGCGCAGCTTCCAATCCGATGGCCATCTCGAACCCATCGCCGACGCCCCGCTGCTTCAGCCGCTTGTCGCTTCCACTTGGCCGCGCCACCCAGCTCCGGACAACCGTCCTCTGCTGAGGCGTGAGCGCGCATCCCTTCCGCATAGACTCCAGGAATCCGGGCGTGAAGCTGCAGGGCATGGGTGGCGTGACAGGGCGATCCATGAAACGATGAGTTTGGTACAAGAACATGCTATGAGTCACGCCGTGGAGAAATATTGTTGGCCCATTCCGCACGTGCTCGTTGACTCCATGGGGCTCCACGCGATCCAGGAGGGAAGACCGCCTGCCCTGCCCGGCAACGGGGCCCAGCTGGTAGAAGTCACCCAGAAACAAGATTATCGGCACTTTACCAGACATGTGACCCCGCTCCGTGTCAAGATCCACGTCGAAGCCCTTCTGTGCCCGTTCGAGCTCTGCGCATGCGGTAAGAGGCCGCGCCGAGAACCGCCGGCGGCACCATGGGCACTTCCTGGACAATGACGGCCTCGACCTCGTTCATGTGATCGACGAAATCATTGTCCACCTTCTGTCGCGAGAGCTGGTCGAGCTTCAGTGGCTGCTGCGCGTTCAACCCGACAGCGCTGTGAATCGTCTGCAGACCGATCACGCGCGCAGCACTGTTGGACGAGACCGCAGGGAGCTCAGATCCCTTTGAGAATACATCCCGGAACAGGCGTCGCAGCAGAGACGCCGCTTCGGTCTTCCCAGTCCCGCCCTGTCCGTGCAACAAGAGAACCATCTGCTCCACTGGCTCCGGGCTGTCTCCGCGGGCCACCGCGTCCTTGTAAGCAGCGATAGCCTCCGCCTGGCCAATCATTAGGGCAATCACTGCCATATGCTCCGTATTGAACGCGACGGGATTGCCTTGCCGGCCCCCGCGCTCGACAAACAACCGTTTCACATCATCGTGGTCCCGCGGCGGCTGCTGCTCCGCGCCAGCGACCGCAGGAGCGGGCGGCCGACCCGCAACGAGGATGGCAGGCGCCGCGCTCGCGAGACTGCCGCGTCCGTCGCCGTCCAGGGGCAAACCTTGCGCATGTAATCGAAATTTGTCTCCCTGCTTTGCTTTGCCCTCCTCGAACTGCGCCTCGTCCAACTCGAGACCTGCGAAACTCAGCTGACGGCCGCCAACGCCACGACTGGACGCACTCCCCGGCCCTGGTTTGTGATTCCTCGCATACCCTCGAAGGAAGGCGTTCTTGTAAAGCAGCAGCTGGGAAGAACCGCGAATTCCATCGCGCTGCGCCACAGTGGGCACCAACCTCCGCGGAACCCGGTACCTGGGAAACTGGCGGGAAAACGCCCACGCCTCATCCACCTCGCCGTCCTCGGCCTCCTGCAGAAAACCAGGCAACCCTCCGGCTTCCGCGGCCGCCCCCTGCTCCGGGTCTGCATTTCCAGGCGGTGCGTTGTCCATTGCCTGCAACTCGGAGACGAGGAGATCCTACCCGCCCGGTCTGATCTTCCCTCGCGAGCGGCCACGCGCTTCTGCCTCAACGTCCATGTTCGTCGCGACCTGCACTGTCCAGTTCCATGAACTCGGCAGCACTCGGTCGCGAATCGAAAGGATCCTGGCCGCCGTCAGCGCGCGTGTCCAATCGAATATCCTCTATCGTGAACCACTTTCCAGCACGCTGCTGGCACTCGTCATACTGCGTGCTCAAAGTCAACTGTTCTGAGCACCGCTCCTGCCAAGCGTTTCTACTCTGCCCCCCCCCGCATCGACGCCAGCCCTGTGCGGCGCCCAGCGAGCGGCCCCTGGATCCGGAGGCCGCACAGGCCCAAACACGACAGACTTGAACAGCGCGTTGACCTCTGGATCCTTCTCTTTCGAAGGCATGGTGAAGCCCCACAGCCTGGACACCTTGAACGGAGCTGCCGCGCGAAGCCTCTGCACGCGGAAAGCAGCGACTGGATGCGTGTCCGCAAACGCATAAGTCAGAAAGTCCTCCGTGTGGAACATCAAAGGCGTACCCTGCGCAGTGTAAGCAAGCATAGCATAATGGTAAATGCCCATGGACGCGAGCGGCTCCCTCTCACAGCGATGGAGCCAATTCGTCTTGACATCGTGCTCCGGAACGACCCGACATGCAGTGTCCGGCGGCTGATCCCGCTGCGGCTCGCGGCCATCCCCGCGGGAGGAATCCCCTCCAGCGCTAGCTCCTTCGTGCGCTGCAACGTCAATAACCTGGGGCCGGAGTGAGCCGCGCCCCTCGTCCAGTTCGTCCATGACGCCACCACCGCCGTCTCCGTCAGAGTCCCCCCCCGCGCCCGGGGGCTCCATCTTTATATCTGCAGCGCGCGAACTGTGCCAAAAATCATCTTTACCCCTGAACACCGCCTCGCTCGTCTCGTACGCAAGCGCCACGATCCCCTTGCAGGACGCAGTCCAGGTGTCATGTGAGCGGTAGCACTCGTGGCCGAATATCATCTGGAATGTCATCTCTGGCAACTTCTTCAAATGGGCTCGGTGCGAGCTGGTCGTGAGCTTGATGGCGGTACGCCTGGCAGAATCGGGCACCTCACCCCACCCACCGCGACGGACGACGTTAGCCTGCTGCCCCGGGCCCGCATGCCTGGAACCCGCGCCTTCCACCTCGTCCTCCGCCTCATCTGCATCCCGTGCCTCTCGCTATGCTCTCTCCAGGAGCAGGAGGAGTCCCGGCGCGCCAAACTCTCCCACGATGGGTCCATCCTCAGTCGTGTAGTTCGTCTGATCTTGCGCCATGTTCACTGCGTCTATGCACGCAGCTTCAAGCGAGTGCAGCGCATGCTCCCGCAGAAAGGCCGAACCTGTCCCACCCGCTGCACCGGGAGGCGATGCCCCCGCGGCGGCAGCTGCGGCGCTGCTCGACGAAGTCCCGAGGAAGGCAGCAGCAGGCGGCAGGGGAGCTCCGTAGCGCGCATCGTCATATCCTGCAGGCAGCGTGCCGTCGCCGAGACCCCCGGCCTAGGCCGGGGTTTGCGTGTTTGCTTCCACCGCGCCTTGTCTCTTCAATTAGGGCTACTCGCGTTCCGTTTAGCTCTTGACCTGAAGGGGCCCGCTCCCGACCCGCAGACCAAGCATGTGTCTGCTTCCAGGGCTTCCGGCGCAGCCTGAGACCCTGGAAAGCGCGCGCGGGTCGCCCCCCCCCCCCGACCTTTCCCGCGCGTTGCGGGGGGGGGGAGGGCAGCTGGTCTTGATTGGAAGCCGGCGGTAAACCGTCATGCGTCCGCCGAGGACTCGTAGAGCTTCCTTGCCATACATCTGAATTGCATGCGAGCGTGGCAATCTCGGATTCAGCGCGCGCGAGGATGTGCGGTTTCGTGGAATCGGCTTGACAGCTTCTTAGCTTGCCCACAGCTCGAGTTCAGTTGAGACAACCACCCACGCAAGAAAGTACACGACTCAAGTTGAAGAATGCTTGAAGACTATCTGTCAATCCTAAGAAGCTTTCGCGACGTGTAGAGCATGATCATATCGTATCGAATGATGTGTTTGACAGCTTGGTAGCTGTTTGCGAAGTACAAACAGTTTTTCGTTCGCAGCTCTGGTAGCAGACCAGTCTCAGGCGTCTCGATACTCGAGACTAGCACTCCCGACCTTGTCCGTTCGAATGGTGTGCTTCCCAGCTCCGTAGCTTGCCTGCAGCTCGAGTTGAATAGAGAAATCCAACATCGCCTCTCACACATTGGAAGAGTACGATTACGGTCGCATCTCTGGTAGCAGACCGATCTGAAGCGTTCAGATACTCTAGAATAGCGCCTCTGATCATTTCCTGTCGATTGGTGTTCCTTTCAGCTCCGTAGCTCGCCTACAGCACGAAAGCACTAGAGAAAACAAGCATCGCCGCTTAAAATTTGCAGAGTGCGAATAGCTTGTCAGTCGCAACTCTGATCGCAAGCCGATCTCAGACGCCTCGATACTGTAGACTAGCGCTCCTGATTATGTCCTGTCGGAAGATGCATCTCAGCACCGTAGCTTAGCTATAGCTCAAGTTAAGAAGAGAACACCAACCTTTTCTCTCGAAAAGTTGAAGAGTGCGAAGCATGTTCGGTCGCAGCTCTGGTGACAGACTGAGGCGTCGTCGTACTCCAGACTATAGCTCCTGATCATTTCCCGTCGATTGGTGTGCCGTTCATCTCCGTAGCGTGCCTACAGTTCGATCTATTTAGAGAAAACAACATCGTCTCTGAAAAAGTTTCAGAATGCCAATGGTTGTTCGATTGCAGCTCTCGTAGCAGACCTATTTCAGGCATCTTGATCCTTCGAACTAGAACTCCTGATCATTACCTGCCGAATGGTGTGCACTTCGCCTCTGAAAGTGGCCTGGAGCTCGAGTTATCTTCCTTAAACCATCAGATCGACCCAGGTGCGAATAGTTTTTTCGGTCGCAGCTCCAGTGGCAAGCAGATTTCAGGTATCTCGAAACTTCAGACTATAGCTCTTGAGCATTTGCTGTCGAATGGTGTGCATCTCGTCTCTCATAGTGACCTGTAGCTTGAGCTAGCTCCCAAGAGCCATAAAGAGGACCCAACAGTGCGAACAGTTTTTCGGCCGCAGCTCCCGTAGCAGGCAGATTTCGGGTATCTTGATACTTGAAATTAGAACTCCTTGATCCTTTGCTGTCGTTTGGTGCGCATTTTGCCTCTCGTAGTGACCTGTAGCTCGAGCTATCTCCCAAAAACCGTCAGGAGGACCCAACAATAGCAGACGCAGTAAGTCCCGCCACCTTGTTTTCTTTGTAGTAGTATCCACCCGATTGACCCGAGGTAAAGATGGCGAGCGGGGGTAAAATCGTAGAGCTGGACCAGATCTCAAACAAGTTGTTGAATTTCGAGAATATGATTTTCAACCGAGGTCTCTTCACCAAAACTTCCCGCTGGCGCTGTGGAACTACTCTAGAGCTTAGCCGCTTCGCTTATAAGGAAGCTCTACGAGTCGCCGGGGCGCGCGCGGCGGGGCGGTCTCTCTCTCTCTCTCTGCCCCCCCGCCCTCGCGCGCGCCTCTCCTCTGTCCCTCCTTTCTCTGTTCCGGCTGCTCTCTCCGTCTCTCCTGCGCTCCTTCTATGTCGCGATCTCCTCCTCTTTCTCTTTCTTCCTCTGTTCAGTGTCCCCGCTTTTTCTCCTTCCGCTGTTCATTTTTTTTTTTGTTCGTTCTCTGGAAGCGAGTTGCCGACCGATCTCAGCCGTCTCCATTCTCTACACTGGTGTTATTGACAGTGTTGAAGCTATGTGTTATATCCAGTTTCTGTAGCTCAGCTGAATCTCGAAGTAAAGCCGACGACCAGAATATGCACCTGGAGAATTTTCAGACCGCGAATCGTTTCTCGGTGGTTGCAGACCCACCCCATGCGTCTCGGTACTAAAGACTCGTGCCCCGGATTATTTTCTGTCGAATGTTCTGCATCTCACCTTATCTCGCTGGAGTCAAGTTGAAACGATCACCCGCGAAAGACAGTTTCGGCTTCAGCTCAGCTGTTGTTTTAAAGGTTATCTGTTAGTTTGAACAATGAGACTCAAAATCGCGCTACGCCTAGATGCGCACGGTCATTACCGATGGAGTGGGCAGCTTCGTGCCTCGCTCACAACTCGAGCTAACTTGGAACATTCAAGGTCGCAAGAAAGTACACGACTCAAATCGAGGAGTTTTTGAAGATTCTTTCGCTCTCTCTCTCTCTCTCTCTTTTTTTTGTTTTCTCTCCCTCTCTCTCTTTCTCTCTTTCTTAATGAGAAGCTCCTTCGCATGTGTAGATGCACCTGGTCGTTTTCTATTGAATGGTGTGTTTGGCCACGTCGTAGCGTGCCCGCAGCTTCGGTTAAGAGCAGAAAACTACTCGTCGCGGGGGCTCGGTGCGGCGCCGCGCCCGCAGCCGTGGGCATCAGCGTGCACGGGCGAAGAGGAAGAAAACGAAAGGGAAGGAAGCAGGCGCGATCCTCGTGAGGAGCGTGCCGACATGGGCGTCGACATTCATGCACGTAGACTGATTCGCACGCAGACTCATTTACAATCAGACTCATTCGCGCTCAGGCTCACCCGTTCCCAGTCTTCGCACTCAGACCGGCCGTCCTTGTTCGTATTGTGGACCCCGCGACGCATTTCGGTACGCCCCCTCGCGCGGTTCGTGGCCCCATAAGGAGCGCGAGCGAAGATGATATTCACAGTTGCGGTATTCACAACTGCATATGGTTGGGTCCTTCGCCAGACTATTTATTCCCAACCATCCTGTGTTGTTGGGTCTTCGTTTTGAAAGACAGTGCTCCGCGTCTCCTTCCTCTCCTTCCTCTCCTCCCTCCCCCCCCGCACCGCGCCCATTTCGGCGCACCCCTGACGCGCTTCGTGACCCCATAGGGAGCCCCACCGAAGGCCCCAGTGGGAAAGTTCGCATGGCGGCCTCGGGCCAGTCCTGCGCGCCCCTCCCACGTTTCGTGGCCCCATACGGAACTCCACCGAAGGCCCCGGTGGGAGAGTTCGCATGGCGGTCTCGGGCCAGTTCGGCGCACCGTTCACGAGGATCGTGGCCCCAGAAGGGGGCCCCACCGAAGGCCCTACTGGGAAAATTCGCATGGCGGCCTCAGGCCAGTTCGGCGCACCGTTCACGAGGATCGTGGCCCAATAGGGGGTTCCACCGAAGGCCGCAGTGGGAAAGTTCGCGTGGCGGCCTCGGGCCAGTCCTGCGCGCCCCTCCCACGTTTCGTGGCCCCATACGGAACTCTACCGAAGGCCCCGGTGGGAGAGTTCGCATGGCGGTCTCGGGCCAGTTCGGCGCACCGTTCACGAGGATCGTGGCCCCAGAAGGGGGCCCCACCGAAGGCCCCACTGGGAAAATTCGCATGGCGGCCTCAGGCCAGTTCGGCGCACCGTTCACGAGGATCGTGGCCCAATAGGGGGTTCCACCGAAGGCCGCAGTGGGAAAGTTCGCGTGGCGGCCTCGGGCCAGTTCGGCGCACCCCTCACGAGGATCGTGGCCCCACAGGGAGCTCCACCGAAGGCCCAAGTGGGAAAGTTCGCGTGGCGGCCTCGGGCCAGTTCGGCGCACCCCTCACGAGGTTCGTGGCCCCATAGGGATCTTCGCCGAAGGCCCCACTGGGAAAGTTCGCGTGGCGGCCTCAGGCCATTTCGGCGCACCTCTCACGAGGATCGTCGCCCCATGGGGAGCCCCACCGAAGGCCCCAGTGAGTTCGCATGGCGGCCCCGCCCGAGTTCGGCGCACCCCTCACGAGGATCGTGGCCCCATCGGGAACCCCACCGAACATGATAACCACGACTGCGTTACTCACAGCTGCATATTGTTGGATCCTTCGCCAGGCTATTTTTCTGGTGGCAGTGTTCAGATAACGAGGGGGAGGTGATGTGCAAATGATGCAGTGTAAGCACTGTGGTGCGAGCTATGCGGTGAGACCTATGCGGTGTATTCCATGCGGTGGAAGGTATGTGGTGCAGGCTATGCGGTGTAAACTGCGTGGTGCAAGCTGTGTGTTACAAGCCATGTGGGGTGCCGACTTTGCGGTGAAGCCGACGTGACGTAAGCCATACGGTGCAATTTATGATGTGTACGCTACGCTGTGTAATCTGGGGCACGGGCGGGTGCCCGCGAGGCGCCTGCGACGCAGCAGCTGGCGGGCACCGGACCCATACCCGTAACTCCAAGCACGAGGCGCCCACGCGGACACCGGCGGGCACAAGGCGAAAATTTGGAAGTCCTGCCAAACTATGTAAGAAGCGAAGTATGATCCCCCGAACGCAACCACAGTTTGGGCAACTATCAGAAATTTTACAGGCATTCGAGCACGCCACGTCTGTGCCTTTCATGGCCGTGGAATGGCTGGCTTGTAAAAGCGTGGAGGATCGACCCTGCTTTCGATGCCTTCTCGTGCGATGGGCGTGTCAATGGAGTCACTCTGCAGACAGGGCTGCTCACGCTCCTGAACATCCAGCTCAGCACCAGCCTGAGCCTTGCCGTGTGTCTGTCTCTGATCGCGCCTGTGGTTTTCCTCACCGATCGAGGAGTTCAAGCTCTGTCAAAGTGATAATTTGCCGATGGTCTCTCCGCCCCCTAGTTCCGAATAATGTGCGGTTTGGATCTCCTCTGGATGGTGCATTGCGTGCCCGGATGGGAGTCCAAATCCTGAAGAAATGGCGATGATCGGGCGAGAAGAATTGCCAAGAGCGCTTGGCGAGGTTTTCCTGACTCTGGGACGGGGCGTGGTTCAAGAGGAGGTGGATGAGAATGAGGAGGACCAGAGCAAACCAAAAATGCATAAACGATGCTGCAATAGACCCTCCCGTCTCAAGCCCCTCAAAAGTCCCTTCAAGCCTTCAAGCCTTCCGTTTACGATGGGAAGCGTCCCCCCTGAAATATCAGCACCCTATGTGCCTGACAGTCGTGCGAGAGCTCACTTTTGAAAAGGACCTGCCTTGCATCCTTCAGCGAGTAGTACGGAGTGCGCAGAGGTAGGATCATAGAGCTCAACAAGGTGCTCTGCGGTGTGGCCGCTTCGAGACACGATTCTCCCTCATCTGCTTCTTTGCTGCACAAGTTTACGCTTGTGATTATGGAGGGCGGCTCCTTCTGCGAAAGCCCCATTTCGAGAAGGAGCCGCCCTCCATCCCTCTAACTTCTTGCGGCCTGTTCAAAGACGGGCGTGTGCGGCCCTGAGGCGAGCGCCTGATCTCGAAAGAGGAACCGCCCTGCACCCTTGAAGCTTATGCAAACCTGGGGATCGATTGTGCGCGGCGCCGTGGCAAGTTGGTAAGACGAGTATGCGCTGCGCTGATGCGAGAACCCCATGTTTACAACCACCTCCCCCCTATCCTTGTAGTGGTTGTAATCTTTCAAAATGAATGTGCTCGGCGCTATGCCGAGAGCCTTACCTTGACCCCCCTCATCCGTGCAACTGTCGCACATTGCGAAATCCTTGCGGCATTCTGGGTTCTGGGTTCTGGGTTTCTGGTTCTGGATTAGGAAAGCGCGCCAGTGGATGTCCCTGAATACACAAAAGGGTGTGTGTGCTCGCAGAACCCCCCCCCTTCCCCCCCTTCCAAGGGGGGGTGAGATTTTCGACCCCCTCCCCCCCCCTCCCCCCCCCTCTCTCCCCTCCTTGGCGCTGGAAAGGGAGGGGGGGGGTCGACCTTCCCCCCCTCCTCCCCCCCTTTTGCGCCGTAAAGGGAGCCTGGGACGGGGGGCCTCTCTCGCTTCTCCTGCCTGCGCCGGAGAAGGTGTGTAGGGAGTACGGAGTTGGGAGTAGGGAGTAGTGAGTAGTGAGTAGTGAGTTAGTGCTTAGTGAGTGGTGAGTATTGGGTAGTGAGTAGTGGGTAGTGAGTGGCGAGTAGGGAGTAGGGAGTAGGGAGTAGGGAGTGGGGAGTAGTGACTAGTGAATGGTGAGTAGTGTGTGCTGATAAGTGAGTAGTGAGTAGCGAGTAGTGAGTAGCGAGTAGTGAGTAGTGAACAGTGAGTAGCGTGTAGCGAGTAGTGAGTACTGATTAGGGAGGAGGGAGTAATGAGTAGTGTGTAGTGAGTAGTGGGTGGCGAGTAGTGATTAGTGAGTAGTGAGTGGTGGGTAGTGCGTAGTGCGTAGTGCGTAGTGAATTGTGAGTAGTGAGTTGTGAGTAGTGAGTAGTGAGTAGCGAGTAGTGAGTAGTGAGTAGTGAGTAGTGAGTAGTGAGTAGTGAGTAGCAAGTAGTGAGTAGTGAGTAGTGAGCAGTGAGTAGTGATGAATCGAGAGTAGTGGGTAGTGGCAGTGAGTAGTGAGTAGTGAGTAGCGAGTAGGGAGTAGCGAGTAGTGAGTAGTGAGGAGCGAGTAGGGCGTATTGAGTAGTGAGTTGTGAGTAGGGAGTAGGGAGTAGTGCCCAGTGAGTAGTAAGAAGTGGGTACCGAATAGTGGGTAGTGAGTAGCGATTAGTGAGTGGTGAGTAGTGGATAGTGAGTAGTGACTAGAATGACTAGTGACTAGTGAGTAGAGACTATGTAGTGACTAGTGAGTATGGAGTAGTGAGTAGTGAGTAGCGGGGAGTGAGTAGTGAGTATTGAGTAGCGAGTATGGGAGTAGCAAGTAGTGAGTACTGAGTACTGTGTAGTAAGTATTGTGTATGGAGTAGGGAGTAGCGAGTAGCGAGTAGTGGGTAGTGAGTAGTGATTTGTGGGCAATGCGTAGTGAGTTGTGAGTAGTCAGGAGTGGATAGTGGGTAGTGGGTAGTGAGTAGTGATTAGTGATCAGTGAGTAGAGAGTAGTGAGTAGTGATTAGTGAATAGTGAGTATTGAGTAGTGGGTAGTGAAGGGTGAGTAGTGAGTAGTCAGTGAGTAGTGGGTAGTGAAGGGTGAGTAGTGAGTAGTCAGTAGGGAGGAGAGAGTAGTGAGTAGGGAGGAGTGAGTAGCGAGTAGTGGGTGGTGGGTAGTGAGTAGTGGATAGTGAGTGATGAGTCGTGAGTAGTGAGTGGGGGGTAGTGAGAAGTGAGTAGCGAATAGCGAGCAGTCAGTAGTGGGTAGTGAGTAATGAGTAGTGAGTGCTCTTTGGGGCTGGGGTTAGTGGTTGGGGTTCGGGTTAGGGTATTGGGTTAGGGTGAGGACTAGGGGTGCGGGTGGTGGGGGTCGGGCTCCGGAGTCAGAGGGCGTCGTGGCGAAAGGGGGAGAGGGGGGGGGGCGGCCACAGGGGGGAGGGGGGGGGGGGAGGGGTTCGGACCATCCCCTTCCCCTCCTTTTGAAAGGGGGGGAGGGGGGGGGAGGGGTTCCCGACGACGGACCAGGAAAGGGGGGGGGGGGGGGGGGGTCCCCGACGACGGATCGGGGAAGGGGGGGAAGGGGGGGGGTCCCCGACGTCGGATCGAGGAAAGGGGGGGGGGTCTGGAGGGTTCCCCCCCCCAGGGAGGAGGGGTTCCCTCCCCCCCCCCCCCCCCCCTTCCCTTGGGGAGATCCAGCGGCGCGCCCTCCTGGATTAGGTATTCCAGCCCAGACATCTGGATTATGGGTTCCTGGTTCTGGGTTCCGGCTTCGGCCGGCTTGCAGGCTCAGTTCGATCGCAGCGCCGGGTTTGAACACCATTCCAGGTTTCGGGTTCCATGTTCCGGGTTTTGGATTGGATTTCCCAGTCCAGATGTCCAGATTCCAGATTTCGGGGTCCGGCGTCGACCAGCTTGCAGGCTCAACAGCGCCAGATCTGAACAGCATGGCGGGTTCTGAGTTCCAGATTTCAGCCACGCGCAGAGGGGGAAGGTGGGGGGAGGGTCTCTTAGAAGCACCCCTGCGTCTTAGATGGCCCGGGTCTGATCTATGGATGTGAGGCCAGCGCCTTCTAAGGACCAGCCTTCTTCTAAGAAGTCCTCCCCCCTCCGCCCACCCCCTTGTGCGCACCGCCAAAGATTCCAGATTCTGGTTCTGGACTGGACCTCCTAGTAGTCCAGACATCCGGCAGCTCGATCTTGGCGCCAGCTCTCAGCAGGGTTTCAGGTTCCCGGTTCTGGATTGTGCCTCCCAATCCAGATATCTAGATTCTGGGTTCCGGGTTCCAGCTTCGGCCGGGCTTGCAGGCTCACTCCGATCGCAGCGCCGGCTCTCAGCAGCATTCTGGGTTCCGGGTTCCAGGTTCTGGGTTCGGATTGGGCCTCCCAATCCAGATATCCAGATTCTGGGCTCCAGGTTCCAGCTTCGGCCGGGCTTGCAGGCTCACCCCGATCGAAGCGCCAGCTCTCAGCAGCATTCCAGGTTCTGGGTTCCAGGTTCTGGGTTCCAGATTGGGCCCCCCAATACAGATATCCAGACTCTGGGCTCCAGGTTCCAGCTTCGGCTGGGCTTGCAGGATCAGCTCGATCGCAGCGCTCTCAGCAGGGTTGCAGCTTTCAGGTCCGGGATTCCACCTCCCAATCCAGATATCCAGATTTTGGGTTCCAGTTCTGGGTTTGGCTTCCGCTGGCTTGCAGGCTCAGCTCGATCGCAGCGCTGGCTCTCAGTAGCATTCCGGGTTCCCAGTTCGGGTTCTGGATTGGACTTCCCAGTGCAAATGTCGGGATTCTAGGTTTCGGGTTCCCGCTTCCAGCTTCGTCGGGCTTGCAGGCTCAGCTCGATCGCTGCGCCAGCTCCTAGCAGCATTCCAGGTTCTGGGTGCCAGGTTCCAGATTGGACCTCCCAATCCAGATATTGGGATTCCGGGTTTTGGGTTCTGGCGTCCGGTTTCGGCCTGCTTGCAGGCTCATCGCAGCGCCGGCTTTCAGCAGCATTCCGGGTTCCGGGTTCCAGGTTTGGCGCGCAGGTCCATAACAGCGCCAGTTTTCATCATTACTCGAGATTCTGCGTTCTGGGTTTTGGGTTCCACGTTGGACCCCTCCAGCAGGACTCTCCTGATCACCTCTCCGTGGACTCAGGTTGCTGCTGACAAAGCGGAAGACCCAAGTGGTCAAGCCCCAGGGTGGCGCAAGTGCGCCCCTCGATCGGGCGAGTGTTTGTCATGTGCCTTCCTCCCCCTCTCTGTTAATTCAAGCTTCGCGCGGCCCGCTTAGCTTCGACCGGAAGAGGTGCGCTCTCGACCCGCGAATCAAAAAGTGTTTGTCATGTGCCCCACTTGCGCTCCTGGATGCTCCGCGCCCTCCCTCCTCAGTCGCTCTTTGGCGAACCGCGGCGAACCGTGCTCGGAACTCCATGGCGAGCCCTCTTCGGAATCCTGCGGGGCGTCCGGTGTCTCAAACCATTCTATCCAGAGGGCTTCGCCCTGTGCCGCTGCCCCCCCTCGAATTGCTTGCACAGCCACGCTTGGTTGGTAGGTTGGTTGGTTGGTTCTCTTGTCAGTGGGCTGGTTGGCAACTCTGGCTGGTTGGCTCGTCGTTTAGATGTCTGTTTGGCATCTGATTCGGGCTGTTTGCTAGCTGGCTGGTGGCGCGCATCTGACAGACTTGCTCAGGGATGGTGGCCTCGTGTGCGCGCTCCTGCAGTCAGTTGAGAGGGAGGCCTCGGGGGCGCGCTCCACTGGCTATTTTCTCTTGCTATTTGTGAGGACTCGTGGCCTCGAGGCCCGGGCCGAGTTCACAGGAAACGGCGGGGGCGGTGGGGCGGGTGGCGCTCTTCGGCGGCCTCCGTGGGGTAGGTTCATGGCCGCGGGAGCGCCAAGGCGTAGTGCTTCAGAGGGGATGGTGGGCTCGACAGCGCAATCTTGTTGTAGCTTGCAAAGGGTCGCGGTCTCGGGGGCGCGAGCCAGGCGAAATCTGCCAAGAAGTGTTGCTTTGGGAGCGCCAACGCGAGGTAATTTACAAGCGATTGCGGCTTTGGGGACGCAGACTTATGGTATTATGGTAATGTACAGGGGATAGTGGCTTGGAGAGCGCGAGCATGGTGTAATTTTCCAGGTATTGCAGCTTAGGGAGCGCGAGCCTGTTGCAAATAGAAGGGTTGCGGTCTCGTGGGCGCGAACCTGCAGTCATTCACAAGGAATTGTGGCTTGGGGTGCGCGAGTCTGACATAATTTGTAAAGGGATCGTTGTCTCGGGGGCGCGACTCCGAAGTCATTTGCGGGGGATTGGTGGCCCGAGGAAGCTCTGAGAGTGTCATTCTGGCGTGGTCCGCGGGTGCCTTTTCCGGGCTCCTCCCGCCGCCCGGCCTTCATGACGACAGCAGTGAGCATGGCAGAGAATTGCAACACCTCCGCCTCGCAGCCTGCTGGCCCCCTCGGGTGGGCTGGCGGATCAGGGCTGCATCTGGTTGCGCCGTGCCATTGCAGTCAACCCGTACAATAAGGACGCATGATGAGGATGTAAGGGCTTTGGAAGGCCATGTCGACACTCTGCGAGCGTGGCGCGGCCAGCGAAAGCGGCCATGGATGGGCCGAAGGGGAAGGGTGCAAAGATAGTCTTGGAAGGTCCCTCATCCTTGCTATGTGGGTGGACTGTGCGCCATGCCCACAGGTGTTCTTAGAACTGGCACATGCGCTGCTGCGCGCGTCCAGTCATGCCCGCACATGCCCGTACACGCGGCATAAACAAATCTTAGAGCGCGCACCCGCACATGCCCCCGCATACCCGTGCCAGTTCCTCGCAAGCCCGCGAGTACGTACACGCGCCGCCGCCCTCGCACATGCCCACACGTGCTCAGTGGCCCACCATGTGCCGTATCTGTCTTGGGGCACGCGGGCTCCACGAGACTGCTGTACCCCCTCGCGTCAGAAGTGGCTTCAAGTGGGCGGGGCAATGGGCACGCTGGATGTTGGGGCGACCGCCGTCCCACGTACACTTCGTGCTCTTCCATGTTGCACCAGCTCCATGACATGTCGAGCGGCGGTCTTCCCATGCCAAGCTGGGGGCCCTAGGCGTGCCTGCGCCCTGGTTGAAGGCGCGACTGGGCAACGACGGGCGCGTCTAGTCGCCTGCGCGCGTGGGCAGGTTTCTTCTAGCGGTTTCTGTTCCAGAGTTGCTGCTTTGCAGTCAGGATTACAATTTTATCACGCCCCCTTTGCAATTGAGTGGGTGTTCAGTGGTTTCGTACGCTTCCGTTCCGTGTGGGGTGTGCAAGGAATGAGAGATGCGTCCGAGGGAGCAGTGGTGAGCAAGCAAGCAAGCTACAGTTCAGCAACCGAGCGGATTAGTACATAAGGAAGGGGCCGAAGGGCAGTTGGCGCCAAAAGGGTTGCGGTCGTGGAGGGGGGGCGGGGGCAGAGAGCGCGCGTGAGCCAACCAAGTGGGTACGCGGACGCGTAACATCGAGGCCTCCATTGATAGAAATGCGGGGGAGCGTTTGCTCTTGGTGTGGTGACCAAGGACTGGCGTTGGCTTGACGGGGTGGCGCGACGAAGACCAGAAATGCACAGGACGGTGTGGCGTCGTAAGTATGTCCGTTTGCCCCCTAGGGGCCTGGTTCTGCACCCCTGGCTGGCGGCGTGATGCGATCACCCGGTCAAGAGCGGCCAATGGGGGCGGCGTTGTGGCGCGTCCCGCGCCCCCGACAAGCTGCTCGCGTCTCAGCGGCGTGACGCCGCGGATCAGAGGCCCTAGGGTCGAGACGACGACGGACTGACACGAAAATAATCCCGTTCAGAGTGGCAAGCGCTACTGCTGATCCAGGTTTGGGTCCAACTACCACCTGCACGTTTTCGTGGTACCAGGGGGTGTCTGTGGAGCAGGCTGCACCCTGCGATATAGGGCGAGGCAAGAGCGCTGCTCAAGGTTGAACGCCGCCAGCAGCCAGAAGGAACCCGAAGGTGAATGAGACGGGAACGCGGCGGTGGGGTGTGAACCATCCGACTCCGCCGTTAGCGCGCGCCCCTGCCCGAGGCAAGGAGCGGGAAAAGAGAGGGAGGAGACGGGAAGTAGAGGGACCTGACAGGCGCAGCAAGCTCGGCGCAGCCAAACCGACGACGGGGGAGGGATGGCGGAAGAGAGGAAACGGAGCGCAGGGCCCCAACCCGCGCGCCAGGGGCGCATGGCCCCAGAGCTGGCGGCGAGCAGGGCCGCAGCCACACCTCGCTGGAGGGCCACGGCCAAATTACACCGCGGGTCGGCGAGCTGGCAGTGGCGCCGTGGGCCTTCCGGCAGGGCGGCGCGTACCGACAAGCGGAAGTCATGCCCCCATTGGCCGCCTGTCTCGAGCGGCAGCAGCTGTCCACCAGGGGCGCGTGTGTTTGGTGCGCTTCTGGTCTGGAGCTCAAAGCCTGGGCGGACTCCATGCCCCGCTGGCCTGGTCGGTCCCAGGTAGACGCGCTGTTCGGCCAGAGTCAGGATCCACGCGCTCCGGGCTCTAGTCAGCGCGTCTGGGCAATACGCAGGGCGTCTGGAGAAGTCTGGGCCCAGCAGCAAGCAGCACGACTGTCCCAACGATGTCGTGAGGTGCGCCCACACGCTCAGCGGGCCTTGCGGGCCCGGAGCATGCACAGCAGCGCGGTTTGTCTGGCCGGGCCGTGGAAAAGTGGGCGCCGCCGAAGGCACACGCAGAATTCGTTGTCCGACAACACATCACGATCACAACGTGTCGCTTGGAGCCACGCCCTGTCCTCCAAGGCCTGCTAGTTGAGAAGAGCAGCCGCGTCGTCCTGCAGCCCTGCCTTGAGCTGTCGGTCCCGCCTGGTGAACCGAAGGCTCGCTGAGGATCTTTGGCGTGCACACAGGCAGTGCTCCGCCCGCCGCCCGCACTCGTTCCGTCGCCGCCCGCACTGCCTGGTGCAACTGCGTGGCGGCCACCTCCGTTGGCTGCAGACGGTAGACGACGCCTTCCACGTGGGCTCGGGGACCGAGGGAGACAGGGTCCGTCGTCCGTCTTGGTTTCCCCGCTGCTCGCTAAACCGCCGCCGCCGAACTTTGCGCTCGGGAAAAAGACCTTGCGGGATAGGTTTTTCAGCGGCTCGCAAGTTGGTCGTCAAATCGGCGCAACTGCGCGGGGTCGCTTGCCTGCGCGCGCTGAGCAGGAGTGATCTCGTCGTGCATGACACTTGCATTTGAAATCCACGCATCTAGCGTTTTTGCACCGCCAGGGCGGACGGGGGAACGCAAGCTGTTTTCCAATGCGACAAGCCTGCCCTTCGACCGACCCACCTGGGGATCTACCAACCCCTGCTGGCAGGTCGCGCCAGTCATCGTCGTTCTTCTGGTGATGTCTGCTGCGCGCGTGGATTTTTCAGCCCCTCGACAGGGCATCACTACACGCTCGGCTGCAGCGTGGCCGGGGAGGCCGGCGAGTAGACGACAGCATCGTTTGGGTGGTTTGGAGCGCGAGGCCAATCGCGTTGGCAGCCTGTCAGGCCAGATCCATGTCCCGGGGCACCCAAGGGCTTATTGGTACCTTCTGTTTTGATGGATCTAGTTCCGAACAATCTAACTCGCGGGCGATTGAGGGGGGTTGCTCTCGCGCGGCCGGCGCGGGCGCGCGCCCCGTGGCGCGCCCCGCGCCGCGCGGGCCCTCCCGTTCGTCTCCTCAGGCGGTTGCCCCGCGGTCGCGGGCCTGCGCCCGTACTTATTGGCGCCCCCTGCGCCGCCTCTTTCTCCTAGCGCGGCTGCGCTCGGGGGACCCCCCAGCCGCCCAGAGAGTCGCGGGCGTTCTAACCCCACCCTCAAGGTCCGCTCTGAGCTCCTCCTGGGCGAAGGGCGGCTGGGTTCCCGCGATGCCGCCCTCCGCCTCCTGCTGCGTGCTCCTGGGCCTCCTGCTTCTGGCCCTCCTGCGCCTTCGTGCGCCGCTCTTCTGCTTGCGTCGTCCAGGCTCCTACGCCGCCGCTTCCGCCCCCTCGTCCTCTTTATCCTCCGGCGCCTTGCCTTCATCTCTGCCTCTCTGCCTCCTCCTCCTCCTTCCTCCTCCTTCCTCCTCCGCCTCCTCCTCCTCCTCCTCCTCCTCCTCCTCCGCCTCTCTCCTCCTGCCTCCTCCTCCTCCTCGCCTCCTCCTCCTCCTCCTCCTCCTCCTCCTCCTCCTCCTCCTCCTTCCTCTCCCTCGTCCTCGTCCTCGTCCCCTCCTCCTCCTCCTCCTCTCTCGTCACTCCTCCTCCTCCTCCTCCTCCTCCTCCTCCTCCTCCTCCTCCTCCTCGGTTCGGTTCGCGGCTTTAGGGCAGAGGGTGGAAGCCCGATCACAGAAGGTGGACGGCAAAAAGAGTGGGATGGGGGGTAAGAGCGGCGGCGGCAGCAGAGCCAGCAGCCAGCAGCAACGGTGAAGCCTCGGCTCTGTGCAGCCACACAGCTGCATCAGGCCGTACAGGGGCGAACAAGTCAGGTGAGATGGCAGCCCTAGGTCAAGATGTCCCCCCCCAACACTACCCTCTCCCTCCCCGATCATACAGTGCAGTAAGGGCTACTGCCTTTTACAGTGGGCGTACACTATAAGAAGGAAAGAGGAAGTAACAAATACGGTTTGGAAAAGAAACCTTCACCCCCAGAGGGTCAGCTACTGACAGTGTCGAGCCGTATACTATAGTAAACAGCACTGGACTACTACTACTTTTTATAGTGAGTGTACACTGGCGGTACTTGGGTGAGCACGGCATCACCTTCATAGTCCAGCCCTTCACTTCACCTCTGGTCTCTACACTGTACTATGAGGCCCCCCACGAGGCTAACAAAGTTGCTGTTAGGCGAGACATCAGGTGAGCAGGGAGAGGGCAACATAGGGAAAAGTGAGTTAGCTCTGCCCTGCATCCTCTCTGTCTGGCCTATTTTGTCGCATGCAATCCATACCAATCATTCCCGTGTCCAAGTACGGGTCCAGTGGCACATAGTATCTGCGTAGTGACGGTGGTAACCACTCATCACATGTCTCATCCAGATTATATTGCTTTCTTAACTGTATCTCATCTTCATAAGTCCATACATGTTGTGTATCTGTTGGTACAAACGTAGTATTCCATCCTGCTTGTCGTGGCGTGTCGGCCTGTGCCCGAGCCGTGGGGCGTGGTGGTTGTTTGAATCGTAGCCTTCGTGTCGTCACGGTCGATGCTGGAGTGGGTGGTGGGGGTGGGGGTGTATCGAACAACCAGGGAAACTTCACCCAAGCCTCCTGAGCAAAGGCCCTCCCCAGAAGCTCACATAGCCCTTTGGGATACACTTTGGCGTGCGCGGTGTTCCAGATCCCCATATGGTCGACCCCTTCGAGAGCGATGTGCCCCATAGTATGGTTACAGCGAACCCCATGAGGCCTAGCCCAGAGGGCATCACGAAGGGCACCAAAATGCACACCCATTAGACTCGTGGGTTTGCTCGAGGGGGCTCCAAACATACACTGATGTATGGTGTGCTTCTCCACCCCTGGTAATTGAAGAAGGTCTTTGGTGAGCTCCAAATGCCAAGAGCTCGGGGCCTCTGGGGGACTCCAAGACTCAGCTGGGTGCTCCACAACTTCAGGAGTGAGAAGCCTCCAACATACCACTGCAAACTCAAGTGTGGTTCTCCACAGCCTATTTCCAAGAGAAAGCTGATCAGACTCACGCTCAGAAACAAATGGTAGCCCCCACAGCTGTGAAGCGAGCCTAAGAGGTCTGGGTGGTCTCACACGGGGCCCACGGGCTCCTCGAATGGGTTCCCTGAAACGAGCAATCGACCACGTTTCGCAGGGGGGGCCCGCCTTGACCCCCGCCACACGTCCTGATTTTGCCAAACGGATCCACATCAAAACTGAACAATCATTGGTTAGGTCTCCCCAAACAGGATGGTTGATGACGTCGATTGATAATACTATAATGTTAGCCTTGAACCTCTCTAATGCCATCTCCACCTGGTGCTGGAAGTCATCTTGTCGTAGGTAACCTGAGAAGAGATGTAAGATGTACATCTGTGGCCTGCACGGTGCCCTCAGGGGGCTGGCGGCGGTGGTGGTGGTGGTGCCTCTTCAGGCACGTCGTACTGAGGTAGCTGCTGCCCCTGTCCTGGTAGAGCAATGGGGGGGTCCAAAGAAACGCTTGGGGGGCTTGACCGCTTGATGATCCTGCTTACCAGTTTTGCGATTCGCAGCAGTTTGCTCACGAATCTCGAGCATGTTCGCAGAAATAGCTGCTTCATCCCCCAGACACCGTTCTGAGAAAAACCAGGCCTGTCTACAACGCACCACTCTGGATACATGTTTATGTAGCCTCCCAGGGGTGTGAAAATCTTTGCAACAAACCTCACAACAGGTCCCCACCACGAAGTTTTTGGGAGCACTCTGGGGGGCATGGAATTTACCCAAATGGACATGGTAATCACGTTCCGAAACAAAAACTGCTGGGCAATGAGGACACTTAACTGTGGGCGAGGGCCCAACCTGCTTCTCAAGCGGGGACCCCCGAAGGTGCTGCCTACATCTCCTGTTCCACGCCTCGAGGTGGAACTGGTCACTCCAGAATCGTACTGCTTTGGAGGCAACAGTCTTCAGGGCGGAACGCAAAGCCTTCGGACTGTCTTTAATAATCCGGATCCAGCTGGGCAATGTATTGTCCTGCGGCCGTTTGCTGGGATCAAGGAAAGAGTTGAACCAAACTAGATCAGCCCCAATGAGAGCCATCCAACCACGAATCGGCGCACTAAGACATTGCATACAAACACACAAAATGTCCGGACAGCCAGCCATGAGCCGAGCTAGCAACCTGAGGCGTGCTACCGAGAGCACGACGGCAAGAGGAAGACGGGAAACTTGGCCCAACACCTCAAAATAAGTGACCTTTTCGTCAGAATTGTTACCACACGGAAGATGCAAGGCCGCACGATAAATCTGTTCGTGCGTGGTACGGACTTTTCTCCACAAATTATTAGAGAGTTCGAGCCAAGTTGCCGCATTATAAAGCAGCACGGAGCTAGCTAAACATTCTGCATACAGCACCTTCTTACGGATGCTGAGCATGACCCTAGGTCCAATGACCTTCTTGATTGGGGCTAACGCAGATTTAGCCCCGTGACACCTTGCAACCACCTCCGTAGCCATGCTGTTGGTGGGGGGGAGGAAGGACCCTAAAACCCGATGATCAATGACGATCTTGGCTTGAAGATCCCATGCTTCTGACCTGACATAGAGATGAGGATCTCCATTCTTATCCAATCGCGCTGCCATCGACCCCTTCCCCCTGAACGCTAGAATGAAAACCGTTTTTGCAGCATTGGGAATTAGACCACGGATGCAACAGGCCCGAAACACAGCATCAAGTACCCTCTGTGCAATCATGAAAAGCTGTCCTGCTTCAGAAGTGGCAAAGGGCTGGGTGAGATCGTCCACGAAGGAAGCTCCCATTCTCTGGTGTTAAGTTGTGCTTCTCTTGCTATAAACAAATCAGTAGTAGGCAACCCAAACAAGGCCAGGAAATCATAAACATCATGGAGTTCCCGATTAATATCGTCATGAACTCCCTGGAAAACAACATTGAAGATATCCGTTGGGAAAACGGTGCCTGGCCTTGTGCCTCTGCGAGGTAGGGTATAATTAGATGCCGAAGCAACCCTCCAGAAAGCCCCCCGCTGGCTCTCTTTAATGAGGGCCAGGAGATGCTCGGATGGAATCCGATCCTCAAACATCGGCTTAGCAGCCAGTTGGTACTTGAGTCCTTCTAAAAGAAGGGGGGGCAAATCCATGTGAGAAAGCACATACTCAACATCCTCACTGTCTTGCGGGAGCGCCAAGACAAGCTGCCTCAAGGTGGTGTAAAACGCATTTTTCAGGTCCAGAAGCAGGGCCCCAGCCGAAAGCACATGGAGTCGCGCAAGCTGAAAAAGCAAACGTGTGGTGAGGACAGCAATGTCGCACCCCCGACCAGGTATCCCTCCCATCTGCACTGACAGCACAGATGCATAAAAGTAGTCCATGGCGAGACTCCTTAGATACTTATGGTGCGTGTTGGTTAACACCGGTGATACTAGAATACTGCGACGTGAGGCGGCCAAAGTAAAATCCCCTGAACCTTTGGGACATGTACCCAAGCGAGCGGATTTAAACGCTATCGGTTCCCTGGCAGTAATAGCAGTCTTAACCAACAGGGGGGTCACGAGTCTCGCCACTTCCTTAGAGGCTGCTTTACCATATTCAGCTCGGAAACCATCGGTCTCAGGGGCCCGACCTGTTTTCAGCCTCGCGAGGCCTGCTTCAACATCATAGATGGTAGGAACAACTGTAATATTACGTGGGAAGTTTGTGTCGAGAAGAGGCAACATCTGATTATAGTCGTCAACAAATTCCTGTGGTTGTGCTTCCTTGCCCATCTCCACGCCCGAGAAGTGCTGCTTGATGTGATCAGCAATGTCGCCCTCCTCTCGTAAGACCTGACCTTGCGGTGTCCTGATCATTGGGAGTGGTGGGGGCCCCTGCTTTGGCCTCGATGGCCTCCCTCCACACAAAAGCAACTTCTTGACTGCCGTCCACTCTGATAGAGGCTGCGCTCCATCGGTGGCAGTGTTAATGTTTTCTCCACACTTGTCCAAAAAACGTGTGCGATCAGCGTCCAACAGATGATGCAAAACCGTTTCCGTGGATGTGAGAAAAACCAGAAGAGCCTGCGAATATTGTTCAAAACCCATACTGGCACGAAGACGCTGGACCGAGGCTCGCTCAAGATTTCGCAACTGAGAAACCCACCAGCTAGAATCACATGTCCCGAGGAGCATTTTCAGGTCCCCAGCAACCACCCTGAAAGCAAAGGCCCCTGCCAGGTACGAAGTGCTTTGTGTACTCCACGGCGGAATCGAATGAGAGCAAGAGAATCATTGTCAACATACTGCCTCTTGGCTCGAAGCGCCTTCTTCGCAAAGGCAGTACTGGCAGCATCATTGACATCCTGAAGCACCTCCAGAGCATGACTGGAAACATTGAGTTCCCATTCTCGTTGGGGTATGGCCTTCAGTAGTGTCTTGAAATGGGCAACATCATCAGGATTTTTAAGCCTTCTCAAATCAATGGGTTTGGCCTGGAGAAGGGGGTACTTGACAGCTTGTTGCCACTCAAACTTGGCCTTAAGAGGATAATGATCTTTGCCCTTCAGCCCAGTGTCAAAATCATGCAACACCTCAGTACTCTTAGCATAGTCGCGTAAGAATTGAGAGCACCCGATGTAGTCGATACGATGGTGCTCTCCCCCAGGGCAGGTGTAAGTGTAGTCTTCTGCAGCTGCGATCTGCGTATTCAACAGATGGGTCCCCGAAATCGCACAAATGTTATGCAGACTGTCCCCGTTGCTATCTTCT
This sequence comes from Prorocentrum cordatum, assembly GCA_963575745.1. Taxonomy (NCBI): domain Eukaryota; class Dinophyceae; order Prorocentrales; family Prorocentraceae; genus Prorocentrum; species Prorocentrum cordatum. Next base: position 157,435 of record CAUYUJ010018894.1, on the reverse strand, counting down.
TTTTTGAGAGAAGCCTTGATCGGAAACAAATTCTGAAACCTGTGAACCCACACGCCCATTGGCATCAACGAGGAACAAGTCAGGGCTCCAGTCTGCTGTCTGTTGTGCCACGTCAGCCCAAAATCTATTTCTGACGGCGACGTCTAACTTACTGTGGGGGGCATGCCCAACCAGAACTGTGAGACGAAGCTCAGGTGCCCTAGTACAGGCAACAAGCATACGTGGGGTGGAGTGCAAAACCCTAACGTGACGCTTTGAGAAAAACAAGTCTCTACCTGATTTTTGAGCATACGGGATATCCAGACTGATCCAGAGCTCCACCCCTAAGCCTGAGTCATCACCTGGCCCAGCTCCTGAGGAGAAGATAGCAAAGCCTTTGCATGAGCGATCGCCTATAGGGTTCCTTGTCCCCTGCATCCCGGCAATATGGACACCTTCATCAGCTAATTGGGATCGCACCATGACTCGACGGGCTCGCCTTTTGCGGCCCGCTGCCCCGTAATACTCACGTCGCGTCAGACTTTTAACGTTATATTGTACAACCGTGAGTGAGCAGCTTACCTGAGCCTTAATAACTTTGGTGGGTCCCAAGGGGTCCGGCACATGGCCGACATTGACCTGGTCACAAGACAGGAAGGAACAAAAACCTTCAGAGGAAATTGGAGGATAGGCTGCTCGCTCACTATCATCCAACTGATTCAACCATTCCCATTCCCTTTCACGAGAGTGCAATGTGACATCAAGCAGCTCGTAAGGGAAACTAGGTGGAATTAGATCACCGCGAGAGGTCCCCAGGGCCAATTTGTCAGCAAAGGTGTTCCAAGGGTGGCCATCATGACCCTTGATGTGAGAAATAGAAACATTAGCAATTGACCCCGCTAAATCCCATAGCACTCTTGTCATGACCGCTAGCCTGCAAGATGTATCCAGTGCGCGTTCACCACGCAATGCCGTAACCACATTCAAAGAATCTGTGTTGATAGTCGCTATCGTGGTACCAAACGTGGCAACTTCATAAATGATGGCAATAATAGCCCACATCACACCTGCATGCTCCGCGTCCGTTGACGAGGGTCTGTTAGCGGTAATTGGTGTCCTGCAGGTGTCTGCAAGATACCCGTGTACATGCCCAGTGTAAGAGAGCCCGTTCGAGTCCTCAGATATTCGGACCACAGCCCACGTGGCAGACTGCATATCTAAGTCCTTGACGGACCCATCAGTGAAAAAATGAAATGCTGTCCAGTCCGCTTGTCTTGTCGGACACATATCCAGGGCAAGTTGAACCAACTCTGGTAGTTGTATTCCTACGATTTCTGTTGTCCAGATCAGCCTGCCATGTCGTTGGTCGAATATAAGGATTCTAAACGACTCATTGGGCAAACTAGAGGAGCAGTGACCGAGCTAGGAGAGGGGCTCTGGAGTGGGGGAACAGTACCTGATGCCTCGCCTCTTCCCCGACAGGTTGAAGTGTCGGGGGGGTAGAACGGCGTGGGAGCAGCTTGGCCAGTATCGGCCCAGGATGAAAATAGGTGAACCCAGGACAACACAGATAGGTTTCGAAACTCAGCCGGGAGCCCCAAAGAAACTGAAAAGCGTTGACCTGGATACTAGGAAACGAAACAGCTGCCTGTAAGCCTAGAAGCGAACCTTGATATACCAAAACATTTCTTAATTCAGACGATGCGGATACACACACCGTCGGAGCATGGTGCATCGAAATCCAAGCATCGAGCGAGAAATCGTGGAACCGCCCAAAAAGTGATGTTTCTTCTGCAATACACCACAAGGAACAGGGCGGCTCACAATCAGTGGAATATGCCTCCTTTTTTTCCAAGCTGGTGCTAAAGGATTAGGCCAAGCCCCTCTGACTTCGGCCTCCCGCGGAACAAAGACAGGAGCGTCGGGTCTCAAGACCTGTGTAGTCGGAATTCCCCCTCTCCGCCTTACTCCTGCCCATCCCGCCCCATCTAAAGCTTCCAGCCAAAGATAGCCTAGGGCAGGCGGCCAGTCATTGTCTTCCGAAGGAGAGGTGTATCTACTCTGAGCACACCCCTCTGTGATACTCAGACAATGATAGCGCCCACCCCCGGCTTCATGACAATTTGAACCTGGATGCATTAAAGACTCTGGCTCACATAAGTTGCTTGTGCACACTGCCTCAGCTGGAGACTTGCACGGCCCAGCAAGATAAAAGCTCAAAAACAGCGAAACAAAAACCTCTAACTTTTTTCCACATACACACGTGCAAGCAAGCTCGAGGAACAACTCATACTCCTTAGGGGTTCCCCATGCCCAAGAAACTCCGGAGAAATCAAGACTGGATCTTACGTGGTTACCCGACATATTCTCAACAGCCTGACAAGTGCCATTATCACTTCTGGCAGCGTCAAGGAAAACTAAATTGTGGCAGGATGATGCCCTGCTCTCCGAACGAGATGAGTCCACTGAGGTTTCAATACTGCATGCTGCATGTCTGAGTATGGAATGCTGTGGAGAAACGTGAGGAAGAGGGGAAATTCTTGGTGGTCCCTCATCTGTTCGGAAAAATCTGACTTGCACAGATCCCAGCCTCACGCGGAGGTCCTTGCCTCCTTGCGCGGCGGACTGGCCGTCTCGGAGTCGACAGGTGCCTCCTGCGTGGCCTGGCTCACGAGGTTGACAACTCCCATCGCGTCGGTGAGCCCGCTCGACGAGCCCTCTGGTGTTGCTGGAACTGGCCGCTCTGCCGCTCCCGCTGCGGCCTCCCTCTCGTTCCTCTTGCGGGTCTGCTCGGCGATCTGCTCTGCTGTATATGGAGCTCCCACAGGTGTTGAACTTGCCGTCGTACTGCCGTCCGTCACCGATGTCTCTGGCGCTGGCATGTTGGGATCCTCCATCTCCATGTGATGAAATGGCTGAGTCGGCGAAATCTGTGTCATGTACGGTATCTCGCCATCTCCATCTTGTCCGAAGTTGGGCATTGTCACCTTGGTCGAAGGATCCACCGGCGTAGTTGCAACTGGAGTTGGACATCCTTCCACTGGTGTTGGCGGAACTCTCATTGGTCCTGGACTGTTCGCCGCCCTGGACTTGTGCGGCGGCGTCTTGAATTGCGCTCCCTCGGGGGCTGGCCCTGTCGTCGCCGCCGCAGGTCCCCCAGTAGGAAAAACTCCAGTCGATCCTCCTGCCCCTGTCGCACCTGCTACCCCAGCCGTCGTAGCCTGCTGCATCACAAAGGTCCCTAGACTGTTGAGGACCGACTCCGTGTGATTCTGCTTAGCCATGAGGTTGGACAGAAGCTGTATCATACCTTCGAGCTGTGCTCCGAGCGGCGGTGGCTCGGCCTTGGGCGGTCCAGGAACCGTCGGTTCTGGGGCTGCGCCTGCTGGATGTGTGCGATGCTCTCCCCTCGGCGTGTGGATCTTCTGAGGGGCAGGGCGTTCAGCCGCGACCGAAGCTGCAGCGCTTGTCCCGCCTCCTCCTCCACCGCCACGATCGTCAGCATACGTATCCGCCATCTCGGTGTCCGAGTCATCAAGCTCCTCAAGCTCTTCGATGCTGGTTTTGATGTGCTGCAACTCTACTTGACACTGCTGTATGTCCAGTTGTGTAGATTTGAGCCTTCCCTCCAGTACTTTCATTCTGTCCGTGGTAACATGTTTCCTCTGGCGTAACTCGTGGAGCTGCCTTGTGATTGGCTCCATCATGCTTAGCATATATTTCAGAACTGCAATCTCATTGACCGTGTCAAGGCAGTCCTTCCCAATGTTTCGTCCAGCAATGCCCAGAGTAGCAAGACCCTTGAGCTTCTGCCTCAGTGACGCCTTGAACTTTTTGAGGCCTTCAATCTCCAACGGAGCAGGCTCGAAGAACGGTGAACTCTCTGCATCTGACTTGCAAGCCGACATGATGGATGACAGATACTTCTTCACAGCTTTTTTGTTGTCGAGCTCAGTGACTGATGCCCTCGGCCTTGATGGTGCTCTGGACTTGACATCCCGCGCCTGCACCCGTCCTGAACTTAATCCACCGTAATGAGCACCACCCTGCAATACTGAACTATGATGTGCCCAGTTCTGCTGCTGTTGGTTCTGTCCGTATGTCTGTCCACACAAACAACGCCAGTGGTGCCCTTTTACATACCGTCCGCACTGCACGCAATCCCACTGCACACCTGGTCCTGAATTCCGTGTCCCTCCTTTGCCTGCCATGTTTTGTGCAGAATGATGCGAAGCAAGGATATCTCTGGCCCGCAGTGCACGTAAAAGTAGTCTACGCGCTCCCCTTCGTGCACGTAAGCGTCGATGCCAGCTCTTTTCTTTTCCCGTGATGTGTCTGCCCCCTGGCAAAATGCACGGCTTAGATCACAACAAATGAAAAAGAATTCTGTTAAGCAACGTGTAAGGTGAGTCCGAGTGGTTCTGTATGAAGAACGCTCTGGCTCTTTCCAGAGTGCCAGAAAGGTCTCGGTCCCAAACCTTCTCCTCCTCCTCCTTCTCCTCCTCCTCCTCCTCGTCCTCCTCCTCCTCCTCCTCCTCCTCCTCCTCCTCGTCCTCGTCCTCGTCCGCGTCCTCGTCCTCGTCCTCGTCCTCGTCCTCGTCCTCGTCCTCCTCCTCCTCCTCCTCCTCCTCCTCCTCCTCCTCGTCCTCGTCCTCGTCCTCCTCCTCGTCCTCGTCCTCCTCCTCCTCCTCCTCCTCCTCCTCCTCCTCGACCTCCTCCTCCTCCTCCTCCTCCTCCTCCTCCTCCTCCTCCTCCCCCTCCTCCCCCTCCCTGCCCCCCAGCTCGTGTCTGATGCCCGTTGGACCATGCTGTGCGCCATGCTGTGCAAGCAGGTCGCCTCCAAGCTCCGCGCGCAGCCGAACACTCGTGTGACTGCTGCCGCTGGCGATGCAGGTGGTGGAGCGGATGGGCCCTGCTCAGGAACTTCGGCAGGGACCTTTGCAGGAACCAAGCGGTCTACAGAATTTGCACTTGACACAGACGAGGTTGACGACTTGTGGAATAACATGCACGACCAATCCACGGGGACGATTAACTTGGACAGTAACTAATCTTCTCTGAATATGGTTGCCCACACCCAGAAATCCAAGAGGCGCCGCCTGTCCTCATTGCAGGGGCGGTCAAGACTGGAGGGGGAGATTCCGGACGAGCATCGCCTACCCTTTGTGACGGGAGCGCACAAGAAATTTCACTCGTTATTGAAATCCGCAACGCCAATGCAGAGAAGCAGACGCTCAAAAAACGTTTGGAATGTACTTCTGCCTTTATACGACTGGCGCAGGACATCGGATATCTTGATTGATTTGAAGTGTGAGTCCCTCACTTGGTGGCCTCACGTCGTTGGTCCGTGAGTATTTTGCCTGGTCAACCAGGCAAAGGCAAGCTGGCGAGGGCAGGTGTTGTTGTACTTGCTCGTCACTCCCTTGGGCTCCGAGGTCCGCGATATCCGCTTGGACGGCTTGGCAGGCAGAGTGCCACGAACAATGCGATTTCTTTCGGCTCTGAGGTTGTTCCTCATCGGGCTCCGCCTGTCGTGGTGGGTGTTCCTGGATGGCCTTCCACGAAATTTCTTCAACCGATACGTGTTCACGGCAGAGGGGGATGTCCTCTCGCAGCAGTGCGGCAGTTCTCCTGGACATCGGTCTGGCAAGGGCAGGGCTCGAAGGTTCCTGTTTTATCGGTGGCGGCTGGGACATGGCTGAGGCGGTCGAGGTCTCTGCGTTTACTACAAGTGCGAATTTCGCTATTGTCCCGCCCTTCAAGATCACGTGCCGGACGACAAAAGCTGAGGCCACGATCGATTACTTCGCGATGACCACGGCGGCTGTCAGGTGAGTAAAGCGTGTGAGAGTTGATCGAACAGGGGCGACGGAACTTCACAGACCAGTTGTGGTGGAGAGGGGCACAGTCGCTGACAAGCTTTAGTACCTCACCTATGTTGGGGGCAAGAGATTGCCTGCTGGAGTTGTGTCTGGACCGCCTTGTCCTTTTTAACTGGCGCAACGAGCGTGCTTATGCGGAGTCCGCTGTCGACATTGCGCCGCAGGGGGACGCAGACGCAGCGTGACCTTTCCTCAGCACGGACCGGGCGAAGTTTTCAGTGCAAGTTGGAGCGCCGCTGGGACATATTACTGGCCGCGAGGTGGTACAATTCGACAGTCATGCCTGTGACGTTCCGCCGCAGTGGGCCGGGGGCCTCCCGCTCAGCTGCCCCTAGCCCCTTGGCGCCCCAGGAGCGCCCGGGGCGCCTTTTTGTTTCTGGCCTCCGCAGCGGCGGCCACGAGTCCGCCGACGCGCCGCGCGCCGCGCGCCTGCGCCGCCGGCCCGCGGACCCTCGCAGCGCCCCGGCGCGCCCCCAGGGAGGATGCGGGCGAGGCGGGGCGCAGGGTGCCCCCGTCTTAGGGTCGGGTCTTTTAACGCCCTTCGTGGGACCCCCAGTGGAAGTGCAGCAGGCTCGCAGCCCCCGCCGACCCGCCCACCACCGCGCGCCGCAGGACGACGGCGCCAGCCCACTGAGATAGGGCTCGCCTCCCCAGCCCGAGCAATACGCGTGGGGAGCCGATCCGCGCGCGCTGCCAGCAAGGGAAGAAACAAGAGAAGACAGCAGGTGCAGCAGCGAGCGTGGGAAAATCGGGTCCCCCCGTGCACGCCCAGCACGGGCGGCCGGACAGCAGGCACGGGGGACAAGGGCGAGACGGCACGGCAGGGGAAGACACGGCGCCGGGACCCAAGGCCCAGCACAACACGGACCCCGAGCCAGCCACCGCACGGCAACGCAGCAACGGCGGCCCGGGCAGAGCACCGCGCGGACCCGGCACGACACGGAACCAGACGCTCGACAAAGGTGGAGCGCCCCAACAGGGCACCTTCGGCCAGCCGCCGCCAGCCGCCGCCGCCAGCCTGCGCCTGGTGCCGCGGCGCCCGGCCCGTCGCCGCCAGTCGCCGGCCGGCCGCTCGTCGCAGCGCCGCGCTGCCAGGCCTGCCGCCGCCAGCCGGTGCCGCCGCCGCCGCCCTCGGGGTGGCGCTGGCGGCGCAGCTTTCGACCTCCGCGCGGCCGCGCCGCCGCTGGCCGCCGCGCTTCGCCGCGGCGCCTGGCCCGTCGCCGCCTGCGCCGCGCCGCGGGGTCTGCTGCCGCTGGCCGCCGCCGCCCCTCCTTCGACAGCGTTCGCGCCTGTCCTCGGGGTGGCGCTGGCGGCGGTGCGTTCGCCCTCCACGCCGCCGCGCTGCCTCGGGCCAGCGCCGGCGTCTCCTCCGCCGCCTCCGCCACCGCCGCCGCCCCCTCCTCCTCCTCCTCCTCCTCCTCCTCCTCCTCCTCCTCCTCCTCCTCCTCCTCCTCCTCCTCCTCCTCCTCCTCTGTGCTGCTGGCTGCTGTCGTGGTGCTGCTAGTCGCCGTGCTGCCCCTGGTCCTGGTGGTGCTTGTCGCCGTGGTGGTTTTGGTCGTAGTGGTACTGGTCGCCGTGGTGGTGCTGGTCGCCGTAGTGGTGCTGATCGTGGTGGTCCTCCTGGTCGTGGTGGTGCTGGTCGTGGTGGTGCTGGTCGCCGTGGTGGTGCTGGTCGACGTGGTGGTGCTGCTCGTGGTGTCCTCCTGGTCGTGGTGGTGCTGGTCGTGGTGGTGCTGGTCGCCGTGGTGGTGCGGGTCGTAGTGGTGCTGGTCGCCGTGGTGGTGCTGGTCGTGGTGGTGGTGCTGGTCGTGGTGGTCCTCCTGGTCGTGGTGGTGCTGGTCGTGGTGGTGCTGGTCGTGGTGGTGCTGGTCGCCTTGCTGGTGCTGGTCGTAGTGGTGCTGGTCGCTATGGTGGTGCTGGTCGCCGTGGTGGTGCTTGTCGTGGTTGTCCTCCTGGTCGTGGTGCTGGTCGTGGTGGTGCTGGTCGCTGTGGTGGTGCTGGCCGCCATGGTGGTGCTGGCCGTGGGCGTGGTGGTGCTGGTCGTGGTGGTAGTGGTGGTGGTGGTCCTCTGGCCGTGGTCGTGCTGGTCGTGGTGATGGTGGTGCTGGTCGTGCTGGCCGTGGTCTTGCTGGCCGTGGTGGTGCCGGTCGTGGTGGTCGTGGTGGTCCTCCTGGCCGTGGTCGCGCTGGTCGTGGTGGTGGTCGCCGTGGTGGTGCTGGTCGTGGTGCTGGTCGTGGTGGTTCCCCTGGTCGTGGTGGTGCTGGTGGTGGTGCTGGTCGCTGTGGTGGTGCGTAGTCGTGGTGCTGGTCGCTGTGGTGGTGCTGGTCGTGGCGGTGCTGGTCGCCGTGGTGGTGCTGGTCGTGGTAGCCCTCCTGGTCGTTGTGGTGCTGGTCGCAGTGGTGCTGGTCGCCGTGGTGGTGCTGGTCGCCGTGGTGGTGCTGGTCGCCGTGGTGGTGCGTAGTCGTGGTGCTGGTCGCTGTGGTGGTGCTGGTCGTGGTGGTGCTGGTCGCCGTGGTGGTTCTGGTCGTGGTAGCTCTCCTGGTCGTGGTGGTGCTGGTCGTGGTGGTGCTGGTCGCCGTGGTGGTGCCGGTCGCGTGGTGGTGCCGGTCGCCGTGGTGGTGCTGGCCGTGGGCGTGGTGGTGCTGGTCGTGGTGGTGGTGGTCGTGGTGGTCCTCTGGCCGTGGTCGTGCTGGTCGTGGTGGTGGTGGTGCTTGTCGTGCTGGCCGTGGTCGTGGTGGTCGTGGTCGTTGTGGTGCTGGTCGTGGTGGTGGTCGTGGTGCTCCTCCTGGCCGTGGTCGCGCTTGTCGTGGTGGTGGTCGCCGTGTTGGTGCTGGTCGTGGTGGTCCTCCTGGTCGTGGTGCTGCTGCTCGTGGTGGTGCTGGTCGCCGTGGTGGTGCGTAGTCGCGGTGCTGGTCGTGGTGGTGCTGGTCGCCGTGGTTGTGCTGGTCGCCGTGGTGGTGCTGGTCGTGGTAGTCCTCCTGGTCGTGGTGGTGCTGGTCGTGGTGGTGCTGGTCGCTGTGGTGGTGCCGGTCGCCGTGGTGGTGCTGGTCGTGGTGGTGCTGGTCGCCGTGGTGGTGCCGGTCGCTGTGGTGGCGCTGGTCGCCGTGGTGGTCCTCCTGGTCGTGGTGGTGCTGGTCGAGGTGATTCTGGCCGCGGTGGTGGTGCCGGTCGCTGTGGTGGTGCCGGTGGTGGTCGTGGTGGTGCTGGTGTTGGTGGTGGTGGTCGTCGTGGTGGTCCTCTGGCCGTGGTCGTGCTGGTCGTGGTGATGGTGAGGCTGGTCGTGCTGGCAGCGGTCGTGCTGGCCGTGGTCGTGGTGGTGGTCGTGGCTGTCCTCCTGACCGTAGCCGCGCTGGTCGTGGTGGTGGTCACCGTGTTGGTGCTGGTCGTGGTGGTCCTCCTGGTCGTGGTGGTGCTGGGCGTGGTGGTGCTGGTCGCCGTGGTGGTGCGTAGTCGTGGTGCAGGTCGCCGTGGTGGGGCTGGTCGCCGTGGTGCTGGTCGCCGTAGTGGTGCTGGCCGTGGCAGTGCTGGTCGTAGTGGTCCTTCTCCTCCTCCTCTTGGTCGTCGTCGTCGTCGTCGTCGTGCTGGTGGAGGTGCTGTTCGAAGTTGTGCTGGTGGTGGTGGCGGTGGTTGTGGTGCTGTTCGCAGTAGCTCTGCTGTCGGCGTTCCTGCAAGCTGCTGTGCCCCGCCCTGCCCGTGCGCGCCCCCCCGCGGGGGCCAGTGCTCTCAGGGGGGCGCCGACAGAACGTCCATTCGCCAGGGATTCTCCCCGTCTGCCGCTAGCGTCTCAGAGGGCACGTTCTCGAGCAGGCTCGCGGCCAGGGCGTCGTGGATGGCGTACGCCAACATGCCACTCCACCTGTGCAGCAGTGCGGTCGCAAGCGATCCTCGCAGCGCCGCCGGCGCGCTCCTCGCCCGGGCGCGGGCCAGGGTAACGAGGAGCTTGTGCTCCTCCTCGTCCCAGCGGCCGCCCGTCTCTGCTCCGGCTACGAGCAGGTAGTCCCGCCGCGAGCCCACCAGCTCAGGGTAAGTCGTTTGCTTGCGGCGCCTCGCCCGTTTCAGCGCGAGTCCTGGGCGGAGCCTCCGCGCAATCGGCCTGCCGGTGGCCCTCAGCGGGGATACGATGCAGGCGTCGATGGCGAGCTGCCTGCCGTGGTAGGCAGGGAGGCCGTTGGCCACCACCTCGATGCGGCGCCCGTCGTTGGCGGCAATGCCCGGGAGGGTCTTGTCGCGCAGGAACACGTCGGTGCGGACACGGCCTCCTGCCTCCCGGCACACCCGGGCCCACATCCGCTCGATGGGAGCGCCGCGCTTCAGCAGGCGTCCGCTGCGGGGGCAAGCTGCTCTGTGGTCGCCTCTCTCGTCCAAGTGGGCCTGGCAGGGGCGCCCGTTGCACCTGCTTGCCGTGGCGTCCAGCGGCAAGCGGAGCCGTCTCTGGAGCAGTGCCCGGAAGCGCTCTGGCGTGAACGTGCTTTCTGGCGTCGAGGGGATCAGGGCCAGGTGCCGTCCGCCGCAGCGGCCTCCCTGCCAGTCGAGCATCCACTGCTGGTCGTCTGTGAGGCTCGGGAGAACGACCTCCTTCCTGTATCGCCGCTCTCGGGCTGCTGAGGCGTGGTCACCCGGCTCTGGCTCTGTCTGTTCAGGGCGCGCGCCGCCCCAGACCTCCTGCCAAGTTGGGCACGTCGCCAAGCCGTCGCGGGCTGCGGCAGCCCTCGCGCGCTCAGCTTCCTGGAAGCACGAGGCTGCGGCGCCTGTCCCTGCGCGGAGGGCGGCGGTGAGCTCCGTTGCTGCTGTAAGGTTTCTTTGTCGCAACATGGGGAGCGCGTCCGCCCAAGACGCCCAGTACGCGCACTCGGCCGTGCGCGCGGCTGACCTGGGTCCAAGACCTCCGAGGCCGAGCGGCAGCGAGCTCACTCGGAAGAGCCTCTCTGCTTCAGCTGGCGCGGGGTCGAGGTCGAGGAGGTCGTGTAGCGCCTCCTGCAGCCCGCGGTCGTGGGCCTCGGCGTAGGACCGCGACAGCGTCGGATGCAGCGTGCGCAGGACGTGGTTGCACCTTGGCACCGCGCAGTACAGCAGGAGCGCCCAAGCGCACTGAAGGTCTGGCAGGTTGGGGAGTTCTCGTAGGAAGCTGCGCTCCTCGTCCGTCTTCTGCTGCGTCAGCCGGGCCGCGAACGCCGCGGTGCCCAGGGGCGTGCCAAGTACCTTGAGGCCGCGGTGCTCCTCAGGCGTGCCGGCGCCGCCAACCCACGCGTCTGTGCCCAACGACAGATGCCCTGCTGGTTCGAAGCCGCCCGGGTTCCACAGGCGGCATTTGCCGAGGTTCGCCTCGATCCCTGCCCACTCGCGCATGGCAGCGTAACCACGCGGAAAGCCTCTGTGGCGCGCTCTGGTCTGCAGACAATGTAGACGTTGTCCAGGTAGGCGATCAGCGTCCCGCCCGGCTGAAGCTGCGCGCGGGCTCTCTCCAGGGCGCCGTGCTGAGCCAGGGAGTACAGCGCCGGCATGAGCGGGTCGCCTTGCTCTCCGCCTTCTCCCTGTCTCACCTCGTGTGCGACTCCTGCGTCGTCTGTCCAGAGGTACGTCGATTGGATTCTACCATCGTGCATGCACGGTGTTGCTTGTCGCCCGATGGTTTTTTTCTTCAGATGGCATCTTCTTTCCGCTGGAAAAAGCCGGTCGTGATATTCAGTCGGCGCTGCAGGAGGCGGATCGTGACAGCGCGCAGAGGTGGAAGGACCCTGGTGTGGCGGGGCAAGCCAAGATGGAGCTGGTCGTTTTCATCGCCTGACATCGTACAAGCATGTGCACGCCCCAATATTGGTGCTAGAGCGAAGTGGTGTATTCTCGGCCCACCCTCCTCGTATCGTGGCGGACAGGGGGGGCCAGTACAGCGGATGAGGGCGAGCAAAAGGGATGGCTCCTGTCGCATGGGTGCCTAGCCGGCCGTTCGGCTTTGCGGAGGGCCACGCCGAGTGCGATCCGCAGCACATCGAGGACCTTCGCGACGCGCGTCCGACAGGACCGATGGTGTTCGACCGTTTCACTTCTAACATCAGCGGCGAGGCCTGGTTGGTGCTGGGCGCTCTCTGGGGAGCAAGTGGGCGCATAGGACTGCTATCGCGGCAGCTCGCGTGCATGCTTATGCCGATGCCCCCGAAGGCCAGGGGAGGCCACGGGCTCATCATACTCTACTCTGCGAGCTACAGGGTATGGCAACGTGCCAGTCGACCTGAGCAGCATGCATAGGCTACAGGAACATATTTCAAGCAAGTATTGGGGGGCAGCGTCGGGGCGCAGTGCGATTGATAGCGCCTGGATCCTCGCTTCGAAGACGGAGTCCAACGTCAGGAGGCGGAGGCGCACGGCGACGGTCATTGCTGACAACAGCAGGTATCCTGAGACGAGACCCCTGGAACAGGCGCGAGATAGACTTGTTAGCGTCGGAGCGGAAACGGCCCAGAGGAAGCTTGTCTTCAACCAGTGGCGCGGTCCTTGGAGGATCTACCTACGAATGCATCGCGGCATTCGTCCTAGGCATGCAGTTGATGGTTGTCCAGCTGGAGATGGCTATGCGGACTTGGTGATCAAAGCTCACGCAGTGGAGGAGTGCGTTAGATACCTTACGCTCGTCGGCCATCGATGACACCCCCCCTGGGCGTGGAGAGCTGACCCACAGAAATGGTGGTGAAGTTAGCAGTTGCAGCAACTGGAAGTTTCCATAGGACAGTGCGCAGGCTGGGGGTGAGTGGGGGCTCCCAAGATACCACGACAGAGATAACATATGGGCTTGATTGTCAATGTGAAGGTCGGTGTAAGATCTACCCCGACCTTGTTACTGTCTTTGCGGGCGGTCGGTCTCGAGGCGCTGCCCAGACAAGAGGGCAGTGCAAGCAGAGGGTGTACCACTACTCTCAACTGCAGAAGTACAGGAGGGGTCTCCCGACAAAGACGTCGACGAGGATTGCCGGGGTCCTTCAGACGGACGCAAGGCCAGCCTGTATAGATGGGGTAGAGGTTAACGGCGCCAGCGACAGCAAGCTCAAGACCCGGAGGGAGCACTACCAGAAATACCAGAAGCCGCGCAACGGTGGAGTCTCGTCTGCTGCGAAGGTGGTCCTACACGGGGGTCTTGCGATAAGGAAAGCCCTTGCGCCAGTTGCGCAATGGTGCAGGACGTGGTGGTTTATCCCAAGCTTTCCCCGACCAGTCCCTGGTCACGACGGCACAGTTACTGGCTAGGAGGCGAGCTGAAGTCCAGGATCCTGGAGTGGTGGCGAACTGGTCTCTCGCACGTGGTCACTTGCAGCGTGCAGCTCTGTCCATCGGTCGGGCCGGTTGGCAGATACTGTCTGGTGACAGGTGGCCGAATCCTAATGGCACGGTCGTGCAAGTGACTCCGCTCAGCCCAGTCCTGTTGCAGAGATCATTACAGGAAGTTTTATGCCGCGAGCATGAGATTCGTGTGGGCCAGAAGTGGTTCGATGACCCTTCTGCTCGCGTCTCCTTCGGCTTGGTTCGTCCCTATACCAAAGCAAAGTCGAGGAAGTTCAATCAGCGTCACAAGTTTTGTATGATGGATTGTCTTTGTGCTGGAGTGAGGTCGCGATCTCGAGCGCGACGTGAGGGCTATATCACTGATGGTAGCCGCGAGAGTGGGATGGTGGATTCGCTGGCGGGCTCGCTGACTGCACTCTGGCACCCGTTCAAGATGCGCGGCGGGAGGCAGCAGTGGGCGAGGATTTCCTGCAGAGTATCCGAGATAATCCTGATGAGAGGACACTCCTGAGTGGCTGCTTCAGGTCTACCGATGCCGACACCCCGAAGCTGAATGCAAGCACTCAGGCAGGCATAGTGGACTCACACGGGTACGATGTGGACTCAGTCCCTGGAACCTTGGTGACTGATGCGGTTTGTGCTGACACCGACTTCACCGAGATCGACATCGACGGTTCGTGTTCGAAGCCCGGGCTGTTGGTCCTGCAGCGAGCAGGAAGGGCAATCACACTGTTGGATCCTCATTCGGATGTGCCGCCGAGGAGTCTATTCGCTCCCGTGCCCTCGACGCGCTTCCCAAACGTCGGCAATGGCAGAGTATTTGGCTTATGCGTACACTGGACAGGTGGCTGACCGACGGGTTTGGGCGTAAGCTGATTTCACGGGTACGGTGAAAGCGGCGGCCTCCCCGGATCACATGCAATTAGCAGTCAACTCAATGGGCAGCGGAGTGTTGCAGTTCGCGAAGAGTATGCTTGGGCAGTCTCATGTGGAAAAGGTGATTGACATCAAGGCCCACAGGTCAGGCGAGGACTACGCGAAGCTGGATGACGCCATGAGGAGGTTAACGGAAATCAGCGTGGTGGCCGATCACTTCGCCAAGCAGGGCGCCAGAATGCACGAGGCCATCACAGACGAGTTTGCCGAGCGCATGCAGCAATCTGAGAGGGGGGTGTCTTAAGTTTGCGAAGCTGGTGGCGGGCGCCCTCCCCTTGTACATGCAGGAGGCCCAGGGGTGGACGCGACCCCAAGGGCACAGGAAAGTGCGCAGCACGAGGACGCAAGGATGGCATCAGTGGGCTGACACTCCCCGGGCACCCAGTGCACTAAATGTTGGCAGCTGCGCGGCCAGGGCCAGCAGGACGTTATGAATGATTGTCGTGGCACGCCGTCCTTCTTGGTCGATTTCTTGCGAAAGCCTCTTGGCCACAGACTTCTGGCAGTGAGTCAACGTTGTGATCTTACTGCAGCAGTTGGTGGAACGGTGTTCGTGTGTGTTGGCTATGGCGCGTGGGCACAACAGAGGGGGAAGGTCAAGCTCAGATCGGAGTGTACCTACCCCACTGCCACAGGAGCGGAAGTGTTGTACAACCGGAGACACGGTGTCGGTCCACACCGCAAATTTGTAAAGTACATCGACGCTACCGTGCAGATATGTGCTGTTGCCAATGTAGCGATCGCAGCTATAATGGAGAAATGTCAGTCGTGCGAGCTGTACCTGACGGGCCCTGCGATTTCGAGACCAGGATGGCGGCGCTGCACGAGCGGATCAAGAGAAAGGAAAAGGACAGGGAGCTGCAGTGCGACGAACAGAATACCTTCCTTGGCAGGAGCGCTGCGGCTGCGCTCGCTGCTAATATACTGCCCCAGATGGCCAGATAAGTGCATTCCTCTGGGCTGGGGGCACGAACGAGCAGGAGTACATCATTGCCTTCGTCGGCGACTGGTGGTAGTGGAGGTCAAGGCATGGAGACCGACGCGGCGGGGGACACAAGTGGTGTTCCCAGGCGAAACAAATTGGAAGAGCCACCCCGTCCGTTGCGGAAGAGGTGCGGCGACCTGAAGCGGAGTGCGGTGAAGGCTACTGCGAGCTTGGCATCCTCCAGCCTCATCGCGAGCTCAAGCTGTTGGCCGTCAATGCAGCACGGGTAATGATGGCCGAGTTGATTCCGAGGAATCTGGCGCCGCGGGGCGGCACTCACAGCTTCCAACGGAATGCAGCCGCTGCTCCTGTGTTGTTTATTGCCGTTCTGGAGCCATGCCCCCTCCATGCCTTTCTCCTCCCGCTCTAGTAGCCCCTTCGCCGCCCTCCCGGGAGCGCCCCCCCGAATCCTTTGCAGATCGACGGCGCCACGGTCGCAACAAACATCGCCTTGTCTTCTCCCCCTCCCGTCCTCCCGCTCCGCAGGGCTTGGTTGGGTCGGACCGGGCCGATGGGCTGCTTCGCCCCGCTCCCTCGCTGCGGGGTTGGGTTGGGCGGGGGGGCTGGGGCCGAGGGCGTGGGCCGCCCAGAGTGGCAGAGCAGGCTGCGCCGCGGGGGCGCTCGTCAGGTGGTCCAGCCCCGCAGGCCGCATGGCCCTTTCGCCCTTCCTCCCTCTGCTTGCTCTTGTCTCCCCTGTCTCCCGCGTCTTCTCCTTCCGTCTTCTTCTCTCCCCCCCCGTTTCTTTTGCCCTCCCCCCCCTTCCCCGCCCCTCCCCCCCCTCGTCCCGCTTCGGGCCCGGGCCTGCTCGGGGGGGGGGGGCCTGCCCGAGCCGGGCCAGTGAAGGCCGAGCGGCGGTCTCGGAGCCTCTGCGCGCCGTGGTCGTCGCCTGTTGCCGTCGCTGCCGTCGTTCCGTCGTCGTCGTCGCTGTCTGTCGCGCCGCCGTCGTTGTTGTTGTGGTCTGTGCCGCTGCGGTTGGTGTTGCCTTCGTCGCTGCTGCCGTCTGTCCTGCCGCCGCTTCGAGGTCCCCGACGGCCTTCCTCCGCCGCCCCCGTTCCGGGCCAGGCCTCCTTGGGCTCTCGGAGGAGGCGGTCGTGGAGCCGTGCCCTCCTGTGGCCCTGGTGGTCTCGGTCCTGCGTGGAGGCTGTGGCCGAAGCCTATCGGGTGTTTTTGCCTCCTTCTCTCTGTTCCTCTAGGGTCTGGCGTGGCAGCGAACGCCTGCCTCTTGCTCTCCCCCTCCCCGGCTCCGGTGCCCCCTCCCTCCCTTCTCCCTCCCTCCCTCCCTTCCCCCTCCGCCCTGCTGCCCGGGTGGTCGGGTCGGGTCGGGCCGGGGTGGGCCTCTCTCTTCGCCCCGTCCTCTCTCCCTCTCTTTTCCTCTCTGAGGTGGCCTTTCTTTCCCCGTCAGGTCTCCCCCCTTCCCGCCCTCCCTCCCTTCTGCCTGGCGCTTCTGGGGGGAACGGTACCCGGGCCGCTGCTCGTGCTGTGGCCCCTTTGTCGCCACGGCTGGATTCGCCTCGGAGCTCTGGTTTTTGCCCCGGGGCGCAGCGGGATTGGGACTCTTCCCCACCTGGGCTCCCGGCAGTTGGGTCGGGTCGGGCTGGGCCCTCCTAAGTTCCGGGGAATTGCCGACCATGCTGATCCTAGGGTCAAGATGGCGGCAACGAGCGCTTGCCTCTTGCCCCCCCCCCTTCCCGGCTCCAGCGGCGGTGGAGGAGCGCTCCTCGTGCCCCCCACCTTGCCGTGCCATGAATAGCCTGCTGGATGCCTTGTGGGCTGCCTTCCCCCATGACAGGGGCCTGGGACCGCGAGGCGATCCTGCGGCAGACGCCCTCCTGCACTTCAGGTGGAAGCAAATCCACGACGAGGCACATAGGCTGATGTCTACAGCGGGTCGTGGAGAGTGCCCGCCGCCTTCCAGGTCGCTCTTTGAGTTCCTTGCGTCCTTGAAGTGGGCTTTGGGAGGGGGGATTTTCGATATGCCTCGGGGCGGAGCCCGGCCTGAGCTTGTGGAGGTGGGAAGTGATGTCTTGTCAGAAGTGAGGATGGGAGTCGGCTCTCCGAGGATTTTTAGGATGCCTGTCCATAGATGGCTCCAGAGTGCGCTGGAGCGTCTTCACGGATCGCAAGGTGGGCGTACTACAGGCTTTTCGTCGGCTCGACCTTGTTGTGTTGGGACTACCTGGGGCGCGCCTCGCTGCAGGAATCGTCATCCCGGGGCATGCCGACATAGGCGTCGTAGCGCGGGGCGGCCCCTCTTACGCCAGTGTCGCGGTCATCTGGGACAAGGTTCGGTTACCTTCGGCAGGAAAACTTGATCATGCGGGCTCCAGTCGCCGGCTGTGGTTGCGCGCGATCGATGCGCATGGGCTGCCGTGGTTCTTCTGCACGGTATACTGCCCCCGGTCCCCAAATCTGGTCCAGACAAAGAGTGGTTCCTCGAAGTGGATGGGCTGCACAACGACGTAGAAACACGTGTGGGTCCGGCCCCGCTTGTGCAGGATGCGCGTGTGGTTGTCATGGGGGGCATCAACATGCAACCAGAAGAAATTCTTGGCGCTCGGGAGCCCTCGCGTGGTCGATCCAATCGTTGGGAGCTTTTCGCAACCGCGTGGGGGTTTTCACTTCTCAACCCTCCGTCGGGCCAGGGCCAGGCCTCCACAGTCAGGTTGCCCCTCCGGCGCAGGGATCTTGCTCTCCGTCCAGGAGACACCCATCATGGAGGGAACAGTGCTCGCTGCATCGATGTTGTGCTCGCCTCCCCCGCAGCTCATGGTGTCGCTCGGGTGCACAACGGCTTGTCCTGCCGGGGCGAGGGGGGCTGTTGTTGGGAAGGCTGTGTCGAGTACACGTACGGGGACCACTTCCTGATAGATTTCTCTGTTCCCTTCTCCCCTCTTCCTGCGAGCAGGGGCCCAGGGTCCATTCGCATGCCGCGGTGGTGGAATTCTACGGCTCGTTGGGCCGAGGGGCTGGCCGTGGCCCGTCCAGTTCTGCGAGAGTACACGGGCATTTTGCAGCACTACTGCGTGGACGAGGCGGCCAGCTCCAGCACTTGGAGGCTGGGAGTGCGTGCGGCGCAGTGGTGGGCTGACGTTGCTGCCTGGTTACTGCACCTAGTCCTTGGCCTCGTTCTGGCAGGCTGGGTAGTGCCGCAGGGCAAACCTTGCCCTCCGCGGCGCGCGGGGGCCCCAGCGCTGCGGGGCAGGGCGCGGTCGGCCATCGAGGGGCCGGGCTCGGCGCAGGAACAAGCGGTGAAATGCATGCGGCTTCTGCGCCCAAGAGAGCACCGCCCGGCTTCCCTTCTGAGGGGGAAGTGTGGCGAGACCCTGTCCGAGGAGGCCTCGCGAGAGGCCTGGTGCCAACAACTGCGGGAGCAGTCGCAGTGGCCAGGCCCGTGGGATCCGGCTTTCCATGCGCACGTGCATGGTTTGCTGCCTGGACTGAAAGGCACTGCACGGGCCTGTCGGGGTCGGAGCATGCACGACTCCCCGGTTGAACTGATTGAAGTGGAAGTGGCTCTGTCCACAATGGGCAGGACAGGCGCTACCACGCCTGATCTGGTGCCGCGCGGGGCTCTCCAACTTGGAGGCGCCTGCCTCCTGTCCGCCGTCTGGTCGGCCCTGCGTCTGACGGGCGCTGGGTGCCTTGCCCTGAGACCAGCAGCCTGGAGGGGCAGCTGCGCCGTCCCCTTGCACAAGGAAGGCCTGCTCGACAAAGGGAATTCTTTTCGGCTCATCATGGTGAAGTCGCAGTTGGGTCTGCTACAGGAGGTCCTGGTACACGGGCGGCTTGTCCAGCAGCTCCGCGCGTCCATTTTTCCGGGCCAGAGCGGGTATGTCCGCGACGTGGGCGACGCGCACCTCGTGCTCCACGAGCTCGCTGCGGGGGCAGAGGGAGCAGGACGGCCCCTGTGGGCGGTTTTCGGGGACCTCCAGAAGGCTTTCCCGCGCACGTGGAGGGAGGTGCTCCTCCTGCGCTTCCATGAGAAAGCCGGCGTGCGCGACGGCATGTTCTCTTTCCTGGCGAGCATGATGGCCTCAGAGACCATCCACGTGAACTTCAATGGTGTTGCCATTGTTCTCATTGACCAGGGAATTGCGGAAGGGGGGTCGATGGGGCCGCTGACGTTCCCCGTCTACATGGACTCCCTCCCCGAGGCCTTGCACAAGGCAGGATGTGGGGTTGGCGTTGGTGTGCGCATTCCGCGCATCTGGGCTGGGCGCCAGTGGCGTGGCACAGGCACCCCCGACTTAGGCGTGTCTGCCATGCTCATCAGTGCACTCCGCGAGGGCGCGCCCCTTCCCTCAGCAGCCGAGCTAGCGGGCGACCCTGTGCTGGAAGCCTCCGCCCTGGCTGCACTTGATGCTGCCGCGCCGCTGCGCCTCGCGGCCATCTTGCACGCCGACGACCCCGTCTTGCTTTCCTCCACCCGGGGAGGGGCTCAACGGACACAGAACACTCTTGCCGAGTGGGCTTTTATTCACAAGGCCTCCCCGCATACCAAGCCCTCCAATCACGCCGTCGTCGTCCATGGGTGCGCTGTGAGCAGGCTGGCGGGCAGGGCGGCCGCTCCCCTAACCCTGCCGCTCCGGGGAGGGGCGCCCATTCCACTTGGGTTCAAAGATGCTCGTCAGTGGCTCGGGCTTCTGTGGTCTGGTGACCTCGACCTCTCGAGGCTCGCGGATGCGAAAATCGGTGCCGCGTCCGCGCAGTGCGCCTCCCTCGCGGGGCAAGTGGCTGCTGGAGTCCTTCCACTTGCCGTTGCTGCTCACATCTTCCAGGTTCAAGTCGAAGGCGCGCTGCGTTTCGGGCGGTGGCTGTGGGTGGTGGGTGAAGACGCGCCGTGCAAGCTCGAGCAGAGCTACGGGGCGTGGGCGCGCGCCCTCCTGGGTAGCCCTCCCTGGCGAGGGGGGGCTCTGGCCTGCTCGGAGTTGGGCTGGTCGCTTTTCGGGCCGGCCAGGGCCGTGTTGGAGGTTGCCTCCCGGCGCGCTGGTCTGTGGCAGCTTCCAGAGGAGGACCTCTACAAGCGAGTGTTTGTGCGCGCGCACGTGTCAGGAGGCCGCGCTGGGGCACAGCTTTCGCTGGCCTCCTTGATGCGTGGTCCGTCCCAGATTGGCCAGCAGCAGAAGCTGCCCGCGAAGGGTTGTCTCTGCGTCAGTGCAAGGCGCACGTGCGGGCCCTCCTGGAGGCCCGGTGCGTGCAGGAGCTGAGGCGGCAGGCGCTTGGGCTCGTGAGGCCGCTCCTGGTCCTGTCTCTTGGCCCAGTTCCTCGCCTGGGCCTTTCCGCGGCTCTCAAGCAAGGGCTCCCTTTCGACGTCCTGCTGGGCCAGCGCTCGCTGAGCAGGCTCCGTGGGCGGCTGGTTGCGCTCAGCCACTCCGCTGGCTCCCTCTCTTCGGCGCGGAGGCAGGTTTGCGTCCTCTGCGGGGAGCAGGTTCTGAGTCCCACTTTTCATGTTTTGGGTAATTGCAAAAACACTGAAGGATGCAGGCGCGCTTTCTAGAAGGCCTGCGGCGGCGGCTTCCCGACCGCCAAGGAAGCTGCGGCCGCGGCGATCTTGTCGGCAGCTCCGGCGGACGCCGGGTACAACGAGGCGGCGCTGATTGCGCTCCACGTTGAGAAGGAGGCGGATCGTTTCTGGGCGGTCGCCAGCAGAGCGCTCCCCCGCTCGCCCCGTCTCCTTCCCTCTCTCCTTCCCTTTCTCCCTCCCTCCCTCCCGCCTTCCGCCCGGGGGCCCGGGTGGTCGTGTCGGGTCGGGCCGGGATGGGCCTCTCTCTTCGCCCCGTCCTCTCTCCCTCTCTCCTCCTCTCTGGGGTGGTTTTCTCTCCCCTTCCGATCTCGCCCCCTCCCGCCCTCCCTCTCCTCTGCCTGGCGCTTCTGGGGGAACGGTGCCCTGACCGCTGCTCGTTCGGAGGTCCCTTTGTCGCCACGGCTGGATTCTCCTCGGAGCTCTGTTCCTGCCCAGGGGTGCAGCGGGAGCGGTATTCTTCTCCCTGTGGGCCCCTGGCAGGCTAGCCGGGTCGGGCTGGGCCCCCTTCCCCCCCCTTCGGGGTGGCTCCCTCTCCCCCTTCCTGTCACCGTCCTGCACCTGCGGGGTGCGTCAACCAGGCAGTGTAGTGGGGATCGGACGAGCTCCAGGCAGGTGCTTCCTGCCTGGCCCCCCCCCCACGTTGCGGGGAGTCTCTGAGTTGCCTCTGCTGCTTCGCTCTGGCCGAGGCTCAGGGCGGAGGTGTTGGCTGCGAGGTCCTTCGGAGGCTGGGGGGGGGTCCCTGGGTAGGGGCTGTGCCATCCCCCCCCCCCCCCCCGGCGCCTTGGCGCCGCTCCCCAAGGCTCGCGTTGAGCGCTGGGGTGGGTGGTGGTGGGGGGGTCCAGCGCCGACCCAAGACTTCCGCCTAGGCCCCCCGAGAGCTGAAGCTTTCGCCTTCCCTCCCCCCGTTCCCTCCAGCGCTAGCGCTTTGTCTTCCAGAGCCGTCGCAGCAAGGTCGCTTCCGAACCCTCTCCGGGTCGTGGCTCGTTGCTGAAAGGAAGCGCCGTCCGACGCCTCCGCCGCCAGCTCAAAGGGAGCACACCTAACCTAACCTCCTCACTCCTCCTTCCTACGTCCTCCCTCCTCCCTCCTCCCTCCTCCCTCCTCCCTCCTCCCTCTCCCTCCTCCCTCCTCCCTCCCTCCTCCCTCCTCCTCCTCCCTCCTCCCTCCCCCCTCCTCCCTCCTCCCTCCTCCTCCTCCCTCCTCCTCCTCCTCCTCCCTCCTCCCTCCTCCTCCTCCCTCCTCCCTCCTCCCCTCCCTCCTTCCTCCTCCCTCCTCCTCCTCCTCCTTCCTCCCTCCTCCCCTCCCTCCTCCTCTCCTCCCTCCTCCCTCCTCCTCCTCCTCCTCCTCCCTCCTCCCTCCTCCTCCCCTCCCTCCTCCTCTCCTCCCTCCTCCCCTCCCTCCTCCTCCTCCTCCTCCCTCCCTCCTCCTCCTCCTCCTCCCTCCTCCTCCTCCTTCCTCCTCCTCTCCTCCTCCTCCTCCTCCTTCCCTCCTCCCTCCTCCTCCTCCTCCTCCCCCTCCTCCTTCATCCTCCTCCTCCTCCTCCTCCTCCTCCTCCTCCTCCTCCTCCTCCTCCGGGCGCGTTCGGCGAGAGTTGCAACCATGGACGTCGAAGTATTACCACCTTCGGAACGCTGAACTCTCTTGGCCAGACAACTTTTCAAGACGCATCGGCGTCCGAAATCCAGCATCGCATCCAAGCGGCATTGGCACAGACAGGAGCTAACGAACAAACATTACCCACTTAAACACAGACTATACGACTGTACCGTGGCACCGTCATACCCACAATGATGTACGGCGCAGAGTCATGGACAATAACACAACCCCTCAAACAGCAGTTGCGCCGCACGCAACGACGGATTGTCAGAACGATTATCCGGACACAGCGGCGACACACGTCAGCAATTTCGAACAAGTGACGACAGCCTCGACCCACCCCACACGACCCAGACACGCCAGCAGGCGGCAGACGATGCCGAACTCTGGTCTGACTACATCCGACGGTGCACCCGCAGAGCAGAGGAACTCATCAGCATGCACGACATCCCGGACCTCACCTAAATACATCGCAAAATGGTTTGGCATTGGGCAGCACGCATAGCGACCCACCCACCAAACAGGTGGACACAGCGAGCTCTGAAATGGAGTCCCAATATGGACACAAAACAACAGGGTTATTGACAGCACGGTGGCCAGCACAAGCGACGGGATGACGATTTGCGAAAGTTTCTACACAGCGCGCATCGACAGACAGGCGACGACGACACACAACGCGACGCCAACAACGACGCCACCCAACCACGATGATACCTCCACCGCGACACCAGCGATGTAAGGTAGCTCACAGCTGCGACGCGGATGGCATGGTGGAACTCACTCGAGAGAGCCTTTGTCGCTGCATGATTCTATCCTTGCAGCACTGACGGCCGACCACGCGACCACAAGCACCGACCACCAACAACCAAGCACTACAACACCGACTACCGGCGCCTTGCGCCAACACCAAATCCAAATCCAGGTCAGACGACCAACACAGTCTACCCAGCGACGTGGCACCAACACACCACGACATCGACTACAAGGATTTCTCCCCCTCCCCCTCCGCTTCGTTTCACATAAGTTTTCACACGTCTCGCCCGCACGCCTCACCATACATAGTACTATTTCAGAGGCCGCGGCCTGATTCACCTGGTCTCCAGTAGGCCCAGACTGCTGTCCGCATTGGTTGTCGTTCGTTCGTTCTTCGTCCTTCTTCTACTCCTCCGCCTCCTCCTCGTCCTCATCCTCCTCCACCTCCTCCTCCTCCTCCTCCTCCTCCTCCTCCTCCCCCTCCCCCTCCTCCTCCTCCTTCTCCTCCTCCTCCTTCTCCTTCTCCTCCTCCTCCTCCTCGTCCTCCTCCTCCTCCTCCTCCTCTCCTCCTCCTCCTCCTCCTCTCCTACTCCTCCTCCTCCTCCTCCTCCTCCTCCTCCTCCTCCTCCTCCTCCTCCTCCTCCTCCTCCTCTCTTTCCCCTCCTCCGCGTCCTCCCGCTGGTCGCCGTCGCGGTGCTGCTGCTGGTGGTAGACCTTCTGGTCTCCGTCGTGGCGCTGGGCATCGTGGTGCGGTTGGTCGCGGTCGTGGTGCTGCTGCTGGTGGTGGCAGTCGGTGTGGTGGTGCTGCTGGTTGTTGTCGTCGTGGTGTTGCTGCTGGTGGCGATGCAGGTCGGAGTCGCCATATTGCTGTTGGTCGCCGTCGCGTTGCTGTGGTTCTGCTTGTTGTAGTCATGGCGCCTCTTATCGCTGTCGTGCTGGTGTGCTGATCGCAGTCGTGGCGCTACTGCAAGTCGCGGTCGTTGTGGTGCTGCTGGTTGTAGTCGTGTTGTCGGTGCTGCTGTTCGTAGTGGTTCAGCTCGCAGCCTTGGTGGTGCTGCTCGTCGCAGTCGTGGGGCTGCTTGCTGCCGTCTCGCCGTCCTCTTCGGCCTCCTCCTTCGCCGTCTCGTCTGTCTCGTCTTCCTCCTTTTCCTCGCCCTCTCTCCTCCTCTTCGTCCTCCTCGCCCGCCCCCTCCACCTCCTCCTCCTCGTCGTCCTCCTCCTCGTCCTCCTCCTCCTTCTCCTCCTCCTCCTCCTCCTCCTCCTCCATCAGCGCCGTCGTCGCTTTCCTCGGGGCCCGGCTGGCCCCGGCGGCGGCGGGGCCAGCCTTGGTGCTGCTGCCCACCTCGCTGGATCTCGCAGCTCGTCTGTGCGCTGGTCCACGCCTCGAGCCAGAAGCGCGCCTCCGAACATGTCCAGCAGAAGGTCTTACACTCGGTTCGCCATGTAACCCGTGGTTTCCGCCAGGGCTCGGACAATGGGCACCAGGTGCGCATGTCCGGGCCGCACGCCGCCTCCGGCTGCCATCGCAGCGTACACGCTCCCTGGGTTGGCCCGTGCGAACTGAAGCCCCTGGGCGAAGTGCTCCGCGGGAACAGGCTCTGACTGCTGCACAGCCTGTACCTTTGGCTGCCACCAATCTGGCACCACGTGGTGCGCGCTCCACTGCGCGGCCTCGGTCCTGTCAAGCAACCAGGCCCCAGCGGTGGCCATCTAGGAATCCTGAGAAGTAGTGTTGTCGTGCTTCTGCGGCTGTCTGCGCTGGCCCCGCGGGCTCTGGCTCAGGGCCCTCTTGCGTCGTGTCCCAACGCACGTGGCAGTTCGGAGTCTGCGGGCTCTGGCGCCAGAAGGGCATTGGCAGCGCACCCTGGGCAGAGCCAGTTGCCTTGCCATCGTCCTGGTTGGTCTGCGCGGCTGCTTGCCCGCGCTACCCACTACGGCTCGTCGCCAGGGCGTGGCACCTCATGGGTCAGCGGCGCCCCGTCGCAGGTGAAGACCTGGTACTGGCCACCGTGTTGCCTCCACGTGCGTTCCCAGCAGCCTGCAAGCCCATTCGGCGTGCGCGTGTGTCGCCAGCGTGGCCGTCTGGCGGGGTGCCGCGGGCACATGGCGGTCGCGTGTGGCGCCGGCCCCTCTGGGTGCACGAGGGCCCCCCCCGCGTAGGGGTCATGTCATCGCCGTCGTCGCTGCTCCGCGCTCCCGCGAAGTTCCGACAGCTCATGCACCAGCACCCTTGTGAAGGAAGGCCCTCGCCCTCCAGGTGGTCGGCCAGCTGCGCAAAGCGCGGCAGAGCTTGGGCCGTCACCCCACCTGTGGTCGCAGAGCGGACACTCGGCTTCTTCGACTCGGCTGGCGTCGCCTCCCGTGCGCCTCAGGTTAGCAAGCCCCCAGCGGAGCGGCTGGATCCGGGCGAGGCAGCCTGCGTGGAAGCAGTCTGGTACGCGGCCGCAGTCGGGCCACTGTACACTCGAATCATCGATCCGCTCAGGACACATAGCGCACTCGGCGGGCCTGTTTGTGTTGCTGGGCTCTCGGGCTGGCGCCTCCAGCCTGGCACCGAGCGGAGCGAATAGGCCTGAGAAGTCCCATCCGGCCTTTTGGGCGCCCGCCCGAAAATGTAGCTGAAGTGGGATGGCGGCGCGTGTGCATTGGGCTCTGTCGCGCTCTCGCCTCGCGCCGCTGGGGATACAGAGCGGCCTGGCGAGCGTAACAGATCGCGCGGCGCCGTCTCTGCTTCGGCGGGCATTGGCGCGGACTCGCCGGAGACCCAGTCCCTCTGCGTGTCTCCCCGCGGCGGCGTCGCTGGCAAGTCTTCGGGTGGCCCTGGGTGGCTTGCCTCCCCGATCCGTTTTGTCCGCAGCCCCCACCGCGCTTTCCTCGGCGAACGGGCTGGGCGGCCCTGGCTGCCATGCTGAAGGCGGGTCCTCTTTGTCTCATCTACTGGCCCCTCAGCCTCCTGTCGGTGGGGCGGTGTCTGGTCTGAGTCGTGGTGCTCCTGGCGTGGCTGTTGGTCGCCGTCGTTGTAGGGCTGCTGCTGCTGCTGCTGCTGGTCGTGCTGGCGGCGGGTGCGCGGCAGCCCCGTCCCACCTCCCGCCCCTGTGGTGGTGGTGATGCTGGTTGTGGTGGTGGTGGTGGTGGTGGTGGTGGTGCTGGTGGTGGTGGTGGTGTAGGCGGTGCTGCTGGTTGTGGTGGTGCTGCTGTCGTTGTGGTGGTGCTGCTGGTTGTGGTGTTGCTGGTCGGCGTGGCGGCGGTATCGGAGCTGGTGATTGTGGTTGCAGTCCTGCTGGTTGGAGTCTTGGTGGTGTTGGCGTGGGCGTTGGCGTCGGTGCTGCTGGTCCTCGTCATCGCGCTGGTGGTGCTACTGCTGGTCGCCGTCGTTGTGCTGCTGGTCGCGATTGTGGTGGTTGTGCTGGTGGGGTTGTTGCTGGTCGGGATGGCGGTGGTGCTGGTGCTGCTGAACGTCGCTACGTTGCTGCTGTGTCGGGTTCGTGGTCGTGCTGGCGTGGGCGTCGGTGTTGGTGCGGCTGATTCTTGTGTTGCCGTTGGTCGCCGTGTCTGTGGGGCTGCTGCTGGTGCTGCTGCTGCTGCTGATCGTACTGGCGGCGGCGTCGTCGATGGTTGGTGTGGTGGGGCTGCTGGAACTGTGGTTGGTCGTGCAATGGGCGCTGCTGCTGGTGCCTTCTCTGGTAGCCGTCGATGTGGTGGTGCTGCTGATGCTGCTGCTGGTCGTCGTCGTCGTCGTCGTCGTCGTCGTCGTCGTCGTCCGTCGTCTTCGTCGTCGTCGTCGTCGTCGGCGTCGTCGTCGTCGTCGTCGTCGTCGTTGTCGTCGTCGTGGTGGTGCTGTCGGTCGCCCTTGTAGCGGTGGTGGTGCTGCTGGTCGCCGTCGTGGCGTGGGTGCTTGTGCTGTTGCTGCTAGTCGCCCCTGGCCCTATATCCTCGGCCGAGTGGGCGGCTCTACCACAGGCGGCCCTGATCAGAGGAACCTCCGAGAAGGAGTCCTCCCTCAACGCCTCTTGCATGTCGCAAGCTACGTCTAGCTCCCGGCGGGGCCGCTCGGGGTCATCGCGCTGCGGCGCCCGCGCTGCTGTTTCTGCGCGCTGCCCCCTTGCTGCCTCGCCTTGCGTCTTCCTACTGTCCTCCTCTGTTACCTCTCGCTGCCTCTCCTGCGCGCGCGGGCGCTGGTGCTGCCTCGATTGCGGCTGTTGCTCCTCGTCGCGCGTCGCCTCACTCCTGGTTGCCTCGGGCGCTCTCCAGGGCGCGCATTGCGCCCTTCTTCTGCCGAACCTCTCGGTCAAGAAGGCTCGCCTCCGCTGCAAGGCCTCTGCCCGAACTACGAGCGCTCATTGTTCGGTGATCGCGACGTCGAGGTCCTGCCGCGACGCTCGCCGGCGGGCTCGGCGAAGGCCCTTGCGGGCAAAAGCCGCCCTGCGCGGCGCCCTCTCCCCCTCGCCTGCCCCCTGCGTCGTCTCCTGGCGGGTTCCTCCCGTGCGTGTGCCTCCACCTCATCTTCTGGGTTGCTCGCCGTGGTGTCGATGATGGTTTCGGTGGTCGTACTCGTGGACGTCGTGGTCGTCGTGGCGCTGCTCAGTGTGCTCGAGGTGTTGTGCGAGGTGCTGCTGGTCCCGCTCCTCCTTTGGCTCCTCGTCCTCCTCGGCCGGCGGCCGAAAACGGAGGGGGCCGAACGACCCACCTCGGATCGTGATGAGGGCAGCGGTTGGCCTGGACGTGTCCCTGGCCGCGCCCGGCGCCCTCCTCCTCAGCAGGCTGCTCATCTTCGCGCGGGCCGCTTCTGAGCGACGACGTCCGCCCGCCACCTCCCATCAGCCTGGTGGCGGGCCAGGGTCTGGGGGGTCCCTCTGCGCCTGCCCGCGCGCCTTTTCCCTTGCGTGGCCTCTCCTGTGCTGCGTCTCCTGGGTTGCGTCTCCTCCTGCGCTGCCTCTTCCTCCTCCTCCTCCTCCTCCTCCTCCTCCTCCGCGAGCGCGCTTCTGACCTCCTCCGCCTCCTGTGCTTTCTCCTCGCTTCGCTTGTCTGGTTCCTGCGGCGCTGCCTCCTCGACCTTCTCTTCCTCTTCGCCCTCCGCGCTGTCCTCGTCTGCCGCCTGGGCCTTCCTGGGCCCTCTCGGCGCCTGGAGCTTTCTGGCCGCGCCCCGTCTGCTTCTTCCACCTCCTCCTGTGGGCGCCTCCCTGTGCCCCGGGCGCCCCCTGCGCCCCAAGCGTCGGCACCCCGCGAAGGAGCCACGTCGGCCGCCCGCCCCCCGCGCGGCGCGTGCTGGCGCGGCGCGCGCCCGGCGGCGCGCTTGCGTTTGCGCTTGCGCTTGCCTCGAGCGCTTGCGCTTGAGCACCCCCCGCTTGAGCGGTGGGCTCTTTTCGTGGCCCGTCGCCCGGCGATGAGGCGGGCCATGCGTGGCCCGTCCCATCGCCTGCGCCACCTCGCCTCCGCGCAGGGTGCCCCGAGGTTCGTCCCCAGCCGCGAGACGCGTCCAAGGAGGGGGGCCCAGGGTACGGCCAAGGTTGAAGTTGAGTTCCAAAGGTCCCGAGATCCCCCCAAAGCGTTCAACGAGCTCCCATCGATTCTCTTCTGGTTCGATGAATTTAGCTTCCATCCATCGAACCCGGGGGGCGAGGAACGAGGATTGTGGTTTTGGGCGGCGGGCGCTTTTCGTGGCCTGTCGCCCGGCGATGCGGCGGGCCGCGCGTGGCCCGCTCCGTCGCCTGCGACACCTTGCCTCCGCCCAGGGTGTCCTGATGTGCCCCCCCCGGCCGGGGGGCGCGGTCAAGGGGGGCGCCCGGGAGGCGTCCAAGGTTGAAGTGGTGTCCCGAGTCGCGCCGCCCCGACCGCGAGACGCGGTCGGGGGGGGGGTTTGCCCGGGAGGCGTCCAAGGTTGAAGTCGAAGTGTGCCGGGATGCGCCCCCCTCGGCCGCGAGGCGCGGTCGAGGAAGAGTTAATCCGGGGGGCGTCCAAGGTTGAAGTGGTGTCCCGAGGCGCGCCCCCTTCCCCTACGCGCGGTCGATGTGCAGTTGCCCGGGAGGCGTCCAAGGTTCAAGCCGAGGTGTTCCGAGGTCTGCCCACCCCCCGGCCGCGAGGCGCTGTTGAGGGGGGGGGCCAGGGGGTGGTCAAGGTTGAAGCCAGGGTGTTCCGAAGCACATGTTCGGCCGCGAAACGCGGGGGAGCGCTCGCGGTTGAAGCCATGGTGTCCCGGGCGCCCCCACGGCAGTGGGGCGCTGTCCAGGGGGGGGAGTTCGGCAAGCTGTGTCCTGAGGTGCCGTTGTCTCACGCGTATCGTGTCGACTTGTGTCCCTGCAGCCCAAAGCAGGACTCAGCAGCCGAAAGCTTCGCGCAGGACGACCCTGTAGGGAATCCGGGCGTTCGAACTCCTGTCCAGAAGCGCGATGCTTGAAGGCCTGGCATTTTTTATTTCGCCCCCCTCCCCCTTGCTTTCCCCACTTTCAGTGCCAGCTGGGCTGGGCAGGGCGCTGCTCGCCTTCTGCCGCCTCTTCTACGGGGAGCGGTCGCCGCACCTTTGGCGCGACGACACGGGGCAAGGTCGCGCGATCGACCGGGCGGAGGGAGGAGAACAAAGAGACCCGCTCATGCCGGCCTTGGTACAACATCCAGCCCTGCGGCAGGTCCACGCAATGCGCAGGTCCAGGGTGCGCGGCCCTGCGTTTCTCGACGACGTGGACGTGGTCACCACCCCAAACAGGGAGGGCGAGGTCCCTCGTCGACTCCGTGCTGGAGGCCCTCGAGACGGATGCATCAGCGTGAACATGGTGAAGCTGCGTGTCTGGAACAGGGGAGGGCGGGAACCGCTCAGTGTCCGAGAGCTGGGCATGGCAGAAGACCAGGTGCGGGTCGGAGGAGCAGACACCCCGCCAGAAGCCGGCCCAGGGCCTGGTCGTGCTAGGGGCCCCCGTCGGCCACAGGGCTTTCTTAGCGCAGCACCTCGAGGGCATCCTGGCAGAACGCCGCCGAGTGCTGGAGAGGATGCCGCGCCTCGGGGATCTGCAAGCC
>CAUYUJ010018894.1:65000-122500 GCA_963575745.1 Prorocentrum cordatum | reverse complement strand
GTGAATTGCGAGGAAGTCTCAGGCGGGGGCCCTCTTCCCTATAGGGGCCCGTAGGTCATGTTTTTCATCTGAGCGGACAATCGGGATTTTGTAGCTGTTGTCATTTTTGGGCCCTGAGGTTTGAATATGGAGGAAGTATCAGGCGGGGGCCTCGCCTGTGAGTGAATTGCAAGGAAGACTCAGGCGGGGGCCCTTACCTCAGGGGCCCTCCGTTCATGTTTTTCATCCGAGTCATCGGAACCTTGTAATTGTCGTCACTGTTGGGCTCCTGAGGCCTTATCAAGGAGGAAGTATTCGGCGGGGGCCTTTCCTGGGAGTGAGTTGCGAGGAAGTCTCAGGCGGGGGCCCTCTCCCCATGGGGCCCGCCACTCATGTTTTGAATCCGAGCGGGTCATCGGGATCTTGTAACTGTTTGCACTTTTGGTCCCTTGGACCTGGGGGAGTAAGTATCAGGCGGGGGCCTCGTCTGTGAGTGAATTGCGAGGAAGTCTCAGGCGGGGATCCTTTCTCTATGTGGCCCGCCGCTCATGTTTTTCATCGGAGCGGGTCATCGGAATCTTGTAACTGGCGTCACTTTTGTGCCCCTGAGGCATGAATGTGGAAGAAGTATCCAGCGGGGGCCCCGTCTGTGGGCGGGTTGCGAGGAAGTCTCAGTCGGGGGCCCTCTCCCCATGGGACCCGCCGCTTGCGTCTCTAATCCGAGCGGGTCGTCGAGATTTTGTAATTGCCGTCGCTTCTGTGCACCTGCGGCCTGGGCATGGGGGAAGCATCAGGCGGGGGCCTCCTGTCTGAGTGGATTGAGAGGAAGTCTCAAGCGGGGGCCTCGTCCCTATGGGGCCTGCAGCTCATGAGAGAAACCAGAGTGGGCCATCGGAATGTGGTATCTGTCTTCATTTTTGGGGCCCTGAGGCTTGAGTATGGAGGAAGCATCAGGCGGGGGCCTCGTCTGCGAGTGAATTGCGAGGAAGTCTCAGGCGGGGGCCCTCTCCCTGTGGGGCTCGCTGGGCATGTTTTTAATCCGAGCGGGTCGTCGGGATCCTGCGATGTCGTCACTCTTGTGTCCCTGAGGCCTTGATGTGGAGGAAGTATCAGGCGGGGGGCTTCGTCTGTGAGTGAATTGTGAGGAAGTCTGAGGCGGGGGCCGCCTCCCTGTGGGGCCTGCCGTTCATGTTGTTAATCATAGCGGGTCTTCGGAATCTTGTACCTCTCGTCACTTTTGGGCCCTGAGGCCTGGATATGGAGGGAGTATTGCGGGGCCTCGTCTCTGAGTGGATTGCGAGGAAATCTGAGGCGGGGGCGCCCTCTCTATATGCGGCCCGCCGTTCATGTTTTTTGTTTTTCATCCAAGCGGGTCATCGGGATCGTTTTTTTTTTTTTTTTTTTTTTTTTTTTTTTTTTTTTTTTTTTTTTTTTTTTTTTTTTTTTTTTTTTTTTTTTTTTTTTTTTTTTTTTTTTCCCAACCCTCCTTGGTTGGGTATTCGTTTTGACTAGAGCAGTGTGGTCGCGTCCCTTCTCCCTTCTCCCGCCTCCCGCCTCCCGCCTCTTCTTGTCTTGCCTGCGGGGGGCTGCGATCTGTGAAACTGTCGCCACTTTCGAGGCCTGCTGGGGGGTCCTGCATAGAGGGTAGCCGCGGCAGATCCAAATTAGACCTCGCCATCCCTGGGGGGCTGCGATCTGTGAAACTGTCGCCACTTTCGAGGCCTGCTGGGGGGTCCTGCATAGAGGGTAACCGCGGCATATTCAAATTAGACCTCGCCATCCCTGGGGGGCTGCGATCTGTGAAACTGTCGCCACTTTCGAGGCCTGCTGGGGGGTCCTGCATAGAGGGTAACCGCGGCAGATTCAAATTAGACCTCGCCATCCCTGGGGGGCTGCGATCTGTGAAACTGTCGCCACTTTCGAGGCCTGCTGGGGGGTCCTGCATAGAGGGTAACCGCGGCAGATTCAAATTAGACCTCGCCATCCCTGGGGGGCTGCGATCTGTGAAACTGTCGCCATTTTCGAGGTCCTGCATAGAGGGTAACCGCGGCAGGTCAAATTAGACCTCGCCATCCCTGGGGGGCTGCGATCTGCGAAACTGTCGCCATTTTCGATGCCTGCTGGGGGGCCCAGCACAGTGAGGGCCACGCGCGGATTCAAATTAGACCTCGCCATCCCTGGGGGGCTGCGATCTGCGAAACTGTCGCCATTTTCGAGGCCTGCTGGGGGGCCCAGCACAGTGAGGGCCACGCGCAGATTCAAATTAGACCTCGCCATCCCTGGGGGGCTGCGATCTGCGAAACTGTCGCCATTTTCGAGGCCTGCTGGGGGGCCCAGCACAGTGAGGGCCACGCGCGGATTCAAATTAGACCTCGCCATCCCTGGGGGGCTGCGATCTGCGAAACTGTCGCCATTTTCGAGGCCTGCTGGGGGGCCCAGCACAGTGAGGCCACGGGCAGATTCAAATTAGACCTCGCCGTCCCTGGGGGGCTGCGATCTGCGAAACTGTCGCCATTTTCGAGGCCTGCTGGGGGCCCCAGCACAGTGAGGGCCACGCGCTGATTCAAATTAGACCTCGCCATCCCTGGGGGGCTGCGATCTGCGAAACTGTCGCCATTTTCGAGGCCTGCTGGGGGGCCCAGCACAGTGAGGGCCACGCGCGGATTCAAATTAGACCTCGCCATCCCTGGGGGGCTGCGATCTGCGAAACTGTCGCCATTTTCGAGGCCTGCTGGGGGGCCCAGCACAGTGAGGGCCACGCGCGGATTCAAATTAGACCTCGCCATCCCTGGGGGGCTGCGATCTGCGAAACTGTCGCCATTTTCGAGGCCTGCTGGGGGGCCCAGCACAGTGAGGGCCACGGGCAGATTCAAATTAGACCTCGCCATCCCTGGGGGGCTGCGATCTGCGAAACTGTCGCCATTTTCGAGGCCTGCTGGGGGGCCCAGCACAGTGAGGGCCACGCGCGGATTCAAATTAGACCTCGCCATCCCTGGGGGGCTGCGATCTGCGAAACTGTCGCCATTTTCGAGGCCTGCTGGGGGGCCCAGCACAGTGAGGGCCACGGGCAGATTCAAATTAGACCTCGCCATCCCTGGGGGGCTGCGATCTGCGAAACTGTCGCCATTTTCGAGGCCTGCTGGGGGGCCCAGCACAGTGAGGGCCACGCGCAGATTCAAATTAGACCTCGCCATCCCTGGGGGGCTGCGATCTGCGAAACTGTCGCCATTTTCGAGGCCTGCTGGGGGGCCCAGCACAGTGAGGGTAATCGCGGCAGATTCAAATTAGACCTCGCCATCCCTGGGGGGCTGCGATCTGCGAAACTGTCGCCATTTTCGAGGCCTGCTGGGGGGCCCAGCACAGTGAGGGCCACTGGCAGATTCAAATGAGACCTCGCCATCCCTGCGGGGCTGCGATCTGTGAACCTGTCGCCACTTTCGAGGCCTGCTGTGATCCCCGTTTTCGAAGTGGCTAGGAGTGCTCAGGAATTGTAAATCATCAGCTTTATCAAGCCCTTTTCCTGTAGCCAGTGTCCTGCGAGTCTCCCGAATTCCGTCTTCAGACATATGTAACCCTCGCTCCGTCATCGCCCCCTTATAAAGTATCCTAAACTATTTGCGCCCCGCTTTTGCGCAGGGGTTGGGTACGTCGCCAGGGTATTTTTTTTGTTTTCTTGTCACTTTGGGGCCCTTTAGATTTGAATGTGGAGAAGTGTCTGGCGGGGGCCTCGTGTGTGAGTGAATTGCGAGGAAGTCTCAGGCGGGGGCATTCTCTCTATAGGGCTCGCCGCTCATGCCGCGTGCCGCTCGGGGTTTGCCGTGGCGCGCGCGTCGTACGTCGCCTCCGCGCCGTCGCAGGGCCAGGCGCTGCGCGAGGGAGTCGCCATCGACTGCGCCAGGGGCGAGGGCGCTGGTCGCACGGACATGTCAGACGAGTAGTGGTGGCTGCATCTCTACGTCATGCTCTCCCGCGCCACGCGCGCGCGGAACATGCTGACCCCGCGGCCGTCGCCGCGAGAGAGAGAGTTCTGGGGTGCGGAAGGCGCTCCTGGAGTTCGACCTCAGAGCGGAAAGCTCCAAGGCAGAGGCGGAGCTGCTCGCGGCAGAGGTGGGCGTCGTGCTGCCCGCCGCGTGATCGCGGCGGCGCCCCGCCCGGGGCCCGTGGGGTTGTCCCAGCGACTTGGCCAGCGGCTCGAGGGGTTGCCCCGGCGGCCTGGCCCGCGGCGCCGTCCCCGACGGCTGCGCGATTTCGCCGTCGGAAAAGCCGCCCCTGCCAGGCGCGGCGGCGAGGGCGCCGAGGAACATCTGCGCGCGCGCGCGCCCCTGCCAGGAGGAAGGAGAGGTGCAGGAGGAGAACGATTGGGTGGTAATGGGGGGGGTGGGGGGGAAGAAGGAGGAGGATGAGGAGGTGGAGGAGGGCAAGGCAAAGGCCGAGGAGGAGGAACATGAGGAGGAAGGGGGAAGTGAAGGAGGCAGAGAAGGAGGGGGAGGAGGCGGAAGAGGACGAGACATTTAACAATTAAGACAAGAAGGAACAGGGGAGGAGGAGGAAAAGGAGGAGAAGGATGAGGGGGGGGGGAGGTAGGGGGAGGGCGGAGGGGGCGGAAGGGGGCCTCCGCCAGACGAAGAAGAAGCGGGCGAGGGGCAATCGACATCGATTCTCATGTGGGGTCTTACCGTCGGAGTAATTATTGTAATCGTTAGGATTCGTGGCCACGAGGCCCAGGCCGAATTCGCAGAAAGCGACGGGGGCGGTGGGGCCGGTGGCGCTTTTGGGCAGCCTCCGTGGGGTGGGTTCGTAGCCTCGGCAGCGCCGCTGTGTGGTGCTTCAGAGAGGATTGTGGGTTCGAAAGCGCAAGCTTGTTGTAGCTTGCAAAGGGTCGCGGTCTCGGGGGCGCGAGCCAGGCAAAATTCATCGGGGGGCTTGCGCAGGGGGGCGCGAGCCGTAATCTGCCAAGAATTCTTGCTTTGGGGGCGCCAGTGCGAGGTGCTTTACAGGCGATTGCGGCTCGGGGGATGCAGGCTTATGGTAATATGGCAATGTGCAAAGGGTGGTAGCTAGGAGAACGCGCGCATGGTGTAATTCACCAGATATTGCACCGTAGGGAGCGCGAGCCTGCTGCAAATAGAATGGTTGCTGTCTCGTGGGCACGAATCTGCAGTCACTCACGAGCGATTGTGGCTTGGGGGGCGCGAGTCAGGCGCAATTGGCAAAGAGATCGTTTGCCTCGGGGGCGCGACTCTGAAGTCACTTGCGGGGGATTGGTGGTCCTGGGAAGCCCTGAGAGTGTCATTCTGGCGTGATCCGCGGGCGCCTTTTCTGGGCTCGTCCCGCCGCCCGGCCTTCGTTGCGAAGTCAGTGGGCACGGCGGAAGACTGCGGCGCCTCTGCCTCGCAGCCTGCTGGCCCTTCAGGTGGGCTGGTGGGTCAGGGCTGCGCCTGGTCGCGCCGCGCCTTTGCAGTGAACCCGTGCAGTAGAGGCGCGTGATGGGGATGCAAGGGCCTTGGGAGGCCATGTCGACGCCTTTGCGAGCGGGGCGCGGCCGGCGAAAGCGGCCATGGATGGGGGCGAAGGGTGGATGCAAAGATCTTCTTGTGAAGTCGTTAATCTTTGCTGTGCGGGTGGGCTGTGCGCCTTGCCCGCAGTATCCCCCATAGCTGGCGCATGCGCTGCAGCGCGCGTCGAGTCATGCCCGCGTATGCCCGCGCGCGCGGCATGAACAAATCTTGGACCGCTTGTCCGCGCATGCCCGCGCATGCCCGTGCCAGTTCCTCGCGTGCCCGCGGGTGCGCGCACGCGCCGCTGGCGCGTGCTCAGTGGCCCGCGAGGTGCTGCGCCTGTCTTGAGGCGCGCTGGCTTTACGAGACTGCTGTGCCCCGCGCGTCAGAAGTGGCTTCGCATGGGCGGGGCTGTGTGCGCGCTGGACGTTGGGGCGACCGCCGTCCCGCGTGCACTTTGCGCTCTTCCACGTTGCGCCTGCTCCATAACGTGTCGAGCGGCGGTTTTCCCATGCTAAGCCGGGGGCGCTCGGCGTCCCTGCGCCCCGTCTGAAGGCGCGACTGGGCAGCGACGGGCGTGTCTAGTCGCCTGCGCGCGTGGGCAGGTTTTCCCTGGCGGTGGCTTTCCTTCCAGAGCTGCTGCTGTGTAGCTAGGGTTTCAACTTTACCGCGCCCCCTTTGCAATTGAGTGGGTGCTCAGTGGTTGCGCGCGCTTCCGCTCCGCGTGGGGCGGGCGAGGAACGCGGGGTGCATCCGACGGGGCAGTGGTGAGCAAACCGGCGATATGCAGTTAAGCAACCAAGCGAATTAGTGCACAAGGGAAGGGGCCGAAGGGCAGTCGGCGCCAAGAAGTTTGCGGACATGAAGGAGGGGTGGGGGCACAGAGCCCGCGTGGGCCAACCAAATGGGTGCGCGGATCGTAGAATCGAGGCCTCCATTGAGCGACGTGCGGGGGGGCGCGTGCTCTCGGCGCGACGGAGGACTGGCGTTGGCGTGATGGCCGGGCGGGAAGAAGGCCAGAGAAGCACGTGAAGGCGTGGAGTCGTAAGCGTGTCCATTTGCCCCCGAGGGGCCTCGCGCTGAATCCCTGGCTGGTCAAGGGCGGTCGATGGGGGCGGCGTTGTGGCGCGCCCCGCGCCCCCGACGAGTTTCTCGCGTCTCGGCGGCGCGCCGCCGCGGATCAGGGGCCCTGGGGCCGCGGCGGCGACGGACTGACGCGAAAGTAATCCCGTTAAGAATGGCGTGCGCCACTGCTGATCCATGTCTGGGTCCAAATGCCACCTGCGCGTTTCCGTGGTGCCGGGGGGTGCCCGTAGAGCAGGCTGCGCCCTGCGGGGTAGGGCGGGGCAAGCGCGCTGCTCACGGTTGAGCGTCGCCAGCAGCCAGGAGGAACCCGAAGGTAGAGGAGACGGGAATGCGGCCGCGGGGTGTGAACCACCCGACCCCGCCGTTAGCGCGCGCCCCCGCCCGAGGCGAGGAGTGGGAACAGAGGGAGGGGGTGGGGTGGGGGGGGCTGACGAGCGCAGCAAGCTGGGCGCAGCCAAGCCGACTACGGGGGAGGCAAGGCGGAATAGTGGAAACGGAACGCCAGGAGGAGAGCCCCCGCCCGCGCGCCAGGGGCGCGCGGCCCCAGAGCTGGTGGCGAGCAGGCCTGCGGCCGCACTTCGCTGCAGGGCCGCGGCCAAGTCGCGCCGCAGGTCGGCGAGCTGGCGGTGGCGGCGCTGGCCCTCAGGCAGGGCGGCGCGCGCCGACGAGCTGGGCTCGCGCCCTCATCGGCCGCCCGCCTCGAGCGGCAGCGGCTGTCCACCAGGGTCACGCGTGTGTTTGGTGCGCTCCTGGTTGTGTAGCTCCAAAGCGTGGGCGGGCTCCGTGGCCCACTGGCCTGGTCGGTCCCGGGTGTGCACGCGCTGTTCGGCGTGCTGTGCTCGTGGCCAGCGCTGGTTCGAGCCAGCTCTGAGGCGCTGCTGGCAGCTCTTGCTGAGGCTCGGGTAATCGCCGGCGCCGTCGCGCTCGCCCCCGCGCGCTGCAGTGGTGGGGCCATGAACAGGACTCCCCTGTGAGCCTGGCGGTTGCGCAGTAAAAGGCATTGCTTTCTGTGCTCCCGCTACTGCCTCGCTGTCCGCGCGTTCTCTGCCCCCTTCCCCCTTCCCTTGCTCCGCCCCGCATCGTTGGTCAAGTTCTTCCCGCGTTGTTCTGGCCCTGCTTGCGCGCGTCGTGTTGCTCCGCTTCGTCGTTGCCCTCTCGCGTTTTCCTCCCGCGCTGCGCGCCTGCCCCCCCGTTGCCCTGGCGCCGTGCGTGGTGGTTGTCGTGCCGTGCCGTGTGTTGTGGGCCGCGTTGCGTTGTGCTGCCGTGCCGTGTCGTGACGGGGCTTGCTCCGGGGTCGGCTTGTGCCGTTGCCGTGCTGGGCCCTGCCGCGAGGTGTCGCTTTGCCCTTCGCGCCCCGCTGCGAGAGTGACGCTCCTCCCTCCCCTTGGCAGAATTTGCAAGGGTGCGTTTGAAAGGGTGGGGTAAATGAGTGCCGCGTGGTCGTGAATCGTCGCGTACCTAGGTGTGTTGAAATGCTTCATGCTCTGTTCTTATTTGTTGTGCGAATTTGTACTCAGTGGAGTTCCGACTGGGTTTGTTTTCTTGCTTGTCCCGAGGATTTTAGCCCTTCTTGCTTCCTTGTTTGCCTTGTGCGTCTTTCTCGCTCTCCTGCTTTCGTCCGCCTTTCCGCTGGTCGCGCGCGCAAGACAATCGTTTTGCCGCCTTTCTCGGGCCGGGGGGGCGCTTTTTTCAACGGCAGGCGCCGTCGCCCTCGGTCGCGGGGGGGCGGGTGGGTCGGCGTGGGCTACGAGCTCGCTGCATTCCCGCAGGGCGCCGTGCGAAGGGCGATAGGGGACCCGACCTTGGGCGGGGGCACCCTGCGCCCAACCTCGCCCGCATCTCTCCGGGGGCGCGCCGGGGCGCCGCCGCGGCCCGCGGGCCGTGCGCGGGCGGCGCGCGGCGCGCGGCAGGCGTCGGACCCGCGGCGGCCGATGCGGTGGGCCAAAAACAGAATGAGCGCGCGGCTGGCAGTTCTGGTCTGCCAGAGTCTTCGAGGAGGCAGCCCGAGCGCAGCTCTTTGACGCCCTCGATCCAGCAGCCCGCGCCCTCCTCAGGTCCCAGAGTGGGCCGAGCGCATGATGGGGCCTTCACCTTGTTGCTCACGCGTGGGGTTTTCGAGATCCTGCCAGCAGAACCAGAGTCTTGCTTGTCAGGCGCTTGCGGCTTGATTCGTCCTTCGCAGCGAGCGCGTGCAGATGCAGAGGTAGACTGGGTGCAAGAGGCGACCGCGGAGCAGCGTGCCCAAGGGCTTGGGTTTTCAAGAAGAGGTCCATCCCTCTGGGGAAGGCAGCCGCGCGCATCTGCCGGGAGGCTGGGGCAGAGAACCATCTCCTGGGAGACCTCGACGTCGACGGCGTCGACCCCCTCGGTGGGTGCAAGCTCGAGGTGATCGCTAATGGCCTGCCGCTGCGGGGCCGAGCCCAGCTTGCGATCGACGCGACCCTGGCGTTGCCCGTTCGAGCGGACGGCGCTGCGCAGCCCGGAGCCTCGGACCAAGACGGTACCTAGCTGGCGGTCGCGCGGGGCCAGAGAGGGGCCACGTGCCCCGAGCTCCTCGGGTCGAGGATGCTGGCTGGTCGTTCTGGGTCTGGAAGTCGGTGGCAGGTGGTCAGAGAAGGCTCTGATCTTCGTCCAGCTGCTCGCCAGGGCCAAGGCCCGCAGCTCGCCGCGGCGCCTCCGAGCGTCTGCGCAGGTGGCGTGCCTGCGCTGCTGGATCGGCCTGGCCGCGGTCGCAGCCCAGTGGGTTTTCGCGGCCGCGCTCCTGGAGCTGCCGCCGCGCGCGATGGCCGTCGACGGCGACGAACCGCACTCAGCCGAGCTCCTGGCGGACGCCCGCAACGCGGAGACACCGGGGCTCAGCCGCTTGCCGTCGTGCCCTTCGTGCGGTGGAACGGGCGGGGCCCCGCCCGGGGGGCCCGCCTGCCGGCGCAGCAGGAGCCCGGACCAGCAGCGCGCAGCAGCAGCAGCAGCAGCAGCAGCAGCAGCAGCCGCAGCAGCAGCCGGCATTAGCAGCAGCAGCAACACTACCAGCTGCAGCGCCAGGACGGCGACCGGCAAGTCCTGCACGACTGCGACCAGAAGGACCACGACAACAGCCAGCAGCGGCACCAACGCAAGGGCGTCCAGAAGTGCCACCGCCAGCAAGGCCACCATGACTACGACCGACAGCACCACCACGACCGTGACCAGCAGGACCGTGACAACGGCCACGACTGCAACCAGCAGCAACACCGCGTCTGCGAGCAGCAGCGCCGCCATTACGACCAGCAGCACCACGACCACTACGGGGACCAGCAGCACCCCCACCGGCAGCACCACGACGACGGCGACTAGCAACGCCACCTCGACCCCAGCAGCACCCCGACGACGGCCAGCAACGCAGCCGCCAGCAACGCCGCCAAGACTGCGACCAGCAGCGCTACCACGACCGCGACCAGCAGCACCGCGACAGCAGCCAAGACCGCAACAACCAGCAGCACCACGATTACGACCAGCAGCGCCACCACTATTATGGGGACCAGCATCACCCCCACCAGCAGCACCACCACGAAGGCGACAAGCAACGCCACCACGACTGCGACCAGCAGCACCCGACGACGGCCAGCAACGGCACCGCTTTTACTACAGCAACCAGCAGCGCCACCGCGACGGCGACCATCAACGCCACCACGACTGCGACCAGCAGTACCGCGACAACAGCCAGCAGTGGCCCCACCACGACGGCGACCAGCAACGCCACGACCAGCAGCACCACTACGACTGCGGCCAGCAGCACCACCACGACCGTCACCAGCAGCACCGCGATTTGCCACGACTGCAACCAGCAACACCACCGCGACAGCGACCAGCAGCGCCACGACTACGACCAGCAGCAGCAGCAGTAGCAGCAGCACCACCACCACTACCACCGCCAACACGGGGACCAGCAGCATCCCCACCAGCAACGCCACAACGGCCACTGGCCGGCAACGCCACCACGATGGCGACCAGCAGTACAACGATCACGGCCACCAGCGGTTCAACCACCACCGTGACCAGCAGCGCCACTACCAGCAACGCCACCACGACGGCGACCAGCAGCACCACCGCGACTGCGGCCAGAAGCACCGGGCGACAGCAACTACTGCAACCAGCTGCGCCAC
This sequence comes from Prorocentrum cordatum, assembly GCA_963575745.1. Taxonomy (NCBI): domain Eukaryota; class Dinophyceae; order Prorocentrales; family Prorocentraceae; genus Prorocentrum; species Prorocentrum cordatum. The sequence continues at coordinate 111,795 of CAUYUJ010018894.1, read as the reverse complement.
CGCGGCAGCGACCGGCAGCACCACGACTGCGACCAGCAGCAGCAGCAGCAGCAGCAGCAGCAGCAGCAGCAGCAGCAGCGGCAACAGCAGCAGCAGCAGCAGCAGCAGCAGCAGCAGCAGCACCTCCACCACCAACTCCACGGGGACCTGCAGCACTCCCACCAGCAGCACCACAACGACGGCGACCAGCAACGCCACCACCACCGCGACCAGCAGCAGCAAGCACCGGCACCACCGCGACGGCGTCCAGCGGCGCCCCCGCCAGCTTCGCCACCACGACTGCGACCAGCAACGACACCATGACCGCGACCAGCAGCACCGCGACAGCGACCAGCAGCGCCGCCGAGACGGCGACCAGCGGCACGAGACAACGGCGCTGCCGGCATTCGGCGCCCAGCACAACGCCAGGAGGAAGAGGAAGGAGAGAAGGCGGATGACAGGGGGGCCAGAGGGAGCGCGCCCGGCGCCAAGAGGAGGAGGAGGAGGAGGAGGAGGAGGAGGAGGACGAGGAGGAGGAGGAGGAGGAGGAGGAGGAGGAGGAGGAGGAGGAGAGGAGGAGGAGCAGGAGGAGGAGGAGGAGGAGGGGAGGAGGAGGAGGAGGAGGAGGAGGAGGAGGAGGAGGAGGAGGAGGAGGAGGAGGAGGAGGAGGAGGAGGAGGGGACTGAGGGGACCGACTATGCGGCCGCTGTCTGTACAGCAGCCCTCGCCGACGCTTGGCGGACGCGCCGCCCCGACCCCAGGGGGAGTCGCAACCCCTCCCGGGTGCACGACGGGGCGGCAGAGGGGCCCAGGGCCCGAAGCCAAAGCCAGAGGGGGCCCGTTGCAACCCCTCCGAGGCTCCGAAGCCTCTGCAGCTCACGTAACCTGGGCCACGCAACCTGCCACCTTGCTGCTCTCGGAGAGCAGGTCCAGGCCGTGCCTCTCCGCGCAGGGCATGATCGAAAGCTGGGCGAGGGCTGCTAGAACCGTGGCTGCTAAAACAACTTCCCGGAATGAGGCGCGGCACGCGAAACAGTCAACAGGCTTCTTCCCGGAAGGACGAAGACAACTTCCCGGAGGTCGATTTTAGAAGCCACGGATTTAGCAGCCCTTGCCCGGCTTCCGACATGAGGTCGTCTGCGCTGACGTTCCCTTCCAGGGACCCCTGCTTCTCGAGCAGCCCGAGGAAGGCCGAGAGGGAGAGTGTGCTGACCCCCGCCTCGTCGCCCTGGTCGGCGAGCTTCTCCTTCTCGATGCCTTTGCCGACCTCCACCTCCTCCAGCTTCGGAAACTCTGGAATCATCGGCAGGCCATGCTTGATCTCACCATCCTTAATGTCGCCATCAAAGTCCTTGTAGTTCTTGCTGAAAGTGGAGCCGCTGTTGTCCACGTCGAACTCCGCCTCATCGTTGTGCCACTGCGCCCAGCCATCTGCAGACTCGAACCCGTCGTCCGCCATGCTGAACACTTCCAAGCTGGTCTTAGATTTGCCCTGCTTCAGCGGGCGCGGTCCATCCAAGGAGCCTCTGGGGAAGGCACCTCGCCCATCTGGTTGTCCTCCATCTGCTTCAACCGCCGCCTCTCCTCCGCCGAGAACCTCCGAGGGATCGAAGGTCGAGTTGAAGCACTCCTGGTAGCTCTTGAAGCTCTTCTCCTCTTGCGAGTCTTCCTCGTCGCAGCTGAGCTCGAGGAACGCACCCGCTTCTCCTTCTTGCGCTTCTTGGCCGACTTCTTCTTCTCCTTCTTCTTGTCCTTTAGCGTGTAGATCTCCACATCCTCCGAGGCCTCCTGGTTCTGCGGCTGAGTACCCTCCGCCTCCTCCGAGATGACTTCCTCCTTGACCTTCAGAATCGGTGTAGGCGCCGCAGATGGCCCTGGTGGAGCTGGAGTCGGAACTGCAGCCGACTCCTTCTTGCTCTGGATCTCCTCCAGCGTGTTGGACCACTCGTCCAAGTCCTTCGTCGCCTGGTCGAACCCTGGGGGCGGAAAGGAAGGCGGCCGCGGTGTGCGGGACGGCGCCCTCGCTCCCCTCCACTCGTAAGGAGGCCTCATCCTTCCCCCAGAACCCCAGTGGGATCTCCGAGACTAGGATCTCCTGCGTGATTCCGTACTGGAAGAGACGCGTATTCGTCATTCTCGATGACGGTATCGCTTTGGGAGGCACAAGCGGCACGTGCTTCGGTGTCGCGCCCGTGTACCTCCGTGGTGGAGATCGTACCTGTCGCTCGCCAGCCGTAGATGTCATCGCAGACGTTCACTCTCAACGTCCTGAAGGGTGAACCCACCTGGGTCTCGATGTCCAAGAAGAGCTGGCCAAGAACAGCTCCAGCACCTGGCCTCTGGTCCGTGCTGAAGCCAACGTAGAACTCGAACTCCCTGATCATGCCTCCATGGCTCGGCAGCGCTGCGCCGCTGCGAAGTGCGCGCTGCCACCGCTCCCCCAGAGCGCGCGGCGGCTATGCTTGAGCCAAATGGCTTGAGCCAAAAGGGCTACGGATGAGGAGGAGGAGGAGGAGGAGGAGGAGGAGGAGGAGGAGGAGGAGGAGGAGGAGGAGGAGGAGGAGGAGGAGGAGGAGGAGAGGAGGAGGGAGGAGGAGGGAGGAGGAGGAGAGGAGAGGAGGAGGAGGAGGAGGAGGAGGGGGAGGAGGAGGAGGAGGAGGAGGAGGATGAGGAGGAGGAGGAGGATGAAGAGGAGGAGGAGGCGGAGGAGGAGGAGGAGGAGGAGGAGGAGGAGGAGGAGGAGGACTCCGCAGCCCCGTGCCTCTGGCGGCGGCCGAGTCTGCCAGTCTGGCGCCGACCACGCCGCGCGGCTGCCCGTCGCCTCTGGCTGGGGCGGACTGCGCTGGCTCCGAACCCTCCTTGCCTGCCGAGCTGCAGCCGCCGCCTGTGGGGCCGCGGGGAGTCGGGGGCGATGCGCCTGGCCAGGTCGCCTCCCTGCGCCTGCTGTGTGGGCTGAGGCCGCCTTGCGGGCGCTGAGGTGCACCCGTGCTGTTGCCGTAGGGGAGGAATGACGCAACCAGTTGTAGCGTCGTTTCTGGCAGCTCTCGGGCTCCATTGGGGCCCTCTTGGGGCCTCCAGGAAGGGGCCCTGTTGGGGCCTCCAGGGGGCCCTCTTGGGCCCTCCAGGGGACCCTCTTGGGGTCTTCAGGGGGACCGAAGAGCTGACAGAAGTCTGACAGAAACGGCGTCCCTGTTTGAGCGTCATTTCTGTCAGCTTTCTGTCGGTTCTCGGGCCCCATTGGGGCCTTCTAGGGGCTTCCAGGGGGCCGTCTTGGGATCTCCAGGGGGGCCTCTTGGGCCTTGCAGGGGGGCCCAAACGTTGACAGAAAGCAGATAGAAACGGCGTCGCTGCTGCAGCGTCTTTATTGGCAGTTTTCTGTCAGCTCCTGGGCCCCATTGGGGCTATCTTGGGGCCTCCAGATGGCTGGTCCTCTTGGACCCTCCAGGGGACCCTCTTGGGCCTTTCAAGGGAACCGAAGAACTGGCAGAAGGCTGACAGAAACGGCGTCGCTGTTGCAGCGTCGTTTCTGTCAACTTCCTGTCAGCTCTCGGGCCCAATTCTGGCCCTCTTGGACCTCCAGGGGGCCCTCTTGGGCCCTCCGGGGGGCTCTCTTGGGGCCCTCCAGGGAACCCAAGAGCTGCTCTTGGGAGTGCTCATGGAGCGTTTGGAGGCCCCTGGGGCACCGCGTGTGTCAGCTTTCTATCCGCGCCGCTATACATGCATGCATGTATACGTTCTGCGGGGGTCGCGAAATGGATCAGTAGGTATGGGGTTGCATTTCGCACGGGTGCATTAGCAACTTATGATGCGCGTACCATGTGCGCAGGTAGAACCTAAGCGCTCGCGAAATTCGCGTGGTTTTAGTGTATACAGTATGCACACACGTGTGCATATATTTCCCGTGGGGTGGCCACGTACCAGTCTGACCTAGGTAGACGACGCACTCTGACTTTTTGTTTCGTTTGTGACCTTGCAGAGAGGGCCAAATACATCCACAATGACGGGCACAGCAACGCTTCGATGCGTAACGTGTACTGACATGTACACACGGATTCTTAAGTCGACCAGGCCTTGGCATCCTGGTGATCCCGCTCGATTCCTGATCGATTTCGTATGACGACAAATCCAACATACTTCAGACCGTGCGCGGCCATATTATCTAACAATTCGTGTTTCATGCATTCCGTCGGCAGGCCGTACCCTGCGTCCAGTGCTTCTAAGGAAAATCTGCTGTGGGCGTCTTGGTGTGGACCACCAGGCTAGGTTTGCCGGCTGCGCTGCCGCGCGATTCTGCCACCGCGCTCGGGCAGTCGCTGGGGGAATGGGGGGGGCGCCCAGGGGGCGAAGGAGGGGCGGCGGGGGCGGCGGAGGGCGGCCGGGTCGGGGACGGGTCACGGCATTTGGCCGACCCCCACCTGTGTTGCCGGGACTTGGTCGGACGAACAAAAGGGCGTCGGATGTAACATCTTTCGTCTTCGCTGCATGATTGATGAGTTCTGATTGAACTCGCTTGGGCCGTCTTGGGGCTGCCGTGGCCTCCTGTGCCCTCTTCGGCCGTCTTTGAGCCCTCTTGCGCCGTCTCGGGGCTCACTTGGGCCGCCGGCCATCCGGGCCGTATGGTGAGTGTCTGGGGGCCGTCGTGGCCGTTTTGGGTCGTCGACAGGCCTTCCAAGTTCCAAGGCCGTCGTGGGGTCCCACGGGAGGCTCTCTTGGGCCGTCTGGGGGCCATCTTGAATGCCTTTTGGGCGGCCATCGTGTGACGTCTTTGCCAATATTGGGGCCCTCTTGGGGATCTCTTGGGCCGTTTTGGGGCCATCTAATGTCTCTTGGACGGCCATCGTGGGACGTCTTGGGCAATCTTGGGTCCCTCTTGGGGACCTCTTGGGCCGTCTTGGGGCCATGGTGGAGTCTTTCTTGGCCGTCCAAAGCTGACAGCAGGCTGAATCAACGAGAGTTCGACAATTAGCCCCGAACCCAAGGCACATCGCTTATTTTTAGTTCTTCGGGCTCTGTTGGAGGTCAGTCTTGAGGCCATCTTGGGCCGCTTTGGGGCCATCTTTCAGGAGGGGAAGAAACACACAGACACAATTCATCGTCGATCCCAAGGAAAATATGCGAAAATATGGGAAGTGGGGGGGAAGACAAAAACCCAGAAAATATGGGAAAATATGGGGAATCATTTTATTTGTGTGTATTTATTTGTGTGTTCTGGGGCCCCTTCAATCTTGGGGCGTCTTCGAGGCATCGTGGGCCATCTTGGCGTGCTTGGCTGCCTGCACGGGCCGCCTTGGAGGCTCGGGACGCGGATCGACTGTTGTTTCTGCGAGGGATCGCGGCCGCGGGATCGCAGATCCATAGTTTTTGCGAGGGATCGTGGCCTTGGGAAGGGGGGCGATGTACGGTAGGTTCACGCGGCGTTGGCGCGCCGGCGACGCCGGCGAAGGCGTTCAAGGTTGAATTCTGCGACGCGGAAGCACCGATGGACACGGTAACGCCATTAGACCAGACGGAATTCAACCTTGAACGGTCGGGTTCGCGATCGATTCAAGGTTGAACGATCGACGCGGTGTCAAAAACCCTTGTGCGCGCCAACGCCGCACGAACCTACCGTATGCAGTTCAACGCTGTTAATTAGGGGTGAGTGCAGGAGACCTGCCAGACAGCCCTTGGCATTCTTCCACGCCTCAACGTGCACAAAGACAAAGCTCGGTGGTGGATCAAGCGATTTCGTGGATCAGCGGCCAGGGTGCGCGTTGAGTAATGGGGGCCGAGGTGTTGGTGCTGATTAACACTGCTTTCGCTGGATGCGGCCAAAGCGTTTTACGCGAATGGGTATTTCCTCTGTGATACTCTAGCATCGGCGGCGAGCGAGGCGGGGAAGTGACAAGGAACAGGCCTTCTCAGAAGGCGGCGGGGCTTCTCATAATCCCTCTGGACTTCTGCGAAGTTCTCTGCGTCTTCGGGACATCTTTGAAAACTGGTCAGATGACCCGAGGCCTTCCGAGCCTGCTCAGAAGGCACGCCCCTTCTCGCTTCCCCCCTGGGCTCGCCGCCGAGTGTTACGCGAATGGCTGCGTTCTCCGTGAGGCTCTAGTGTTCATGGCGCAGCGCTGGAATATTGCCAGCGCGGTCGGCAGGTCTTTGACGTGTTTTGATCGTTCGATTTACGATGGGGAGTCGGCGCGCGCAGACCTTCGCGGAGCAGGGCGGCATTCGCACGCGGTCCGAGCTGTGCATCGCCGTGTTCGTATTCGCTGACTGCGTGTTGCGTGTCCGACGTGACGAGCTCTGAACGGAGAGCAGCTTTAAAACGAAGTTTGCAAAGGCGTGGAGCCTACAAAGGATGATGTTCAATTAAGAGTCGAATCCAGGGCCACACAGGCCATGTGTTGTGGTACGTTCGTTATTGACGCACATCTGCCAAGATATCATAACACGCAAGTTAGGCACACGTTTGCAGGTTCGCAGGCCTTCGAGCACAGTCATGCAGCGTCTGTCATAGCGTGTGACAGGCCTCCGCGTCGAACCTCCTCGACGTCTTCCTGCGCTTGCCTGCAGCACATTTCTTTGCTCGGCGGGGTATCCGATCCCTGGACGGACATGCCCAAGCGCCCAAGCGGTGGCCGTGGTAGCACATGGCAGGCTCTGCCGCGGGCGAGCCGCCCAGACCACTTGACCGCCCTGCCAGTGCTGCTACGGCGGGTGTGCGGGTCTACAAGTACCGCGAGCTCGGGGAGGAGCGCGTGGCGGAGTTCGACGACGCCCACCTGGCGTGGAGCGGAACTTTCGATTCGAGCTCCTCGTCAGGGCACAGCGAGTATCGCGACAGGCTGCGGGCAATTCAGCTGCGGAAGACTGGCTGGAGCAAGGCTCAGATCGCTGCGGACCTGGGGCGCCCAGAAAAGTTTGTGGCCAGATGGTGGCAGATGGAGCCGCTGGCGGTGCCGCGTCCGCCTGGCGTGCACCAGTACCTCGCGCACGGCATGGCCGAGGGAAAGCAAGTCGACAGGACCGACATGTGGCGCGGGGTAGAAGTAATGCGGGCTTTCTTCAAGGACGTAGCAGGCCTCTACGAGGAGGTGGTGTCCACTTTCAGCGGCTGGAAGCAGTCTGCTTCTGAGACGAAGGACTTTCGCACCGCCTCGTACTTCCTGAGATACGACAGGGAGGGCAAGATGCGAATGATGAGCATGAGGTCCTGTGGGTACGAGCCCAACGTCGTCTCGAGACTGGATGCCTTGGTACAGAAGATTCATCGCAAGGTCGGCATATCGGACCCTAGCCATGGTGCGGGCATGTATTGGTTCTCTGACGGCGACGCGAGTGTGGGGAGCCACCGCCATGTTTTCTGGAGCGCGCGGGTTGCTCTGGGTGCTGAGCGAATCATGATGGTCGACACTACGCCCATCCTCATGCAGGAGGGCGACCTTGTCATCATCGGCCCCCAGCGCCACGGTGTGCCGCCTATGCCCGAGGTCGCTGGTGGCAGCCTGCGCATCTCGGTGCCGTTCCGGCCGCAGCCCAGGGACGGCGGACAGGTGGAGGCCGGCCCGACGACCGAGCCCGAGGGCGAGCCCCGCGACGAGGGCGGCTGGCAGGGCGGCTGGGGCGGCGGTGGCCGCTGGGAGGCGGACGAGGGCGGTGGCTGGGAGGGCGACGAGGCCGGCCCTGGTTGGGGTGCGCGCGGTGACGGCGAGCCCTGGCACGACGGCCTGGAGGCCTCGGCCTTGCAGCTGCAGGCGCTGGGCTTCGAGCCGGGCGCCGCGGCGGCCGCGCTGCGCGCCTGCGGCGGGGAGGTGGAGCGGGCCGCGGACCTGCTGCTCGAGAGCGGCGCGGCCGGCGGGGAGGCGGAGGGGCTTGTGGCGCTCCTGGGCGGGGCCGCCGCCGAGGATGGAGGCGAGGGTAGCAGCGGCGACGAGGCGCTGGCGCGGCGGCTGCAGGCTCAGGAGCTGCAGGGCGACCGCGAGGACCAGCAGCTGCTGGAGGAGGAGTTCGCCGAGTACGAGCGAGTCATCGACGCCGACGAGGCCGAGCGCTCGTGGGACGGGTACGGGGATCTGATGCACAACGCGGTCAGGCGTGCAAGCCTGAGCCTGGACACGCTGGGCCCTCAAACTGTCTATTCACTTAGCGCCACCGCACGCACAGAAAAGCAATTCTTCGAGCTGCTGTCGCTGCATTTGGTCAAGGTCTTGTACGACTTTCGGCCAACGGACTACCGCGACGAGGTCCAGAGCCAGCAACCCTTCTTTGAGATTCGGGCGCTGAAGCACCTCTGCAGGCAGCGGGGGGTGCACTACCGACACGTGGCAGTGGGCCGCGAGACTGCCTTCGGCGTGCTGAGGCACCTGCAGAGCGACGAAGTGCAGCACGTGCTCGTGGAGCTCGTATGGCGGGCCAAGCACTCCGGCCGAACGGCCTTTCTCGGCAGCGAGGAAGACTGGCGCGCCGACGGCGTGCGGCTTGCGGTCGGCGAAGAGCTGTCCAGGCATGGCCACGTTGTCGAGCATGAGGACAACAGCGGGGCGCTCGAGAGGCACGACTGGGGCAGGGAGCTGCCAGGCTTCCTGCTGCAGGAGGAGGCGCGGCTGCGGAAGCTGGACGCGCAGCGTCGGGCGGGTGAACTGCAGCGGCCCGAGAAGTCCGCGGCGGACCGCAGCACCGAGGCCGTGGCGCGCGCGCTGGCGGTGGAGAAGACGCGGGTGGACGTGTCGGCCGAGCTGCGCGACGCGGAGAGCCAGACGGACCTGATACGGGCACAGAGGCGCATGGTGCGGCTGCAGGCCGCCGCCGACAAGCAGGAACAGGGCCTGGGCAAGAAGGCGTTGGTGGCCGTCCCCGGCCACGTCCAGCGCGAGGCAGCCCGGCTCCGCGAGCACGCCGAGGCCAAGAAGGCGGAGAAGGCCAAGCCTGACGCGGCCGGGAACGTGCCCGAGACGAGCGGCGGCGCGAGCTCCTCTTGCCCGCGGCCCGCCTGGCCGGCCGCGGCGAGCGGCCCGGCGGACGCCCGCCCCGCCCGCCTAGGCCGCTGCGACGCCGTGGGCGCGCTGGCGCCGCAGGGCGGCGCGCTGCTGGTGCCGCAGGGCGGCGCGCTGCTGGCGCCGCTGGCCGACGGGCCGCCCGCCGGGCACGCGGCGGCGGCTGCGGCCGCGCGCAGCGGCGTGCCGCAGCGGCTGCTGGAGCCCCGGCGCGCCGCGGGGCGGTGGGGCCTCCGCGCGGTGACGGCCGAGCGCGCGGAGGCGGCGGAGGACGGCGGCGGTGGCTCTGCCGAGGATCCGCCGCTGCCGCCCAGCCCAGCAGAGGCCCGTGGGGCGGGCGGCCTGGCGGAGTTGGGCGGCCGCGCCGCGGAGGGGCGCGCGGCGGCGGCGGAGGGCGGCGGCCAGCAGCCCGCCGCCCGAGGGGAAGAGCCGGCGCGGCACAGCCCCGCGCGAGCTGCGCCTCCTGCCGGCCGCTGGGCCGCGCGCCGCGCCGGTGGGAGCAAGAAGGCGTCGTCGTCGTTGGTCCGCGTCGGCCTCCACTTCCGCCCTCCTCCTCCTCCTCCTCCTCCTCCTCATCCTCCCTCCCCCTCCCTCGTCCGCCCTCCTCCTCCTCCTCCTCTTCCTTTCTCCCTCTCTTCCTCTCTTCTCCTCTTCCTCCTCCTCTCCTCTTCCTCATTCTTCTGCTCCCTTTCTTCTCCTCCTTTTCCTCCTCCTCCTCTCCTCCTCCTCCTCCTCCTCCTCCTCCCTTCTCCTCCTGCCTTACCCTCCTCCTCCTTCTTTTCCCCCCTTCTCCTCCTCCTCCTCCTTCTTCCCCCCCCTCTTCCTCCTCGTCCTCGTCCTCCTCCTCCTTCTCGAACCACGGGCGCTCGTCCTCCTTGTTCTCCTTCTCCTGTCGCCTCCTCCTGTCGCCTCCTCCTCTTCCTCCTCCTCCTCCTCCTCACTCCCTCTCAATTTGCTTGCTACTTCGTCTGCGTCGGCGTTTTGCGCGTCACGAATAACGCAACGATCTCCGATCCATGTCTGCGCAACGTCAGACAGGAGGAGGCGGAGGAGGAGGAACTGGAATCCGCCCCTCCCCGTCCCGCTTCCCTGTCGGGCTGCCCAGGCCCACGCTTATCGGTTCTGGGAGCTCCTCGGGACACGGCTCCTCGAGCCAAGCTGCTTGTGAGGCGGGCCCCGAGGCGCTTTCCTTACGTGATGCTCGCATTGTGGGGTCCGAAACCCGGATAGCAGGGCGCCAGAAGGGCGTGGAAAGGTCTTTCGAGGAACTCTGGGAGGACCTGGAGAGGGCTGCCCAAGGACCTTCTGGAGAGCTTCCAGGCACGCGTATTGGGAATTGCTTAGAAAAGGCCTCTCGGGACACGCTGCGAGTGCGCTTTCCTTGCGTGATGCTCGCACTGGGGACCCTACGTCAGGTCCGCTGTCTTGCCCGAGAGGGGCCGCCTGGTGAGCTCGGAGGCGGTGGCGAAAGAGAGAGAGGGAGAGAGACAGGGTGAGGATACACATGTACGGTCAAGAACGTTCACTGAGCCTGTCGCGCCGCCAGTTCTGGCCCATCACGCCTCGGTGCGACACGCCCCGCACGCCCCAGTCCCCGAGCGTCAAAGTGCCGAGCCTTTCTCAGCCTCCCGCTCCGCGGAGCGGAGCGGCACGCCATCAGCCCACCAGGCATGGCGTGTCGCCAGGGCCGCCGCCGCGATACGCTAAGCAAGCAGTTCCCGACTGTATTGTCAGAGGAGGATGGGGGTAGAGATGGCGAGCCTCAGAGGCTGATAAGTCGTGTCTGTCTTCTATGGTCTACCATTCGCTTCTCTGGTAGACCTGCCTTCGTTTTTCGAGTATGCCGACAGTTGCGGTGGATTTCGACAGCTGCAGTTCATGCGTATCGGTTGAGACCAGCACCTCAAACTATGAATATTTAGGGGTGACTGGGCACTATTTCCTCCCTCTTGACGTCTATGTTGGATCCAGGCTGGATGAGGAAGGATAAACGGTGAAGTGCAAACACCGTGTGATGAATTCTGCTGGCAGCCTTCTCCTCCTTCCGCTGCTCCTCCCGCTGCTGCTTCTCCTTCCCGTCCTCATTCCTCTTATCGTTCTCGTCGTCCTCCCCCTTGCTCCCTTGTGCTCCTCCTCCTCCTCCTCCCTCTCTCTTGCTTGTTCCTTTTCCTGTTCGTTCCTCATCCCGCCTTTTTCTTTTTCTAGCCTTCTCTTTCTTCTTGTCCTCTGTTCCCTCCTCTTTGTCCTCCCCCTCCTCCTTTTCCTCGTCATCTTCTGGGACCTCTTGGTGCCATCTTGGAACCGCGTTGTGCTGTCTTTGGGTCGCCTTGGGCGGTCTTGCACTCTTCTGGAGGCCGTCTTGGGGCCGTCTTGGGCTGCACTGATATATCTGTAAGGGCTTCGCCCCCTGCAGCCGGCCCCCTCTCTCAGATAATTGATCATGCAAGAGCTACGTCGTGAGGTCTGGGCGCCGTCTTGAAGCAGCCTCGGAACCTGATGCGAGGTCGAGAAGTATTCGGCGAGAAAGATGTATATCCGTAAGGGCTTCGCCCCATGCCGCCGGCCCCCTGTCTCGGATAATGGGAGATGCAAAAGCTAAATCATGAGGTCTGGGCGCCGCCGTGAAGCAGTGTCGGGATCTGTTTGTTTTTCGACCCTGACGGTACGGATCTGCGTGAGGGTGCCACCGAATTTCAGAAATGTGGCAAATCCTTTTTGTTTTTGGACCCTGACCCCTCCGATCTTCGTGAGGGGTGCAGCCGAATTTCAGAAATGTGGCAAATCCCCTTTGTTTTTGGACCCTGACCCTGTCGATCCGCGTGAGGGGTGCCACCGAATTTCAGAAATGTTGAAAATCCTTTGAGTTTTCGGACCCTGACCCCGCCGATCTGCATGAGAGGTGCCATCGAATTTCAGAAATGTGGCAAATCCCATGTGTTTTTGGACCCTGACCCCGCCGATCTGCGTTAGAGGTGCCACCGAATTTTAGAAATGTTGCAAATCCTCATTGTTTTTTGACCCTGACACCGCCGATCTGCGTTAGAGGTGCCACCGAATTTTAGAGATGTGGCAAATCCCATGTGTTTTTGCACCCTGACCCCGCCGATCTGCGTGAGGGGTGCTACCGAATTTTAGAAATGTTGCAAATCCTTTGTGTCTTTGGACCCTGACCCCGCCGATCTGCGTGAGGGGTGATAGCAAATTTCAGCAATGTGGCAACCCCCTTGTGTTTTTGGACCCTGACCCCGTCGATCTGCGTGAGGGGTGCCACCGAATTTGAGAAATGTTGAGAATCCTTTGAGTTTTTGGACCCTGACCCCGCCGATCTGCGTGAGGGGGCAATTCAGAGCACACGCTCAGGGCGTGCTAAACATGCCCGTTTGGGCCTCCCCCCCCTCGCGCGGCCCATCAACAAGGAACAGTAATCAGCAAGAAGCAGAGCTCTAACAGTGGAAACTGGAAGCTGCAACTGGCACAGGAAACTGCGAACCTTCGGCCTACAGCATGGTGGCCCCACAAGGGGGCCGGCGGATTTGGATGATGTTGTTGAATTCGGTGTTGCATTTTGGACTTGCCCCCGCATGCTGTGCATTTGAGGCCTCTTGGAAAGACTGGGGGCTGCTTGAGGCTAGAGTGGACAAAATCGCGCGGCTGGGGCGGTCTTCGGGCTCCTTGACATCTGTTGTAAGGGACTGAGGCCTCGGGGGCGCGAGAGCGCCGTAATTTGCAAGGAATCCTGGCCTCGGGGGCGCAGTCTTGAGAAAGTTACAAAGGGCTTATGACCTCGGGGACGCAAACATCATATAATTCACGACGGCTTGTTGCCTCGGGGACGCGAGTATGGTGTACTTTGCAAGGTTTTCTGGTTTTGGGGACGCGAACTTCTGGCCTCGGGGGGCGCAATCATTGGGTAATTTACGGGGGGGTTAGGGCCCCAGGGACGCGAACATGGTGTAGTTTTCAAGGGGTTTAGGGCTCCAGGGACGCGAACATGGTGTAATTTACGAGGGCTTGTGGCCTCGGCGACGCGAATACGAGAGTTTATGGCCTCGGGGACGCAACTATGCATAGTTTACTCGGGATCGTGGCCCCGGGGGCGCGAGTGCGCCGTAATTTACGAGGATCAAAGCCTCGGAGGCGCAAATCTCGAGTATTTTTATGGCTCCTCTAGAACTTCTGAGAAACCTCTTGCGGAAGGGTAACTCGGGTAGCTTTCGGCTCCCCCCCCCCCTCGCGCGGACAGGAACAATTTTCTGCAGGAAGCAGAAAGCAAGAGTGCAACACTGCAAACTGAAAACTGGATCTGATGCAGGGAGCAGCAGCCTAATCCTACAACCCTGTTCGGGCCTCTTTGGATTTTCTTTCGCTGCGACAATGGCGGCAACTCGGGAGCCACTCTGGTTCGACACGCCTGGGAGTCAAACGCTGTTAATACGTCAGGGGGGGTCTCGCGGGATCTCGGGGCGCCAGGGGCCGCCTTGGAGGCCTCCTGGGGCCCTCTCCTCAGCGTTGGAGCGGGGCCTGCGGGGAGTCTAATCATGATGCGTTGCATGGGCGCCTTTCTCTCGGCGGCGAAGTCCGAACTCTCCCTCTCTCTGCTCTGGCGTAGTTGACTTTGGCCACGGCCGCAGTGACTATCTTCACGGAGTACTGCCAGCAATACATCATGTAATGCCAACACCATATCCTGACAGCAGGGCACACGAATAAGTACCTCCACCGTCTCCATCTCATATCAGTGTAATTCACTTGGGCCAGGGCCGCAATGAATATATCCTCGGAGTGCTGCCAGCAGTACCTCAAGTACTACCCACATCATGTCCTGACGGTAATGTGCCCATGAAAGAGTACATTCGCCATCACCATTTCAGATCAGACTGTAACGTTCTCCTGGGAGTAATCGTAATCTTTGCCATTTCACACTGTGGTGTGCTACCTGCGTCGGTGCACTCTCTGTGTAAATACTTGCCAACTTAGTAACCCATATCCCTCATCATAATATTGAGGTCACCAGCCACACAATAACAATACGCAAAGAACCCAGACTCATACAGCATCTGCCAAGAAATGACAAAATACCATACAATGATATACTGGACGCTTTGCAATCTTTGCCCAGAGAAGGTAAATACTCGCATCAGACTTATTACCAGAACACATGCACAATATAACAAACAATAATACTCGAGGGGAGGCACGCTCCGTCGCCTTTAAGGGATCGTGCCCACCCGTATGGGCGCTACGGGTCCCCCCCCTCGAGAATGGCAAACCATCGAAGTCCATGAAAACACATACTCGGATATTCATTGATACACCAACTCACCGAGAAAAACCGTATTCTTTGCCAAAACGACTGAGTATGATACATGAGTAATATGCTCCATCTCCCACTGTTCCACCTCATGTTTGCATATCATCGTTTGCCACAGATTGCGGCACAACATTGCTCTTGTCTTCTTTTTTGGAGAAACCTGTTTACATTGCGTACACTCGAGTTCTTGATCAACTTTGTCTGCACGGAAAGGTGAAAGTACATGACATGTGTTGCCAGGAACTGTAGTACGTTCAATGTGTTCCTCCACTATTCTGTTCCAGTCCTCCAGCTTGCGTCGTTGGCCCGTTGGGTGCGGTCCGCGATAGTCATCACGATTGCACAGCAGTCGGCCCCACGCAGAGATGGTGAATGTTTTTGTCCGTCTCCCACAGTTGAGACACCTCAGGGATGGTGGTTGCTTCTTGTCGCCGCCATACAGTGGTGCCAACACGTGGTATCCTTGTTGACGTGCTTCTCGGTTGTGCAATATTCTCTTTTCCTCATTCAGCTTCTTGCGGCCTGAGAGCCCTTGGAGGTCGCGCAGCTCCTGCTCCGTGTACCCCACCGTCGCCCTGACAACACTCATGGCCGTAGAATGCTGTTCACGTTTGCGGTACTCCCCAGATTCTCGAGCAACAAAGGCAGCGCAGGCTACAATATCAGTAGGTCTGACATTGTCTCTGATGTTTGCCTCCAGTCTGGGCGGTGTCCAACACGGTGGTGGTATCGAGGACCATGGTGGTGGTACTCTGATGCCAGCGTTCTTCTCCGTCGTTGATAGTGCCACGGCGTACAGCGTCTTCATCGTGTGATCATGGTTGATGAAGGTGGGTCTGCATAGAAAACCTGGGACCTGTCTGATCCCCAAAGGCGTCAGCGAACAACATGTAACACATACTCTTCTGGGTGCCAGTTTGCACTCGCAGAGTTTGGCGACGCGGGCTGCTGCTGTCGAGAAGTACCTCGCCATGCGCTCAAGCGTCGCTGTCTGCGGATTCTCCAGTGGCGTCCCAAGAGGAAAAACAGTTGCAATACTGAAATCCAGTGCCAGTTGAGCCCATGATACTGACAAAGGCGCCTTCTTAGTGTCGTCCGTCGCCCATCGCAGCTGGGTAAAATATCAGATGACTGCTGGGAACAACGCTTGTTGATAGCTCCACTGCTTGTTTAGTTTCGTTTGGCTGCCGCATAAACGTGTGTATATTCCGTGCGGAAGTGCACTGGAGGCTCTCCCTTCTCTCCTTCCTCTTCTCTCTTGGCTGCAGCCGTTTCAGGTTGAGCTTTGCGCTTTGCGGAAGGGACCGTCTGCCCCTAATCTCGTCATGGGGGGGCAGGAGTGACCCGCCCCAGGACCTCATGCTCCTCGCGGCCCCCCTTGCCTTGCCGCTCCTTGGAGCGCTGCTCGACCTCTTTTGTCCTGACTGCGGCCCGCCCGCGCTCGCGGAGGCGGCGCGCCTGCTAGGGGCGGAAGGGGGAGGCAAGCCGGTCCATCATCATCCTATCTCCGCCCCAGAGCATGCAGAGGAGGAGTTCTGCCAGGCGCCCGAGGGCGACGTCGTGCCTCCCCATGCTGGGCATATCAAGTCCCCCCTCCCGGCCGCATGCGTGACGGCCGGGGACCTCCCCAAGCTATCTCTCGGGGAGGGAGGGGGCACCGCCCCAGAGCATGCAGAGGAGGAGTTCTGCCAGGCGCCCGAGGGCGACGTCGTGCCTCCCCATGCTGGGCATATCAAGTCCCCCCTCCCGGCCGCAGGCGTGACGGCCGGGGACCCCCCCAAGCTATCTCTCGGGGAGGGAGGGGGCACCGCCCCAGAGCATGCAGAGGAGGAGTTCTGCCAGGCGCCCGAGGGCGACGTCGCGCCTCCCCATGCTGGGCATATCAAGCCCCCCCTCCCGGCCGCATGCGTGACGGCCAGGGGCCTCCCCAAGCTATCTCTCGGGGAGGGAGGGGGCACCTCCATCGCGTCCAACCTCGCTGCTCCCTCTCGCTCCCCCATTCGCCCCCCTCTGGCACCTCCCTCTGTCCTTCCTACTGCCCTCTCACCTTCCTCCACCCGGGGGAGGGGCCCCCCCCCCCGGCGGCATCTACGTGCGGCGGGGGCCCTCCGGAGCAGGTGCTCGGGGAGGGGAGGGGCATCTCCACGCCGATGGAGGCGCCTACGCCGCAGACGCACCGCGGCGGGGGTACGCCCGCCGCGGGGGGGGGAGGCGCCAGCCGGACCGGCCGGAGACGAGCCTCGGGCCTCGAGGAGGATCTTCGGGACGCCAGCGATCTTCGGGAGGTTCGGCGGGGCGCTCCCCCGGGAGCGGAAGGCGTTCTACGAGATGCTGGGGGTGACCTTCGGTATGGTGGAGGCGCTCTTCGGGGCGCTGGAGGGATGTGCCCGGGGGAGGACCCAGGGAGCACCGCGCTACGGGGGAGGGATTCACCGCGGGGGGGGGGGTGCGCCCCCCCCGGGTGAGTCAGCGGCGCTGCAGGCGCTGGCGGTAGCTTCCGTCGCCCTCATCGTCGCTGGCTGCCTCCCCCTCGCCGGGGCCGTCGCCGACTTCGTCGCTGGCGCCGCCGACGCCTCCTACGACGTCACCCGTGGCGTCTACCCCGCGGACGCCGGGGCGCTCCTGACTGCAGGGGCCGCCTTCTGCGCCCGAGCCGCCGGCGTCGCCGCCCCCATCGCCTGCGCAGGCTTGGAGGAGCGCCCCCACTTGGGCATCACCTCGGGGAGGGAGACTCATCCTCCTGAGGTCCAGCCGAACGTTGGGGGCGGTCAACCGGGCGCTCCCCGGCACGCTGGAGGCGATCCCCGGGATGCGGCCGCGCCCGCAGCAGAGACCCCCGGGGGAGATGGAGGTGATCTTCGGCATGCTGGAGGCGATCATCTGGACGCCCCCCGGCACGCCCATTGTAGCGCCGACGGCCTTCAGGACGATGGCGCTTCCCGTGGAGCTGGCGATCCTCCGGCTGCCGGCGATCCACGTGACGCTGGCGACCACCGGGCCGACCTACCAGGAGGGGGCCACTTCCTAGGTGGGATACCCCCTACGGGGGGGCCAACGCTGACGCCGACGCCGTTGCCGACGCCACCGCCGACGACGCCGACGCTGACGCTGACGCCGACGCTGCCGCTGACACGCATGCCGAGACTGGTTGCGGTCCCCGTGAGGCCCGAGACGCTGGATGCGACGGCCGGGACACAGGAATGTCCCCGGTGCCGACGCCCTCCCTTGTCGGGCGGAGGCCGACTCCGGCAGCCCAGGCGCCGATTCCGGGTCCGGGGGCAGCGCGTGGGCCGGTACCTCCCCTGAGGGAGGGAGCGCCCCCTCCTCTGGGAGGGCATCGCTCCGGCCACGCACTCGCCGCCGACAGCCCTGAGGCGGAAACGCCCCGCCACCGGGATGGCTACGACCGATCGGACGTTGACCCTTACCGGGGTGGGAGAGGCCCCCCCGGGGAGGGAGATGACCGTTTAGGAGCAGACCCTCACCGAGGGGGGGGCGACTCCCACCGAGACGGAGCTCGCCATCCAGAAGGGAGCCATCGCCGAGGAGGAGGGGACCCCGGCCAGAAGGCTGGCACCTACGCCGGCGGCGACGCTGACGACGCCGACGGTGACGCGGACGCCGACGCTGATGCTGACGCCGACGCTGATGCCGACGACGGCGCCGACGCTGACGCTGACGCCGACGCCGAAGCCGACAGCGACGCTGACGCCGACGCTGATACCGACGTCGACGCCCACGCTGACGCCGACGCGGACGCTGGCTCAGACGGGGGTTCCACCGGCATGCCCGTCCCCAGCTGCGGCGACGACGACAACCCCCTCCGGGGCCCCGACGCCGGCGCGGACGAGGGGGGTATGCCCTCCCAGGACGAGGGGGGGGAGAGGCATGCAGGCCCTCGAGCGCCCTCGACGCCGACGCCGACGCCGCCACCGCGGTCGCCTCCCGCGGAGTTCCTGGTGACCTTCCCCGTGGACGGGACTTTGGATGTTCCCCGGCACGCTGGAGGCGAGCCCCAGGAGGCGGACGGGCCCTCGTCACTGCCGATGACCCCTACCTCCACGCCGACGACGACGCCGACGGCAGCACCGACAGAGGCGCCCTCGTACCCCCCGGGGGAGGGGTGCACCTCCCCGGCGGGAGGATCGGACCTGCTCGTCGTCAACCGCCTCCCCCTCGTCGTCCCCGCCACTGTCGGCACTATCGCCGTGGTCGAGAACATCTCGGACAGCGCCCCCGCCCTCGGCCCCGCCGCCCTGGCCCGCATGGCGCCCTGCTTGGTGGGGCTGCCTGGCCCCCCCTTGGGGCCCGACGCTGACGCCGACGCCGACGCTGACGCAGGCGTTGACGCTGACGCCGACGCCGACGCTGACGCCGACCCGGGCGACGCCGACGCTGACGCTGACGCCGACGCTAACGCCGACACCGACGACGCCGACGCGGACGCCGACGCCGACGCTGACGCGGGCGCAGACGCAGACGCTGACGCTGACGCCGACGGTGCTGGCGCTGACGCCGACGCCGACGTTGACGCTGACGCGGGCGATGCCGACGCTGGCGCGGACGCCGACGTTGATGCCGACGCCGGCGATGCCGACGCCGACGCTGACGCCGGCGCGGGCGCCGAAGAGGCGCGGCCGGCGGGCGACGCCGACGGCGCTTACGCTGACGCCGACGCCGACGCTGACGCTGACGCGGACGACGCCGACGCTGGCGCCGACGCCGACGCCGATGCCGACACCGACGACGCCGACGCCGACGCTGACGCCGACGCCGACGCTGACGCAGGCGTCACCGCCCGTCGGGGCGGGGCGGCGCGCCCCGAGGCCGACGGGCTCGGAGGGGTGGAGCTCCCCACGCAGACGGCGGCGCCGACGCCGAACCCGAGCGCTCCATCGGAACCCTCCCCTCGCGCTGGAACCTCCCAGGCGGGCGCCCCTGGAAGGCGCTGCCCCTCCTGCCGCGGCCCGGGCCACCCCGGCGATCTAAGGTGCGGGTGGTGCGCGGGCCTACCTTGGGGGTGGTCGTGCGAGTTCACCTGGGATCAGGGAGTCCGGGAGATGCTCTACCCCCGGGAGCCCCAGTACTGCCGGCACGCTCCCCTCGTTCTCGGTCAACCGCGGGACTGTCCACTCGGGCCTCCGGGCGAACCCAGGGGCCCCGCCAGCCCGGGCTCTGGCGTCGGCGAGTTGGACGCGGTCGCCATCTCCAGCGCCGAACCCGACGCGGGCGCTGACGACCCCGACGCCGACGCTGACGCCGACACCAAGGCCGACGCAGGCAACGACCCCGGCGCTGGTCGTCCCCGTGCTCACGGAGGGCTACCTGCAGCTGAAGCCACCTACGGTGGAAGCGATCCCGACGTTGGCGCCGACTGGGGCACCAGGACCCTCTGGGTACATCACGCTGGAGGCGGCCTTCGGGACGCTGGAGGCGACCTCCGGGACGCGGAGGGGGCTGAAACTGACGCGGACGCCGACGCTGACGCTGACGCGGACCCGGACGAGGCCGACGCTGACGCTGACGCCGACGATGACGCGGACGCAGACGCTGACGCTGACGCTGCGCCGCCGGCGGCCGCGATGGAGACCTTCCCCCTGGACGACACCGATGACGAGGCGTTGGAGCAGGAGGGCCGCTTGGAGGAAGCCGGGGATGCGGCGTGCTGCCCATCCGGCTCCCCCGGCCCGCTTCTGCAGTACGAGTGGCTCGCGAAGCATCGCGTCAAGGCCAGCTTCTACGTGGGCGGCGTCAACCGCCCCACCTCCCCGCGACCATCTTCCTCAATGCCGCGGAGCCCCAGCCCGGGGAGCTGCCCCGACGATGGCGGCTCCTCCACGCGGGCGCCGGATAGCCCCGACGGCGGCGGCGCCCGCGGCGGCGCCGCGGCGGGCCGCCACGTGCCCTTCCTGGACCTTGCGGACTTCGACGAGGGGGAGGGCCCTGGGGAGGACCCTGGGGATGGCCCTGGGGAGGAGGGAAGTACCACTGGGGAGGGGCACCCACCTAGGAGGGCCCACACCAACGCCGACGGCAGCGCCGGCGCCAGCACCGAGGCCCGCGCCGACGCCATGTCCGCGGGGTGGTCAATATCGGCGGAGGCAGCGGCGGGAGATGCGGACGACAGCCCCGCCAGCGAGCCCGACCCCAACGCCGACGCCGATGACGAATCCGGCGACGCTCCCGCCTCCTACGTCTCCGACGCCGCGGCTCCGACCGCCAGCGGCGAGCACCTCGCCTCAGGCGCCTGCACTGGCGACCGTCCCGGCGGCCTCGACCCTGTGGTCGGCCCGGCCGGGGAAGCCCTGGCGGGGCCGAAGCCCGGGAGGGCCATCCTAGCCGTGCAGGAGCTCGCCAAAGACGCCCTGGCCGGGGACCGGCACTTGGGAGACGCCCGGGCCAGGGATGCGCCCCGGTCGGCGAGTCCTTCCGGCCGCCCGAGCTGATGGACCTGCGCCCCTACCGCGCCACTACGGTGGACCCCTGGTGCGTGGGCTGGAACACGTTCTACCCGCTGGCGGCGCAGCCGCTCTTCCTGAGCGCCGACCCCGACGGTGGGGTGCCCGCGGACTTCCGCGGCATGGTTGGCAAGTCCTTCCGGCCGCCCGAGCTGATGGACCTGCGCCCCTACCGCGCCGCCACGGTGGACTCCTGGTGCCTGGGCTGGAGCACGCTCTACCTGCTGGTGGCGCAGCCGCTCTTCCTGAGCGCCGACCCCAAGCAGCAGGACCCAGACTGGCTCCTTTTCTCGCGTGGCAACTATGGCGCCCTGCGGCAGCAGAAGAACTGCGTCTGCTCGCAGATGGCGCTGGACTTCATCCTGAGGCCCATGAGCCTGGACCCCTCCAAGCGCATGTCGATCGCAGACGCCCTCGGGCACGCCGGGCGCGCGGACCCGCGCTTCGGTCCGTGCCTCCTGCCCGCGGTGGTCCTGCCCGAGGCCACCCGCGGCGGCCAGGAGGGAACCGCGGACGACCAGGCCGCGCCCGGCTTCGTCGCGGCGCTTGGCGTGGCGCCGTCAGCGGTCAGAGAGGCCGCCACCGCCGGCGGAGCTCCTGGTGCGTGGCCGCTTCCGAGCTCGGGCATGCAGCCGAGCGCTGTCGCTGGAGAGGCCGCCGTGCCCTACTCCACCTCGAGGCAGGCCCACGGGGGCCCCGCCCTGCCCCCGCGGAAGCCCTTGGACGACGCCCTGGCCGGAGACGAGCTTCACGGAGATGATCGGGCCGAGTATGCCAGCGCTGACGGGCGCATCCGCTACGGCGCCGACGACGGCTTTGGTATCGGCAGCCCCTCTGACGGCCTCGCCCCCACGGGTGCCGACGGACCCTGGACCCGCGCCCCTTGGGCCGGGGGCCTCGGCCACTGGGAGGATCCCCAGGGGCCCCGCGGAAGGGGGGATCGCGCGCCGCCTCCCTCTGACGGCCTCGCCCCCACGGGTGCCGACGGACCCTGGGCCCGCGCTCTTTGGGCCGGGGGCCTCGGCCACTGGGAGGGTCCCCAGGGGTCTGGCGGAAGGGGGGATCGCGCGCCGCCTACGCCAACGTCAGCACCAACACCGGCATCGGCGCTGGCCCTTCGAAGGGAGGCGGAGGGGCATGGCCCACCGACGCCACCTACGCCAAGGTGGCCACCGACCTCCACGCCTCCGACACCAGCGCGGACCTCGCTCCCGACGGCGGGTAAGGCACCGGCTGTTGGGGGACCTTGGGAGAACCTAGGGGCCGGGAGGAGCGGGGGACTTGACGACGATCAGCCCCTGCTCCAGGTGGCAGGGCAGAGCACATCGCAGACTGGCAGCGGCGGTTCAGCAGCACCGCCAGGATACCTCAGGTCACGCCCCCGTTCGACGGGAGCGAGCCCGGACACTTCGGGCCACGTCCCCTGCGGAGGGAGCGCGCCCAGGAGGAGCGGGGGACCTGATGATGACCCGTCCCCGCGTCCGGGGGCAGTGCGGAGTGCATCGCAGAGGGCGGCCTTCTCTACTTCGATGACGGCATTTTCGAGGTCGGCTTCCTGCACCCCGTCGCTATACTCACCCTTCCCATGGGGTTGGGCAGAGAGCGCGCATGAGGTTCAGGTACGACCGACCCCGCCGCTACACTCACCCCTCCCTCCGGCTTGGGCAGAGAGCGCGCAGGAAGTTGCTGTGCGGTCGCCCCCGCCGCTAGGCTCACCCCTCCCGTTGGGTTGGGCAGAGAGCGCGCATGGAGTACCCCCTCATGCTGCATCTTGGGTGGCGACTCCGGGCAGGCTGGCTTCGTCGTCGACTGGCTCCCCGGTAGGCTACCCCTTCGAAGAGGCGACACCCGGTGGAGGGAAGAGGGCCACGGCCTGCGACGCCCTGGCTCCAGCCGAGGCTCCAGGCACCGACGGCGACCGCCCCTGGAGCGGGCTGCCCGCACTGCCTGCGGCGGCGAGCTTGCCCGCCCTGCCTCGGGACCCGCCTGCGTCGCCTCCATCGCTTCCGGACTTGCCTACGCCGCCTCCCGACTCGCCTGGGCGCCCCGCCTGCCTCCCGACTCACCGGCACGGCCTGCCTGCGCTGCCTGCACGGCCTCCGGGCGGGGAAGAGGGGAGAGGCGTCCCGGCCAGGGGAGGGCCCTGGCAGGCTGGGCGCCAGGCGCAGGCCGAGCGCCGGGCGGAGGACGGGGGGGAGGACACGTCCGACGCCAGCATTGGCTTCTGCACCGACCCCCCCGAGCACGGCGACGACGACGAGGAGGCGGAAGACGCAGGGGGCACCGACGCCAGCAGGGAGTACAGCACCGACCCCATGGAGCACAGCGACGACGAGGAAATGGCCAGCCTCGAAGTCCGCGCCCGCGGGTGCCTGGCCGAGCCCCGCGAGACCCCCGCCGCCGGCGCCGGCTCAGGGGCCGAGCGAGCGCAGGAGACAGCAGCATGGCCCGCCCTGAGGCCGGCGTCGGCGTCGCCGCTGCGGACGAGGGCGAAGCCGGCAGGTAGGGCGCCACCCTGGGAGGGGGCAAGGCCCGAGCTGGAAGGGCTCCTCCGCCCTCGCTTCGAGGCCCTGGAAGGGCGGCCCGGGCCCCAGGCCAAGGCCCCCAATGACCCCCCCGGAGCGGAGGGCACCCCTGCCGATGCCGACGACCACGGGGGAGCGACTCGCCAGGCGCGCGTGTTAACCACCCCGACGCTGAGGACGGGGGAGGACCGCGTGGAGGAGCTGGAGTGCCAATGCCTGGAGCGTGCTGGTGGAGGTCTTGGCTGGGCTCGTGGGGGAGAGCGTCCAGGAGACTTGGGCCTAGATCGTGGCGCAGCCCGCCGGGGAGATTCTGGCCTGGATCGGGGCGGGGGCCTTCCGGGATACTTCTGCCTGGATCGTGGCGGAGGCCTCCCTGAGGGGCCCATCCGGGACCGCAGCGTAGGTCTTCGTGGGGATTCTGACGGGGATCGCGGAGGAAGTCGCCCTGGAGATTGTGGCCCGGGTCGCGGCGCCGATCGCCGTGGAAATTTTGGCTTGGATCGTGGTCCCCCCCGGGGGAGGGCCCCGGGAGGAGGCGACCCGCGGGGCGCTGGAGGAGATGGTCATCGGGACTATGGAGGTGGTCTTCGGGACGCTGGAGGCGATCATCGGGGCGCTCTTCGGAGCGCTGGAGGTGATCTTCGGGGCGCCGGCGAGCTTCGGGGCGCCCCTCGGAACGACGGCGATCTTCGGGACGCCGGCGATCTTCGTGACGCTGGCGATCTTCGGGACGATTGCGACCTTCGGGGTGCTGGCGTTCGCCGGGGCGTTCCTCGGAACACCGGGGGGGAGCACGCCCCGTTGGGCCTCCCCCTGGGGCGGGGTACCCGCCCCCCGGAGGGCCCGCTGGGAGGACCCAGCTGGGAGGACCCAGCGGGAGGAGTCCTTGGGGCTGGAGGTAACCTGCAGGGAGCTGAAGGAGATCGAAGCGCTGGCGGACCTCGGGGCGCGCCTCGCAGCACCGACGCCGACGCCGGCACGGATGGTGCTGACGCTGACACCGATGGAGACGCGGACGCGGACGAGGACGCGGATGCTGGCGACGGTCCCGCCGATGTTCCTCGCCTCCCAGGAGTGGGCCCCTTGCACCTGCCGGGATCCCCTCTGGTTAGAGCGGTGCAGTGGCGCCCCGAGGACCTCCACTGGGGCGGGTGCACCCCCGCCGCCGTGTACGCGGCCGCCGCAGCACTGCCACCGGGATTGGAGGAGGGAGAGGAGGGCGAGACACCCCTCTGCCGAGGCGGCGGCGATCGAGCAGATGCTGACCACCGCCGACGGCCGCTTAGAACGGTGCAGTGGCGCCCCGAGGGCCTCCACTGGGGCGGGTACACCCCCGCCTCCGCATGCGCGGCCGCCGCAGCACTGCGCGCGGGATTGGAGGATGGGGAGGAGGACGGGACGCCCCGCTACCGATGCGGAGTCGATCGAGCAGATGCGGACCACCGCCGACGCGGAAGGAGCAGTTGCGGAGGGGGAGGCAACCGATCGGGAGCTGATCACCACCGCGGCGCGAACGACCCCTCCCACGACGGCGGCGACCTACCAGGGGGGAGCCACCTCCTAGGTGGGAAGGTCCACCGCCGGGGGGCCCACGCCGACGCCGACGCCGATGCCGTCATTGTCACCAACGATGCCGACGCTGGCGCGGACGCCGACGCTGACGCTGACGCGCGCGCCGACGCCGACGACGGTCCCCCTGAGGCCAGGGATGCTGGCGGCAACCGCCGGGGCGGGAGAGTGCCCACAACACCGACGCCTTCATTTCCTTCGCGGATGCCGACTCCTGCAACCTCGGCGCCGACTCCTCGTCCGGGGGCAACGCGTGGGCCGGCACCTCCCTGGAGGGAGGGGGCGCCCCTTCCCTTAGGAAGGCAATCTTCCGGCCGCGCACCCACCGACGACGCCGACGCTGACGCTGACGCCGATGCCGATGCTGACGCTGACGCGGACGCCGACGCCGAGGCCGACGCAGACGCCGACGCGGACGTTGACGCGGACGACGGCCCCGACACCGACGCTGACGCCGACGTCGACGCCGGCGATGCTGACGCTGGGGCGGACGCCGACGCCGACGCTGACGCCGACGCCGACGCCTACGCTGACGCCCACGCTGGCGCCGATGCGGACGCTGGCACGGACGACGGCCCCACCGGCGTGCCCTCCACCGGCGCCGACGATGACGACGCTCCCGTTTGGGACCCCGACGCCAACGGGGACGTATACGGAGGCGAACCCGCACCCAGCGCCGGCGCCGACGCACACCACGAGGAGGATGGGGAGTCCCCCAGGGAAGGAGGAGACGGAGGCGATCCGCAGGTCGCTGGAGGGTAGTACTTGGACGCTCCCCAGCGCGCTGGAGGCGAGTTCCGGGATGCGGACGTGCCTCCATCACCGCCGATAGCGCCTACCACGGCACCGTCGGCGGCGCCGACGGCAGCGCCGACAGAGGCGCCCTCGCACCCCCCGGGGGGGGAGCACACCCCCACGGCGGGAAGACCGGACTCGCCCGGCGTCGTGTGCCCCCCCTTCGCTGCCGATTTCACCGTCGGCTCCACCGCCGGGGTCGCAAACATCTCGGGCGGCGCCGTCGCCCTCGGCTCCGCCGTCATCGCCGTCGGCGGGAGCGTCGTCGCCGCTGTCGCCACTGGAGGGGGCCCCTTCCGGGGCGGTAAGGACGACTACCGGGGAATTGACCGCCCGAGGGGTGACCACGACCTTGGAGGGATGGGTCACCTCCCTCGGCCCTGGGAGGGGACCACGACCCCCGAGCCTGATGCTTGGGGCGATCCCCGGGATGACGGAGAAGCCCTTCGGGGCGCTGGAGGGGGGCCAGAGTTGGCAACGCTGCGACGCCCATGCCTTGCTTTTTGCGAGGGGAGACACACGCCGGCTTTACCCCCCGGCCCGTGGCAGCCCCAGCCCCCAAGCCGAAATGCAACCGAGCGCGCGCGGACCCGCTCGGGAGCTTGGGGGAACCGGCCACTCCCGGGGGGGAGTCAACCGGCCGGGAACTGGCCGCCGCCGCGGTGGAAACGACCCCTGCCGAGGCGGAGACGATCGGCCCGGGGCCGTCCATCACTGGGGCGGGAGCGACAACAACCACGGCGGAGGCGATGACCACGAGCTGACCACCACCGAGGTGAGGACGCCCCACTACCGGGATGGAGACGACCGATCGACCGCGGACCAACCCCTAGGGGGAGGGGACCATTACGGAGAGGATCCCAATACCGACTACCAGCGTCATGGGGGTTCTCGGCGGGACGCTGGAGGTGATCTCCGGGGCGCTGGCGGCCCTCAACACACCCTTCGGGCTACGCCGACTACCGACTCCTTAGAATGCTGCCCCAGCATCCCGCAGGACGATCTGTCGGAGACGCTCCCTATCGGGACCGGCTTCAGGACCGCCCCCCGCCCCCTGCTGAGCCTCCGCGGGGCGTCCCTGCGGCGTCCCGCCGGCGACTACGCCGGGGTCCCTCGAGCCAGATACCGCCCTACCGGCGACGCCGTCACCGACGCCGGTGGGCGTGGCGCCGGCACCGTTCCCGGAGGCGGCGGAGGAGTGGATGGGCGGTACCCGTCGGTCGAGCGCGGGCAGGCGGTGCGGACTCCGCAGGCCGCCAAATCGGAGGGGCCCTCCCCGGCCTCGCAAGCGGCGGGCACTCCCCCAGCCCTTCGAGAGGCGGGGGCCCCCCTGGCCGCGCGAGCCGGGGGAGCCTCCTTGGCCACGCCTGCGGGAGGAGCCCCTTTGGAGCTCCACGGCGTGCTGCGCGGCGATCCAGGCCAAAATCTCCAGGACGCCCTCCGCCCGGAACATCGGGATGTTCACCGAGGCGGTCTGCGCCACGATCCGGGCCAAAATCTCCAGGACACCCTCCTCCCCGATCCTAGCTATGACCTCCATCATTGTGATCCAGGTCATGGCGTTCCAACTCCTCCACGCAGCCCCCCCCCGCCCTCGACGCCGCTGCCGAAGACGACGGCTACGCGGAGGGGGGGGCGGAACCCATGGGAGGACGCTGGGCCCGAGCCGACGAGGCAGCCGCACCCGGGCTTCGACGCCCGAGAGGATCGTGCAACCACCCCGACCAGCGCCGTGAGCGGCCCGCCGGCGCGGGCGCGGCGGGGGAAAAACCACGACATCGAGCGCTGCCACGAAGTGCTGGACCTGATCTCGGGCGCCGCCGCGCGCCGCCCCGGCGGGATGCCGCCGGCGGCCGCGCGGGAGACCTTCCCCCTGGACGACCCCGAGGACGAGACGTTGGATCAGGAGGGCCTCTCGGAGGCCGTGCCGCGGCCGACGAGCGGGGCGCCGAACCAGAACTTTTGGAGGCGCCCACTGCAGCCCCGCCCACGGCATCGGCGCCCGCGTCGACGCTGGCCAGGCGGGTACCCCCTCCCAGCCGCGGCCGAGAGGCCAAGCAGCCGAGCGGCCGTGCGGTCGTGCGGCTGGGGGGAGGAAGGTGCGGCCGTCTCCCTCCCCGCTGCGGTCGAGCGGCCAAGCGGCCGAGCGGCCGGGCGGCTGAGGGGGGAAGGAGCGGCGGGCCGTTGAGACCGCCCGCGTTTGGAGGGAAGGGGGCCGAGGGGCCCCACCTTCCCGGAGTTTTTTGGTTTCCGCTCCGATCTTGCCCGCTCCGACCATTGCCGGGCTGGTCACTAGGGCCCGCCAAACTTTTGCTCTAGTCAAGGCGTGCGGGAGGGATGCGCACTTGCCTCCCCGGGGACCGGTTAGTTCGCGATTCGACGCGATTTAGCGATGGCCAGTTCCGGTGGCCCATGGACGCCGCCCGCCCGCGTGCTGCGCGTGCTGCCCGCACCTCGCGGCGCCGTCTGGGAGGCTGCGTGTTTGACCCCCCCCCCCTGTTTTGAACTGCGCCCGTGGGCGGGTGGCCTTGCGGGCGGTTGCCAGTGCCGCGCACGTCTTTGTCTGTGGGCCCGGCCGCCGCTGTGCGGCGGTACTGTCGCGAAACCTTGGGGTCTCGGCTCCGCGTCGGCAGCGCTGGCTCACCCACCCAGGTGCGCCTTCGGTTTCCGTTCCGTTTTTTGTAGCCGGTGGGCCACTGGGGCCTGCCCCAATATTGTTTTTGACATCGCCTTGGGCGGGCCACTAGGGCCCGCCCGTCGCCGTCTTCCTGGCCTGGGGGTGGGGGGCGCCGCTTAGGGCGGGACCCCAGTTCAGTGTGGCCTAAGTGCCCTCGGCTGTGCTCGCGGTCGTCGCCAGTAAAAATGCCCCCCCCCCCCCCCTTTCTCCCCCTTTCCCCTAGTTAACGCGAGCGTGTGAATATATAGTTTCGTTTGGCTGCCGCATAAACGTGTGTATATTCCGTGCGGAAGTGCGCTGGAGGCTCTCCCTTCTCTCCTTCCTCTTCTCTCCTGGCTGCAGCCGTTTCAGGTTGAGCTTTGCGCTTTCCACCTCCCACCCCACATCTTTTAACGCCCTCCATAAGTGAGGGTGGCCTAAGTGCCTTCGGCTGTGCTCGCGGTCGTCGCCAGTAAAAATGCCCCCCCCCCCCCCCTTTCTCTTAGTTAACGCGAGCGTGTGAATATATGTAAGTATCTCAGGTGATTTTGGCTGAAACACCCACTCCGCAACGTTTGGCTCCACAGGATCCCATGTAAATCCAGGAAAGGCCATCTTTGGACTTCAGGTACGCGGGTTGTCAAGTGCGGGATCAAAGTTGGGCGCTCCTGATGATGAAGCTGCTGTACTCGATACTGCCCCTGGTATTGCTGCTGCTATTGTGCTGGCTGAGGCTCCAGCTGGTGCCGTTGAGCTTGCTGGTGCTGCTGCTGGTGCTGCTGAGCTCGAGGCTGCTGCACTCGCTGCCGTTGCTGTCGTCCTGCTCGCTCGGCTTGGTGTTGCTGCTGGCGGCTTAGTCTTGCGTCGTAACCTTCTTGCTGTCGTTGATGGCTGTGGTGCTGCTGGCTGAGGCTCGCTTGGAATTGGCGCTTGAGGTTGGCCAGGTTGGTATTCTCCATCCTGGTCCATATCGAGATGTGCCCAAGGGTCGTGCTCGTCATCCTCGTGCTGGTGATGATATGCCTGTTTCAAATCAGCCTCGATGAGGGCCTGGGCCTGCGCGCAGCGCTCGTCACGCTTGTCCCTGCCCATGCTAGTCAGCTCCTTGGCCCTGCGCTCAAGAATGTGTGTAGCAGTATATTGCAAGAGAAAGCAGAGGTGCTGGTGACGCACCTCTGATGGTACCTGGTATTGACGTGCTGCTCGCACCGCTCCCTGGTCTGCTTTCTGATTGCGTTTCCACAAGGGTAATTCACCTTCATCAGCATTGTTGGCATTGCGGTGTGCTTTGTTTTTTTTGAATACGAAACGTCTCTGGGCCCTTCGCACGTACTCCAGTGGCTATAGGGGCCCAAAGGTCCTGATGTTGCTGTGGCGATATGGGTTCACCTCGTAGTAGAGCTGAGAACTGTCGGTAACAATAGCTGCTGTCCGTCAAGTAGAGCTGTGGGCCCCATGACCATGATACAAAATGTCTGAGGGCTGCGACTTCAGCTCCCTTCGCTCCTTGATATACACTTCGTAATGGCATCTCCACGTTGCAGCTGTGGTTGTGGCCGTGATACAAGGAATATCCTGACCTTCTCAGGCGCAGGTCTGAGGCTTGCCCTGGGCACGCCCCATCTCCAGCCACAATCGCGAATCCATTGTTTATGGGTAGTTGCTCCGCACTTCCTCCATTCTCGTAGTGTGGAGGTGGAGGGAGGTCAGGTTCATCAGGAAGTAGTTCACCGAAGAAAGCATCGTACTCGGGCCTGTCAGGCATGAGACCGCACTGTCGGAGACATACTGGGAGTTGAAGTAGAGCTTCAACGCTGTAGTGTTCAAGAAGTGGTGCTCTCAATGCGTCCCAGTGGCCACGCTGAAAGAGTATATGATCCATGCCTTCATCCACTGCTCCGCAAAATGGGCAGATATTGTGCTCCTGTTTACATGTGATATGCCGTAGTCGATGTCCTGTGGTAGTCGCCCCCTGCAGATACGCACGCAAGAAAGGTACCTGGTCACGGGTAGCTTTGGGCACGGCCACGTCGGTAGCATTAAGAAGAAGGGGCGGCTGAACTTTGGGTTCTTCATCCTCGTCCTCGTCTTCTCGAATTGCAGCATTCTCCGCCTTCCTGAGGATGGCGGTCGTGATATGATAGTTGATCCCATGCTTCGCTCCTTGCATGTCTTTCCTCTCAAGTAAGTGGGCATCAGATTTCCAAATCCATCTCCGTATATCCTCACGTAGCACATGCCGCCACCACCCCTGAGGATGCTTGGTAAGATATACATATTGTCCATTGGCTCGCCGAAATGCATCAGCCTGCGGCCATGTCCAGCCTACATCGTCAAGTACTGATGTGAGCCTTGCCATGGGCCCTCCATCATTTGGTTTGAGTGTTCTCAGATCGTGTCCTCTTCGTGCTTGTTGTTGCACCAGGTCCCAGCATCTTCTGGCCATGGGAAGGACTCTGGCTGCAAAGGGGCTGGTGAGGACCCGTCGCAGAACTAGCAAGGGCTGCGCCGTTGATATCTGAGTAGGATCCAGGCAGTGGCCCTTGGTGATAAGCGTGAGTGTTATTGCTGGTGACCGGTACGCTCTTCCCCTTGTCCAAAGCGCATTCATAATTGCAGTGCGATAATTCAAATAATTGTGACGTGTCAGCTTGCGAAACTCTAGACCAGGAGCTAGTCTGGGTAAAGAGGCTGTGGCAAGAAGTCGTTGTTTGCCTCTGATTCCCACTGGTGCACCCGCCGTTCGCTTAGCAACTCTGTAGGCTGAGCTGTAGCGTATCCTTCTTTGGGCTGTGGGACATGTGCCAATCGAAACCACTTCACCTCCCACACGAATGACATGCCGTGTCATTTTGATCTGCATACCTGCGGACTGAGCTGCTTTGATGAGATCATTTTCGGCCTTGTGGGATGTGGCGTAGTGCTTTGTCTTGCTCAGGTTCGTCTCCGTGCCACTCAGCTCGTCGAACCGTAATGCTATCTGCGTAGCTTTCACCACTCTCTGGGCGTGGTCATGCCCGTCAGCTCGAAAGTTGCCATCGTCGATGAAACTGCTCACTCTCGCGTGACCTTCATTTTCAATCGCATTCGACCATATTGTCATTCAAGCCAGAGCCTGCTGCAAAGATCAGCTGTCGCCCTGGACGTATCCATTGTTCCTCGTCTTCTCAGCTCCCACTGCCTGTGCCACTTTCCAGCGCGTCTTCAGGTTAGCGTAGAACTCCTGCGATGCTCGCAGGACGCCAGTGGGACAACCAAGTGCTTCCATCAACTTATCTCCAATCTCATATTCAAGAAGGTCGAAGATTTTTTTGCGATCTGCCGTGCACCCAGACATCGTTGTACGTGTGAGGTAGGCCTGCTCGATCTCAAGGTTGAGCTCCCATGCAATAGCCTGATAATGATGATGTTGTCGGGCTCCTGCAGCACCTGGATGCATCCAGGCTTCTCTCCATTCCGCCATCTGTTGAAAGCGGTCGCCCGATAGTGCAGTATATATAGGACTAAGATTAGTGATGGGCCTCGTCTGATCCACCGTGGCCAGCCACACTTCGTCAGGTTCGACTTCTTCACTGTGATCAACTTCAGGGTCCCATTTCGGCAGACAGCTTGTGATACCCAAGGTCATAACCTGCGGCCAGTTCATCCATTGCTCTTCCACTGCTTTGAGCAAGAGCGCGAACAAGTTACATATGCATACTGGGAGTGCTCTCAATTCCCCAATACGCCAGCCGTCTGCAGCAACAGCTCGATGTACACCTGCTCTGCGAAATTGCTTTTGAAGACGTGTGCCTGTGATGTCTTCGATATTGCATGGCTTGGCTTCGATATGTTGGCCGAACCTAACTTTGAAAGCATCCCAGTTTCGCAAAACCCTTTTATTGAAGGTAGTGTGCCAGAATTTGTCAACCTCTTCCAAGATCTGCGTGCGCTGTGTGACGACTCTTTTGTCTTGACAACCTCGCACACCATGAAGGGTATGGTATTGCCGTTGCTTGATCCACGAATAGAGGTCCCTTCCATTTTCAAAACGGAGAGATCGTCGTAACCGTCTCCTCCATTCATCACCTCGGGCCTGTTTTCTTTCTTTGACTATCTGTGCGTGTCTTTGTTCAAGTTGTTGCTGCCAAGTCGTGATGCTGCTGAGATGTGGTAGTCCCACCGATAGCTGATCTTGGCTGATTCGTAGTGCTCGTCGTACTTGTGGTCGTACTTTGTCCCAAAGCCGCTGTGCATTGAGACGTTGCATGATTGTGGATGGTGATATAATTTGCCCATCACCAGGTATATACTTGCTGATTTGAACTGCCAACTCCATCAATCTGGATATGATGTTCTCAATTTTCCGCATTTGAATAGTGGATGGTCCTTCGCGTGCTGGGTCCCGCTTGGTATTTACGGGGGCTGTCGTTGAGAATTCAATCGCTTCTGGCATCTGGCTGCGTCCGTGATACCGATGATCAAAACGTATGCTTGTGTGCTCAAGTCGCTTCTCTAGGAACAACTCTCCTATGAAGCCAACTTGTTGCCAGGCTTCGTCTGGTAATTCATCCTCCAGCGCACGCTCAAAGTTTTCATAATATTGTTCAATACATTCCTGCCCAATCTTCTCATTCTCCTCGTCGGTGATCTTCTTGAGCGCCTCGATAGGATAAGCAATTGGTAGTCTAGTCTTTGCCAGCTCTCCTCAAGTTGCGTAACATTGATAGTGAGCTCCAAGCCAAGATGAGAGCGGATCTCCAGGTCACGCCGTAGCCGAAATGAATGAATGGCTTCACGTGCAGCTGTGTTGGCGATGATCAAGTCTGGTCGGCTGACATTCGTACCAGGTGAGAACTTGTCCCAACTCGGATCTTGGCCATATGTCGGTTCGCTGCCATAGATAGCTCCAATATCATGCCACCGTCCCGTTGCAAGTGCAGCTGAAAGCATTTATGATTGGGTAATTGTCGTATTCGAGTCCACACACAGAAACACCGCCTGATCCCCAAGCGATTCGGCATCTTCAAAAGCATACTGAAAGTTTCTGTTGTTGCGCGACCTGATCAATACATCATTGCCAGATTCGTTGTACAAGGATACAATATGGATAGGAGTGCCTCCAATAAGAACCAGTTGCCTCAACCACCTCGTAGTTTGGTACAGTTCACGTGCGGCACCATATTTTTCCCACACTCGATAGCCACCACATCATGTCTAGTAAGAATAGCAACTCCCCCCTGCGCACTCCGTGGTGCCTTTTGCCCATGACAGATTTGCGCACGTACAGGTCGCCCAAAACTTGCTTGGTAACGTACTGCTGCGCATGATTTTCCACATCCAAGTTGTTCTCTTAGGCTGAGTCTCGTTTCCTGCAAGGCTAAGACATCTGCCGACACGCATATCATTCTCCCACTGAACGTATTCCAGCTGGTAATATTTGCAGATAATATTGTGGCCATCTTCGCTGTTCGAGGTGGCTCCAGCCTGCCCGCAGGCGGCTGCTTGCCTCGCAGTCGTCTGGAGGTCATCATTGCGGCGGGTCAACTTGCATGGGGGCGGCCTCTGAGGTTTCTTTGAGTCGCGTTGCCAGGCGCTCAAGCTCCTCATCATCCTTCCTCTCTTCGTCCGTGAGAACCTCAGATCCTGCACGCAGTAGATCGAAGCATTTTGAAAGTCCTTGCCCCTGCAGTTGGAGCTGTGTCATGATTTGTTTGTTCTGTTGCGTCAACGCTGCACCAATCGCATCTGTGATGAACTTCTGGAAGTCCGCGGAGAGTCCACTGCCTGCTGACGACGCCGGTGTCGGAGGCGGTGGTTGCTCCTGTGATTGCTGTGGTCGTGCTGGTGCTGCTGGTCGTGCTGGTCGTGTGAGTTGTGCTGTGAGGCTGGAGCTCGTCGCTGCTGGCTGGGTTGGTGCTCGCTCGCTCTGCTTGCTCTCAGTAAACTTTGTAACAATATCCACCCATTCTTTTGATTCTGGTGCTGGGGCCTGTGGTTTCTTGACTACATTGATCGTTGCTTGGATGTCACCCAAGAGTAGGTCGGAAACCTGCGGTGGCCCTGCAGCTCGTACGCGGATAACTGGAGTCGCTCGTGATCCTTTACCTTTCTTGCGTAGACTGACACATTCAGCTTGCCATCCCAGCTGCTGAGATAGTTCACTGACCAATTGCTTGCCCTCCACCAGCTGCGGCAGGGGGGAGATCTCATAGAGTGATGGCGCAGGCGGGGCACGCCCTTGCAGAGCTTGCCACGCTGCCTGAGCCTTTGTCTTGCATACCCGAAAGAAGAGGGCGCCATTGGCTTTGTAACCCAGCCCTCGACCTCCCTCCAGAGCTGCTGTCTGAGTGATTGCGTCCGTCATTGTCGTGCCACGCGCGATGGGCACGAAGTCCTCTGTGTCCTTCTCCTCGTCCAAAGCCTGGTTCGATACCCCGCCTGCACGGGACCTTTGAAAGATGATACCATCTGGTCCAGATTCAGCTCGCAAAGCTTGGACTCTCTGTGACGTAGTTTTGAACAATCCAGATATTATCCTTTGTCCAGGTTGGTCATCATTGAAAACTCTGCCACTCCACACTCGTAGATCCACGTCTGGGCTGTGAAATTGTACAGGGAGCTTCGCCAAAACAATCCTCGCCAACTCATTGTCCAGAACTCGCCACGGTGGTGGTGACTCATATTTGCGTTGCCCTGTCGCTCCCTCAGCACGCCGATCACGCGCTGCCGTCGCTTGTTTGTGCAATTTGTACAGATCTTTGAACAACTTCTCCGTGCAATGGGCCTCGAGAGTAGCAACATTCATGAGCTCATCTTGGGAGCATGTGATCTTAGTTGGTTTCTTTTTGGGGACAACACCCTCATTCTGTTTTCCACCATATTGCCATACATACAACTGCTTGATAGTGCGCCTGCCGTCACTCCCAAGAAGAGGTACATGCATCAAGCTGATGGCCGGCGCAAGTCCACGCTGGCCGCATATCAAGTATAGATCTTTCGGCACCTGTGACGGTGCCTGCGCTAATACAAAGCCGAAGGGGTCCGTCGGGTCGGGTCGCTGCCAGAAACTGTCGAGCTTAGTCAGCTCCAGTAGCTCAGCGACTGTGACCAGGTGCACCGCCTTCATGTTATTGACATCTTTCGGTAGACCTCTGCATACAGGAATGTCCCAATCATCAGGATCCAGTGTAGAAGTGTTTTGCCACCCTGCTGGTTGTGGCTCTTTTTTCTTCTTCTTCTTCGTCTTCATGGTAGCCTTTCCGACTTTCTTGCTGGCTGGAGCCGCGGTACCAATAGGTTGCTCTTTCAGCCAAGCGTCGATGGCCTTTGTGATCTCATGGGTGGGTAAAGCCGCAATGGTCTTCATCCGATCCGCTGAGAATTTCTTTAGATGATCATACACTTGCTGGGCATTGTGGTCACTCTGAAGCTCGAGGACCGCACATATTCTTGCTTGTGGTTTGGCAGGAGTGATTCTTGCCAACGCTTTCTGGACTGTCTTCTTCTGAGTCGGCCCATTCCCATGAAGAGCATGCTGTATTTTGTTCCAGGTACTATGAGGTAGTGACCGGACATAATATAGTAGTCGTTACATGCAGCTCCTGAAATGGTAAGCTCCACTGAAACTTTCACATTGCTCGTCATAATATAACCAAGCACTGATATCATACAGGTAACTGCGAGAATACTGAAGCATGAGACATTCCCATTCATCAAAGTATTCATACTGGATCTTCGCGTCCATCCCCTCCAGGTTGGACGACACCACAACCGAGTACGTCGGGCCGACGTACAGAAGGTTGATCCAGAGGATGTGCTCCATCATCCCCATGTGGCCGAAGTCCGAACTCTCCCCTCGCCGATTAACGATTCAGGCACCTCGATGGGCGGCGGGGGATTAGAGTTCGGAATGTGTCCGACTCGCCGCGGAATCCGAGCCCGACCCACGCCCTTCATTGAATCAGGATGATCGATGGTTGGTGGGAATAGGGTTCGGATGTCGCCACCTGGGTGACGGAAGAAAGCTGGGTCGTCTGCGCCGACGTTGGTGCGTAAGCTGCCCGCGTACGGTTGCGCGTGAGCACCCCCGTTTCCAATGGAGCGTGCCACGCTGGCGGCCCGCGTAAGCCGCCGCGTAAGGTCGCTATGCCATCTCGCGTAAGACCCATTTATTTTCGTCGCTCACCTGCGGTCGAGCATGTGATTAAGCCACAACGGCGCAAGAGAGTCCCAAGACGGCTCAAGAGTGCCCCAAGACGGCCCAAGAGGCGCCTAAGATCGCCCAAGAGGGCCCCAAGAAGGCCCCAACTGGGGCCCAAGCGAGGGAACATGAACCGACAATTCGAGCCTTCCGCCCCAAGAGGCCTCCCCCAGGAGGTCCCAAGAGGCCCCCAAGAGAGCCCAAGAGGCGCCCTAGAGGCCCCCTAGAGGCCCCGCGAGGCCCCGCCCCCAAGAGGCCTCCAAAAGTGCCTTCAAGAGGCCCCGGGGAAGCCTCCCACGAACTCCAAACGAATTTCCAAGAGGCCTCTAGCCCACAACCCAGGCACGGTGGCGGGATGGGCCGAAGGCCACTAGACGGTCCAAGACGGCCTCCAGACGGCCAAAAATGCTCCCAAGATGCCCAAGAGGCCTCCAAGAGGTTTGCCCAAAGAGCCCGAAGAGGCCGAAAAACATTGATTGTCCTTAGGTTTTTGATCAATTGTTGCGTTTCCGCCTGTTCCGCTTCCCGACGCTGCAAGACGCCGAAGAGGCCCAGAGGATCGACGCTGCAAGACGCCCAAGACGGCCTCAAGACGGCTCCAAATCGGCCGAAGAGACGTCCAAGCGGTCCGAGAGGGCCCCAACCGCGGGAGATCTTCGCCCCAGGAGGCCCCAAGAGGTCCCCAAGAAACCCCAAAGAGCACCAAAACAGGCCCCGAGGATCTTGAGCACAAAAAAGTCTAACATTTTTTCGTTTGTCAAGTTCGCCTAGCAGCTTGGCTACACTTGCGGAGAAAAAACACGTCCCATTTCCTCCTCCTCCTCCTCCTCCTCCCCTTCCTCCTCCTCCTGTTTCTCCTCCTCCTCCGCCTCCTCCTCCTCCTCCTCTCTCGTTACGTCCAGCCGCGGCGAAGAGAAGGGCCCCCGAAATGCCTCTCGGGTCTCTCTTAGGCCGCCGTGGGTGGACCGTAGGAATTATTGGAAGCTACTTGGGCCGTCTTCGTGGTTCCTGGAAACCTGGGAGGACACGTACCATAAGACAGGTCCCCGAGAGTGCGACCATCCAACCTGGCGAGAACCCGAGCGCGCGCGGAGCTCGCGCTGGTTCCGTACACATCTGTAGTTGTGTGCATGGGTACGCCCAAGGAACGAGTTCAAGCTGCGCCGGGGAGCCAAGAGGAAACGAAGACCACAGGCAGGTTCTCGCAGCCCTGGCCCGCAGCCCCGGCTGGGCGCCCCTTCCCGGAGGCCGCCGGCCGCCTGCCCGCAGGGGGGCCGCCTGCCCGCGCGGCCGACCTCCGTGGCGCACCCGCTCGCGCGGGGCGGCGCCCCGCGCGCGCGCGGCGCGGGGCATGGCGGCCCGGGCGGCGGGCGGGGTCCCCAAGTTCGGGGGCGGAAAAGAGGGGGGTGATGACTAGGGGGGGGTGGATATCATGGCGGGGGCCATGATATTTCCCCAGATCTCAAGGCGCCTCTTCCTGTTTCATTATGTTCCTGGCCCCCCCGCTGGGCCGCGCACATGCCGCCCGCCATGATTTGCACCCCCCCCTCTTGGACACCCCCCTCTTGGCCGCTCCCGACAAGTCATCAGCTGGAGCCATATCCCTATCTCAGAGGAGGAAGACCCCGAGGTGCAACGCACTCAAGAAGCATTGCTCGACACGGAGATCCCCAGATGTGCATCTCACGGTGGTGGCATGCTTCGGTGGGAGGCACTGTCCTTTTTTCAGTGTCCGAGTGTCAGCGAGTTCATGTGGAAGGCGAAGCCGAGACAGACGCCGACGACTACGACGACTTTAACTAGTTGCTTCATCATTCTTTCCTCCTCCTCCTCCTCCTCCTCATTGTCCTCCTCCTGTTTCTCCTTCTTTTCTTTTGAACACCTATCAGGGCGCCGAAAACTGCTCCGAAAGAGAAGGAGGTTGAGCACCCAAACAGGCAAACCGCCTGAGACATCCTCCCAATCTGGGCACGAACGGGCCCGTGAGATACCCCCTGGCGGCCCCCCTTGGGACTGCTGAAACCAGCGCCTCGCCTGAGACATCATCACAACGTGTGTTTTAGTCTGAGCGCGGAAGTGGTGTGGCTGAGTCTGAGTGGGGAAGAGCGAGGCAGAGTATGAGTGAGTCTTAGTGTGAGTCTGGGTGTGAGTGAGTCTGAGTGTGAGTCTGAGTGAGTGTGAGTGTGTGATTGTGTGTGTGAGTGACCTGAATATGATTAATATTGAGTCTGAGAAGCGACTTGAAGTGCGAGTGAGTCTGTACATGAGTGATCACGAGCATGAGAAACCTATTTGTCATTCATTTCAGGGCGAGTGCATCTGAGTAATGTGAGTCTGAATATGAATGAGTCTACATGTGAGTGCGTCAGAGAGTGATGACCTGAGGGTGGGAGGTGTGTTCTCGTTCTCCGCGCGGTCAAAAAAAACAATAACCCCATCCTCAGGATATGGGGAATCAAGTCAGAGTTTTTTCACAAGTTTCGGCCTCTAGAAGCCTTCGCCGGGCCCCGGGACCGTCAAAAGACGACTCAGGATGGAAAACCGGTCTTGGGGAATGGGTCGAGACTTCTGGGGACCCCGTAGCCAAAAAGTCACGACATCGGATCTCTGGAGAGGTACCCATACCACTACTCTTCCCTCGTTTTCCCCTTTTTGGGCCCCCTGGGATGCCCTCGTCGCCACCGCCGGATTCGCCTCGAGGTCCTGATCAGAACGCGCCCCTGGACAGGTCCAGGGAGCAGCGGTCTCGGTGCTTTTCCTGGTTTCCCCATTATCCCTATGTTTGGCACCACCTTGCCTCGGTGCCGATCTTGAGGATTTCCTCGGTTTCTGAGGGCGCATCCCTGACGCTGTCAGCGCCTCGGGCTTGCCGACCTTAGGGATAGGGATAGGGATGAGTTCGAGGCTGGTCCCTAAGGGATTGACGGCTTTTCGCCAATCGGCTTGTGAGGAGCAGGCTGGCTGGGTACATCGAGGTATACGCAAACACATCTGGGTGCATCTTGGCAAATCCAGGTAAATCTGGGTGAATCCGGGTAGTCTCCAAGGACATTCGGAGCACATCCTGGCCGCTCCTTCGCGAGTCGAGGGACGGCAGCAGCCCTTAAGCTCGCAACGGCAAGGGCGGTCGGCGACCACTTGCGAACTCTACCCCTACGGGTCCAATCGACGCTAGGGTATCGGGCACCCCCGCTGGGGTTCGCTCGGCTGCAGAGATTCTCCGAATTCTGATCCCCCCCTGGTTTTTCAGAGCTCTGATCTGCAGGGGTAGGGTTCTTCACATGTGGCTGCCCATAAGGGCGACGCGTCGCTGCGGCCGAATAGTCATCCAGACCAGGACGAGCCGCGCATCCGTGTGTGTGTGAGGGTCCGGTGCTGGATAGCGGAGGAGAAGACCGGCGACCGGGGCGGGCCCGACGTCCTGAGGTTCAGGGGGGGAAACGGGTACCGACACCGCTGCCCTTGCCTCGCCTTCGCCTCTTTGGGCGTCGTGGGAGGCCCCGGCCGCCACGGCTGGATTCGCCTCGACATCCTGGCCAGAATGCACCCTGGGGGGGGGGGCGTCCAGGGAACAGCGGTACCGGTATCTCTTGGTTTCGCCAGAGGTGCTGCGTGGAGATGCCGCGGACGACCTCGATGCACATCAAGAGGGGGGACGAGCCGGCTCGGGGCTTCGAGTACGATCGCTGTTTCTGGTCTTTCAGCGAGGACCATCCGCTGTACGCGACCCAGCAGACTTTGCACGACGAGGTCGGGTGCCAGATGATCGAGAATGCCGTGGCCGGTTTCAACAATTGTATTTTCGCCTACGGCCAGACTGGGAGCGGCAAGAGTTACAGCGTACTCGGCGGCCAGGGCGAGCAGCGGGGCCTGCTGCCCCGTGTGGTGGAGGGGCTGTTCGAGAGATTCACCCAGCTGGAGGAGGGCGTCACGGTAAAGGCGGTAGTGAGTTTCGTCGAGATCTACAACGAGAAGCTGAGGGACCTCCTCGCGTCTGACGAGACCGTGGACTCGAAGGTCAAACTCGCTGTGCGGGAGCACCCGATTCTTGGTATCATCGTGCCGGGCCTCACTCAGTCTGTAGTCGAGAATTGCACAGAGGTTCTGGATCTCGTGGATTATGGAACCTCCAACCGCCGCACTTCCGCGACGGCGATGAACGCGACCAGCAGCCGGAGCCATTGTATCTTCTCCTTCAAGACGAACCTCATTTCTGGTGATCAGGTGAAGCTGTCCCAGACCCATCTGGTGGACCTGGCCGGGTCTGAACGGCAGAAGCGCACGCAGGCAGCAGGGGACCGCTTGAAGGAGGGCGCGGCCATTAACCAAAGCCTCTCCACCCTCGCACGCGTGATCTCCGCGCTGGCGGATTCATCTAAGAAAAAGGCGGCCAATCCTCCGTTTCGTACATCTAAGCTGACACACATCCTGAAGGAATCACTCTGCGGAAATTCGAAGACTGTGATGATGGCGGCAATATCTCCATCACTCGCTGACTATGAAGAGACGCTTTCCACGCTGAACTTCGCAAAGAGTGTGAAGCAGGTGCAAACAGCAGCGACAGCCAATGTTCTGAGCACAGCGACGCTGGAGCAAGCGTTGCGTGAGGAGGTGGAAGCCCTGAAGGCGAAAGTGCAGATGGCTCAGGAGCAGCGGCATGACCCAGACCAAGATGCCAGGTTGAAGGACATGCAGGAGAAAATCGACAAGCAAGCCCGCTACATGGCAAGAATGGGGTTGACCTCTGACAAGGACTACGAGGCCGCTCGCAGCGAGGATACTGCGATGGCCGAGCGGAGGAGGACGATGGTCATGAGTGGGGGGCTTCCGGGTAAGGCCCTTCACGACGACTCGGACGATGGCAGTTGGGAGGAATGGGACGGCCAGGACTCGGAGAGCGACCCGGACTCCCCCGACCAGACAAGATCGAGCTCCCGCAGATCAGCGCGAAAGTCGTCCAAGACGTCCGCGCGCTCCGACGCCGACGCCGAGAGCCACCCCGCGACGGTGCTTGCGCGCCGTGCGCAGGGCTCGGGGGGCGAAGCTGGGTGCGTCCTGCAGCTGCTGGGGCGGGACAGCCACGACTCCGGCGCGCAGCTCGACGCCGAGGCCGTGACGCAGAAGCTGCAGCAGCTGCAGGATCGGCGAGCGGCGTTCCGATTCCTACCCGTAAGTCGGGCACGTCCCTCTGCAAGAGGAGTATTCAAACATATGTTTTAACATTAGTCTCGGGACGATTTTGTTGTTGTTGTTGTTGTTGTTGTTGTTGTTGTTGTTGTTGTTGTTGTTGTTGTTGTTGTTGTTGTTGTTGTTGTTGTTGTTTTTTCTTGTTTTTTGTTTCCCCCCCCACCATCCTGTGGTGCTGGGTCCTCGTTTTGAAGAGACGGTCCCCGTGCTCTCCTCTTCTCTCCTCCTCCTTCCCTTCCTCCTCCCCCTGCTCCCTCCCCCTGCTCCCTCCCCCTGCTCCCTCCTCCCTGCTCCACCCAAGGCCCCAGTGGTTGCGCTCGCATGACACCACCGCACCCATTTCGGCACACCCCTCAATCGTTTCGTGGTCTCATAGGGAGTTCCACCGAATGCCTCAGGTGCTGCGCTCGCATGACACCACCGCAACCATGTCGGCACGCTCCTCACACGTCTTGTGGCCCCACACGGAGCTCCACCGAAGGCCCCTGTGGCTGCGCTCGCATGACACCACCGCACCCATTTCGGCACACCCCTCAAACGTTTCGTGGCCCCATGGGGAGCTCCACCGAAACTCCCTGTGGCTTCGCTCGCATGACACCACCGCACCTATGTTGGCACAACCCTCACACGTTTCGTGCTCCATAAAGAGCTCCACCGAAGACGATACCAACAACTGCGCTACTCACAACTGCATATGGTAGGGTCCTTCGCCAGGATAATTTGATTATTTTTTGAGTATTATATAGTTTTCTCCCAAGGTCTGCCTGTTGGAGGACATGCCCGACCTAACCCTATCCCTGCTGCTAACCCTCACCCCTGGCGCCAGGTGTAGCAGGGTGTGGGGTTCACAGAAACGTGGCCTCGGAGGCCAACAGCTCATCCATACCCCTGCTCTGGCCCCTGGTGGGGTCGGGGCGTGAGCAGGAGCATGGATAGAATTTCGATCAACAGAAAAATATAATTACGCTACCGAGGAACCCCACATACCTATTTCATTTCCCATGTGTACCATCGGTGCTTCTGCTGCTGCTCCTCCTTCTCCTCCTCGGTGTCCTCCTCCTGCTGCTGCTTCTGATGCTGCTGCTTCTGCTGCTGCTGCTGCTGCGTCTGCTGCTGCAGCTGCTGCTGCTGCTGCCGCTGCTGCTGCCCCACCTCCCCGTCCTCCTCCTCCTCCTCCTCCTCCTCCTCCTCCTGTACCTCCTCCTCCTACCTCCCAGCGCACCCCCTGTGGCGTCGAGGAAATGCCACGCCTGCCACGCCCTGGGAGCCTGCAGCGCATAGGGCCCAGCCCAAGCGCCCCCCCTGTGGCGTCGAGGAAATGCCTCGCCTGCCACGCCCTGGGAGCCTGCAGCGCATAGGGCCCCCACCCCCAGCGCACTCCCTGCGGCGTCGAGGAAATGCCACGCCTGCCACGCCCTGGGAGCCTGCAACGCATAGGGCCCCCACCCCCAGCGCACCCCCTCGCCTGCCACGCCCTGGGAGCCTGCAGCGCATAGGGCCCCCACCCCCAGCGCACCCCCTGCGGCGTCGAGGAAATGCCACGCCTGCCACGCCCTGGGAGCCTGCAGCGCATAGGGCCCCCACCCTCAGCGCACCCCCTGTGGCGTCGAGGAAATGCCACGCCTGCCACGACCGTCGTGCATAGCGGCCGAGCTCAGGGACCACCCCCCTGCACACCCGCTCAGGTGCGAGAAGGAGAAGGGGAGGGGGGAGGTGTGAGACGCGGGTGCGGCGCGGCAGGGAAAAAACCAGAACCCCACGAAACATGTGGGGAAACACAATAACATAATACGAACACGAAAACATGTCGATCGCTTGTAGGA
This sequence comes from Prorocentrum cordatum, assembly GCA_963575745.1. NCBI lineage: Eukaryota > Dinophyceae > Prorocentrales > Prorocentraceae > Prorocentrum > Prorocentrum cordatum. Next base: position 68,332 of record CAUYUJ010018894.1, on the reverse strand, counting down.
GTTGGCCGACCAGGTCATCGGCGTGGTTCCTGAGCAAGTTGACCTTCGGCCGCTGGTCGTGGTCGACGCGCGCGAGCCGGCCCGCGTGGACGTCGTGGTGCGCGTCTTGGCGCCGGCGGCCGGGCAAGCGCCGAGGCTTGGGGAGGAGGAGGAGTGCGCTCGCCGGAAGACCACCGTCGTGGGCAGCAGGGAGAGGTGAGCGACGGAAGGAAGCGGGTTCGTCTTTGTCGGCATCGGCGCGTGAGCTCCCCGCGTGAGTTCGCGCGGGAGCGCCCTCGCTTCCATCCTGGCGTGCCGCGCTGGCGGCCCGCGTAAGCAGCGGCGTAAGGTCGCTTTGCAAGCTCGCGCAAGACTCGTTTGTTTTCGTCGCTCAGGTGGCTCTCGTCGGAGGAGTTCCAGCGGGAGGCCAGCAGCATCGTGGCGGCCGCCGAGCAGGGCGGCTCTTCCGGGAGCGCCTGCACGGCTCGAGCGCTGGTGGCCGGAGGGCGCGGCGGCCCAGAGGCAGAGGGCCTGCGCCGGGAGCTGGACGGGGTCCGCCGGGAGCTGTGCCAGGTGCGGTGCAGGGCCCAGGCTGCCAAGGCCGAGCTGGGGCTCCTGAGCGCCGCCGCTGGCGCTCCAGCGGCGCCGGGGGCGCTCGGGCTGCACCCAGCAGCCAGCGAGGTGGCGAAGGGGTTCCAGGAGGCGCTGGCGGCGCTGGACCACGCGCGTGACCTGGTGAGAGGCGTGAGAGAAGATGGCGAGGCCATCGGGCAGCGCGGGCTGTGGCGAGGCCACAGACGGCGGACCCTCGAGGCCCTCTGGAACGGATAGCAGCGGGATTTTCCCACCGCGGACGCAAGTCGCGCCTTCTGTGATCGCCGTTCTGTGCTCCTCTGCCCTTGGCGCTTCCGTGCGCCTCGTTGCGATCTGCACGTCGTTCGATGAAGATGCTACTGCTGATGATGATGTTGATGCTGATGATGATGATTATGATAAGGATGCTGATGATGCTTCTGATGATGCTTCTGATGATGCTGATGCTGATGCTGATGCTGATGCTGATGTTGATGCTGATGCTGATGCTGATGCTGATGCTGATGCTGATGCTGATGCTGCTGATGATGCCGATGATGGTGCTGATGTTGATGACGCTGATGATGATGGTGATGCTGTTTCTGATTATTATGACGATGATGAGGATGATGATGACATTCATGATGATGATGAGGATGAGGATTCTGATGATGTTGATGATGAGGGTGCTGAGGATGAGGATGACGAGGATGCTGCTGCTGATGATGATGTTGATGCTGCTGCTGCTCATGCCGATTGTGCTGTGGATGTGGCTGCAGATTATGATGTTGATGCTGCTTATGATGGTGATGATGCTGCTGATGATGGTGATTATGGTGCTGATGGTGCTGCTGATGATGATGATGCTGATGATGTTGATGCTGCTGATGATGATGGTGCAGATGATGATGCTGATGCTACGATGTTGACGTTGCTGTTGTTGTTGTTGTTGGTGCTGTTATTGTTGTTTGTTGTTGTCGTCTTCGTCGTCGTCGTGGTTGTTGCTGTTGGTGTTGTTGTGGTTGTTGTTGTTGTTGTTGTTGTTGTTGGCATTGTGGGTGTTGTTGTGGTTGTCGGTGTTGCTGCTTCTGCTGTTGTTCTTGTTGCTGCTGCTGCTTCTGCTGCTGCTGTTGCTGCTGCTGCTAGTGTTGTTGTTGTTGCTGTTGCTGTTGCTGTTGCTGTTGTTGTTGTTGTTGTTGTTGTTGTTGTTGTTGTTGTTGTTGTTGTTGAACTCTCATTCTTGAAGAAAATCTATTGTTGATCCCCCCCTCACCGGTGCACGTTGTTTTTTTAAATTGAAGTGCCCTCCCCGGGGCTCGCACCTTGTTTTTTTGTCAAGGAAAGTCTTCCTGCTCAAACTGGCCCCCTGGCCCCCGGGTTACAACAACAACGGCTCCCGCCTGAGACCTCCTCACACTTTAGCCAGGACCCCCGCTCCCGCCCGAGACTTCCTCGCATTTTATTCAAGAATCGCGCTCTCGCTTTGGACTTCCTTACGATTTATTCAGGAATCGCTCCTCCTGCGCTCTGGAGTCGCGCTCTCGCTGGAGACTTGCTTGCAATTTACTGAAGAATAGCGCCCTTGCGTTGGAATTTCTTGCAATTTACTCCAGCGCCGCGCTCCCGACACCCAGGCACCCTGGAGTCGCGCTCACGCTTAGGACTCCTTCACAGATTACCTAGGGATCGGGATCTCGCTGCCCTTCGTGGCCCCGTTGCAGCCCCTCGTGGCCCCCTCGCTTTGTTTCGTGGCCCCGTTGCAGCCCCTTCGTGGCCCCCTCGTTGCCCTTCGTGGCCCCGTTGCAGCCCTTCGTGACCCCTCGCTTTGTTTCGTGGCCCCGTTTCGTGGCCCCCTGCTGCCCTTCGTGGCCCCGTTGCAGCCCTTCGTGGCCCCGTTGCAGCCCTTCGTGGCCCCCTCGCTGTTTCGTGGCCCCGTTGCAGCCCCTCGTGGCCTCCTCGTTGCCCTTCGTGGCCCCGTTGCAGCCCTTCGTGGCCCCCTCGCTTTGTTTCGTGGCCCCGTTGCAACCCTTCGTGGCCCCCTCGCTGCCCTTCGTGGCCCCGTTGCTGCCCTTCGTGGCCCCGTTGCAGCCCTTCGTGGCCCCCTCGCTTTGTTTCGTGGCCCCGTTGCAGCCCTTCGTGGCCCCCTCGCTTTGTTTCGTGGCCCCAAATATGTATGCCCTTTGTGGCCCCCGCTCGTTCGCGCCCGTGGTGGCCCCATATGCATGCCCTTTGTGGCCCCGCTGTCGCCCTTCGTGGCCCCCTCGCTGCCCTTCGTGTCGCCGTTGCTGCCCTCAGTGGCCCCGTCCGTACCCTCCGCGGCCCAACATACGTATGCCCTTCGTGGCCCCCGCTCGTTCGCGCCCGTTGTGGCCCCATGTGCATGCCCTTCGTGGCCCCGCTGTCGCCGTTTGTGGCCCTCTCATTGTCCTACGTGGCCCAGGTGCTACCCTCAGTGGCCCCATCGTTGCCTTCTGTGGCCCCGCATTATCTGCCCTTCGTGGCCCACGCTCGTTCGCGCTCTTCGTGGCCCCATACGCATTCCCTTCGTGTCCCCGCTGTCGCCCTTCGTGGCCTACTTCGTGTCCTTCGTGGCTCTGCTGTCGTTCTCTCTCGCTCTCGCTTTCGCTCGTCGTCGTCGTCGCCGTCGCCGTCGTTGCCGTCGTCGTCGACGTCGTCGTCGTCGTCGTCGTCGTCGTCGTCCTGTCCGTCCCTCTTGGGGTCGGGTCGACGGTCCGCGGCCGCCCCGCCGATCAGCGCTGCCGCTGGCCAGGCCGACGGTC
>CAUYUJ010018894.1:27500-55000 GCA_963575745.1 Prorocentrum cordatum | reverse complement strand
GTTGAACATTATTACTTCTAAAGAATAATTATTGTTGGGCCCCCTGGTGCACGCCCCCCTCGCCGCGCCTAGGCCGCAGCTACATTTTCATCATTTTCGTGAGGAAGCCTCAGGTAAAACGATGTGATCCAGATCCGGTTGTTTTGTTGTAATCCGTTTTCCCTTGCAAAAAAACACTATAACATGACATTTCTTGTTCTAATATAATCAAATTTCAAGAATCCCTTGCAAAAAAAATAAGGTAAAGTGGACATTCGCGCGCGCAAGACGAAATCCTTCCAAAAGCTTAGTGTTCGCAGCGATTTTAACATAAAAACATCAAAAAACCAATGTTTTTTCAACAAAAAATGTCAAAATCTCATCCCGCGCGCTCTTGCGGATTCGTAGGAAACCCAACACTTTTTAAACATTTCTGTCACACGGGCTTTTGCGAGCAACTTTTTCGAACTTCTGCAACAACGGTTGCGCACCTGCCAGGGCCATCATCCCTGTCAAATAATACCATGCGGGACACATTCGTTTTTTTCTTCGCGCGCGCACGCCGTCGTCGTCGGCCGCGGGGCCCTGAATAGTAGCCACGGTCGTCCGCATGCCACGAAGTGAAGTGTCCGAACGTCATAGGGCGGGAAGCTGGGTGTGGGTGGTGGCGAAGAGTCGTTTCGAAATTTGGTAGAGCTTGAACCGGCCCCCCCACAAAGTGGGGGTATTGCCCGCCTCCTATGAAAACCCTGGCACTGGTGAGAACGGAGTGTCCCCACGTGCTAGTAAAACATTATTCCTTCTAAAGAATTATTATTGTTGGGACCCCTGGTGCGCGACCTCTGCGCCGCGCCTAGGCCGCAGCTACATTTTCATCATTTTTTCGCGAAAGCTTCAGAAAAGTGGATGAGCTCCGGATCCGGTTTTTTGTTGACGCTCGTTTTCCCTTGCAAAAAACACTATAAAATGAAAATTCTGGTTCTTAGTTGATCAAATTTCAAGAATCCCTTGCAAAAAATAAGGGAAAGTGGACAATCGTGCGCGCAAGACGAAATCCTTCCAAAACCTTAGGTTTCGTAGCGATTTTAACATAAAAACATCAAAACCCAATGGTTTTTTAAGAAACAATTGTCAAAATGTCCTTCCGCGCGCGCTGTCCGAATCCCACAAAACCAATGGTTTTTCAACATTTATGTTACATGAGCTCGCGCGAGCTACTTTTTCTTGTTCTAACATAATCAACTTTCAATAATCCCTTGCAAAAAACAAGGTAAAGTGGACATTCGCGCGCGCAAGACGAAATCCTTCCAGAACCTTAGGTTTCGTAGCGATTTCAACATAAAAACATCAAAAACCCAATGGTTTTTTCAAAAAAAAAAAATGTCCAAATTTCATCCCGCGCGCGCTGTCCGACTCCCACAAAACCAATGGTTTTTCAACATTTATGTTACATGAGCTCGCGCGAGCTACTTTTTCTGGTTCTAACATAATCAAATTTCAATACTCCCTTGCAAAAAAAAGTAAAGTGGACATTCGCGCGCGCAAGACCAACAAAAAACACGACGATCTCAGGAACTTGCCCAAAAATGTGACCAACTCCGCTCTCTCTGTCTCTCTCTCTGTCTGCTCTCTGTCTCTCTCTCTGTCTGTCTGTGTCATGTATTGTATGTCACAATTGCAGGATGCTGGGCACACGCGCGCCCCGAATAAGTGACCAAGTTCCGTGGGTGTGTACCCCACGCCAGTGTAGTAGCCACGGTCGTCCGCACGCCACGAAGTGAAGTGTCCCAACGTCATAGGGCGGGAAGCTGGGTTTGGGTGGTCGCGAAGAGTCGTTTGGATATTTGGTAGAGCGTGAACTGCCCCCCCACGAAGTGGGGGTATTGTCTCGCGTCGCATGAAAACCCTGGCACTGGTGAGAACACTGAGCGTTCGGGTAAAATGATTGTTGTTGTTGTTGTTGTTGTTGTTGTTGTTGTTGTTGTTGTTGTTGTTGTTGATTCCTCATTTCTGAATAATTATTGTTGTTGATCCCCCCCGTCCGGTGCACATTGTTTTTTATTGAGTGCCCTTCCCGGGGCTCGCACCCTGTTTTTTTATCAGGGAAAGTCTTGAGCGTCAAACTGTGTCGTTGGTTCCCGGTTTACAACAACAGCGGCTCCCACCTGAGACTTCCTCACAATTTTGCCAGGACCACCGCTCCCGCCCGAGACTTCGCTTGGGACTTCCTTCGAATTTATTCTCCCGGCGCTCTGGAGTCGCGCTCTCGCTGGAGACTTGCTTGCAATTTACTGAAAAATAGCGCCTTAGCGTTGGATTTTTTTGCAATTTGCCCAAGCGCCGCGCTCCCGATACCCAGGCACCCAGGATTCGCGCTCACGCTTAGGACTCCCTCGCAGATTACATAGGAATCGGGATCTCGCTGCCCTTCGTGGCCCCGTTGCAGCCCTTCGTGGCCCCCTCGCTTTGTTTCGTGGCCCCGTTGCAGCCCTTCGTGGCCCCCTCGCTGCCCTTCGTGGCCCCGTTGCAGCCCCTCGTGGCCTCCTCGCTGCCCTCCGTGGCCCCGTTGCAGTCCTTCGTGGCCCCCTCGCTTTGTTTCGTGGCCCCGTCGCAGCCCTTCGTGGCCCCGTTGCAGCCCTTCGTGGTCCCCTTGCTGCCCTTCGTGGCCCCGTTGTATCCCTTCCTGGCCCCGTCGCTGCCTTTCGTGTCCCCAGATATGTAGGCCCTTCGTGGCCCCCGCTCGTTCGCGCCCGTGGTGGCCCCATATGCATATGTCCTACGTGGTTCAGTTGCTACCCTCAGTGGCCCCATCGTTGCCTTCTGTGACCCCGCATTATCTGCCCTTCGTGGCCCCCGCTCGTTCGCGCTCTTCGTGGCCCCATACGCATTCCCTTCGTGTCCCCGCTGTTGCCCTTCGTGGCCTACTTCGTGTCGTTGTGGCCCTGCTGTCGTTCTCTTTCGCTCTCGCTTTCGCTCGTCGCCGTCATCGTCGACGTCGTCGTCGTCGCCGTCGTCGTCGACGTCGTCGTCGTCGTCGTCGTCGTCGTCGTGGTCGGTCCCCTGTCCGTCCCTCTTGGGCTCGGGTCGACGGTCTGCGGCCGCCCCGCCGATCAGCGCTGCCGCTGGCCAGGCCGACGGTCCGCGGCCGCCCCTCCGCTTGCCGGGGCCCGGCCTGCAGGGAAGAAAGGTATACCCCCCAAAAGGGGTTCGATCGAAGACGAAGAGGGCGGGTATCGAGGGTTTGAGAAATACGCGTCATTGGGCACTCGAGCAAATAAGGGCGAACAGTCTTAAAATGATGATGATAGTGGTAGTAGTAGTAGTAGTAGTAGTAGTAGTAGTAGTCGTAGTCGTAGTCGTAGTCGTAGTCGTAGTCGTAGTAGTAGTAGTAGTAGTAGTAGTAGTAAGTCGTAGTAGTATATTATAGTAGTAGTAAGTAGTGAGTAGTATAGTAGTGGGTAGTGGTAGTAAGTCGTAGTCCGTAGTCCGCAGTAAATTAGTCGTGTAGTATTATTGAGTAGTAGTAGTCTATAAGTAGTAGTAGTAAGTATCAGTAGTAGTAGTAGTAGTCAAAGTATATTAGTATATTAGTAATTCTTAGTCGTACTAGTAGTAGTAGTCGTAGCAGTCGTAGTAGTATGTAGTAGTAGTCGTATAGTAGTAGTATTAGTAGTAGTCGTAGTAATTGTATAATTAATTGTAGTAGTAGTAGTATTATCAGTAGTATAGTAGTAGTTAGTAGTAAGTAGTAGGTAGTCGTAGTAGTAGTCGTAAGTAGTAGTAGTAGTAGTTAGTGAGCAGTCAGTATTATTAGTTAGTAGCATAGTAGAGTAGTAGTAGTAGTAGTAGTATTAGTAGTAGTAAAAGTAGTAAGTAGTAGTAGTATAAGTAGTAGTAGTATAGTCAGTGTAGTTCGTAGTCGGAGTCCGCAAGTAGTAGTGGTAAGTAGTAAGTAGTAGAGTAGTAGTAGTTAGGTTAGTAGTAGTAATAGTAGTAGTAGTAGTAGTAGTAGTAGTAGTGGGAGTTGGTATAGTAGTATTAAGTAGTAGTGTAGTATTAGTAGTCCGTCAGTAGTAGTAGTAGTAGTAGTAGTAGTAGTAGTAGGAATAGTAGTAGTAGTCGTAGCAGCAGTAGTAGTAGTAGTAGTAGTAGTAGTAGTAGTAGTAGTAGTAGTAGTAGTAGTAGTAGTAGTAGTAGTCGTAGTTTTTGTTGATCCCCCCACCGGTGCATATCGTTTTTCTCGATCAAAGTATGCCCCTCGACGCTCTCACTTTGTTTTTTGACAGGGAAAATCTTCCTGCTCAAAATGCGCCCCTGGCCCCCGGGTTACAACAACAACGGCTCCCGCTTGAGACTTCCTTACAATTTAGCCAGGGCCCCCGCTCCCGCCCGAGACCTCTTCGCATTTTATTCAGGAATCGCGCTCTCGCTTGGGACTTCCTTACAATTAATTCAGGAATCGCTTTCCCGGCGCTCTGGAGTCGCGCTCTCGCTGGAGATTTGCTTGCAACTTACTGAAGAATGGCCTTGCGTTGGAATTTCTTGCAATTTGCCCAAGCGCCGCGCTCCCGACACCCAGGCACCCAGGAGTCGCGCCCGTTGTGGCCCCATGTGCATGCCCTTCGTGGCCCCGCTGTCGCCAGTTGTGCCCCCCTCACTGTCCTACGTGGCCCAGTTGCTACCCTCAGTGGCCCCATAGTTGCCTTCTGTGGCCCCGCATTATTTGCACTTCGTGGCCCCCGCTCGTTCGCGCTCTTCGTGGCCCCATACGCATTCCCTTCGTGTCCCCGCTGTCGCCCTTCGTGGCCTACTTCGTGCCCTTCGTGGCCCTGCTGTCGTTCTCTCTCGCTCTCGCTTTCGCTCGTCGTCGCCGTCGTCGTCGTCGTCGCCGTCGTCTTCGACGTCATCGTCGTCGTCGTCGTCGTCGTGGTCGGTCCCCTGTCCTTCCCTCTTGGGGTCGGGTCGACGGTCCGCGGCCGCCCCGCCGATCAGCGCTGCCGCTGGCCAGGCCGACGGTCCGCGGCCGCCCCGCCGCTTGCCGGGGCCCGGCCTGCAGGGAAGAAAGGTCTACCCCCCAAAAGGGGGTTCGATCGAAGACGGAGAGGGCGGGTATCGAGGGTTTGGGAAATACGCGTTCTTGGACACTCGAGAATATAAGGGCGAACGGTCTTATAATTATTATTATTGTTGTTGTTGTTGTTGTTGTTATTGTGGTTGGTGTTGTTGCTGCTGTTGTTGTTGCTGCTGCTGCTCTTGTTGTTGTTGTTGTTGTTGTTGTTGTTGTTGTTGTTGTTGTTGTTGTTGTCTGTTGTCGTCGTCCCACCCGCGACCCGCCCCGCGACCCACCCGCGACCCACCCCGAGACCCACCCGCGACCCACCCGCGACCCACACCGCGACCCACCCGCGACCCACCCCGAGACCCACCCCGCGACCCACCCGCGACCCACCCCACGACCCACCCGCGACCCGCCCCGCGACCCACCCCGAGACCCACTCGCGACCCAACCCGCGACCCACCCCGCGACCCACACGCGACCCACCCGCGACCCACCCGCGACCCACCCCGCGACCCACCCGCGACCACCCGTGACCAGCCCGCGATCCAACCCCGAGACCCCCCCGGGACCCACCGCGACCACCCGCGACCCACCCCGCGACCACCCGCAGGAACACTCCACGCGACACCACCCGCGACCTCCCGCGACCCACCCGCGACCCCCCGCGATTTACCCGCGACCCACCCGCGACCCACCCCGCAACCCACCCACAATTTTCGGCGCCTGCGGCGGGTTTTTGTTTGCATTCGTTCCAAGTGGAGAACCTGCGACCCACCCGCGACCCTAACCGCGTTCACTGTACGAATCAAAATTTTCGGCGCCTGCGGCGGGCTGTTTTTGAAATCCTTCCAGGTAGAGGTGGAGAGCCCGCGACCCACCCGCGACCCAAACTACGTTCACTGAACAAGCCGAAACTTCGGCGCCTGCGGCGGGCTTCTTGTGCATTCGTTCTAGGTGGAGAACCTGCGGCCCAAACCGCGTTCAGTGTACAAATCAAAATTTTCGGCGCCTGCGGCGCGCTGTTTTTGAATTCCTTCCAGGTAGAGGTGGAGAGCCCGCGACCCACCCGCGACCCAAACTATGTTCACTGAACAAGCCGAAACTTCGGCGCCTGCGGCGGGTTTCTTTTGCATCGGCGACCCGCCCGTGACCCACCGGCGACCCACCCCGAGACCCACCCGCGACCCACCCCGCGACCCACCCGCGACCCACCCGCGACCCAGCCGCGACCCAGCCGCGACCCACCGCGACCCACCCGCGACCCTCCCACGACCCACCCAAAATGTTCGGCGCCTGCGGCGGGTTTCTTTTGCAGTCGTTCCAGGTGGAGAACCTGCGACCCAAACCGCGTTCAGTGTACAATTCGAAATTTTCGGCGCCTGCGGCGGGCTGTTTTTGAATTTCGTCCAGGTGGAGGTAGAGAGCCCGCGACCCACCCGCGACCCAAGCTACGTTCACTAAACAAGCCAGAATTCGGCGCCTGCGGCGGGCTGTTTTTGCATTCGTTCTGGGTGGCCCTCCAGCGATGCCCCCCGCGCTGAACTTGTCAGAGCACGCAAATCGGCGCCTGCGGCGGGCTTGCTCGCATTGGTTTGCGAAAGCGCCCTCGTGCCATTGCCCCGATCCGGCCCACGTTGACTCTACAACAGCACATCGGCGCCTGCGGCGAGGCTGTGTCTGAACACGTTCATTGACAATCCAGCTGCCTGCTGCAATTCGGCATCCGTGCCCAAAGCCTGGGTTCAGGGGAAGCTGCCTCAAGGCGCCCACAATTGAGGGGCCTCGGGATGGGGGAGGAGGAGGAGGAGGAGGAGGAGGACGACGACGACGACGGAAAGGAGGAGGGGGGAGGATCGGGGTGGGGGAGGAAGAGGAGGAGGCGGAGGAGGAGGAGGAGGAAGAGGAGGAGGAGGAGGAGGAGGAGGAGGAGGAGGAGGAGAGGAGGAGGAGGAGGAGGAGGAGGAGGAGGAGGAGGAGGAGGAGGACAAGCTAGGTGCGCTCGCGTCATATATGACGTCTACCCCTCCCTCCCATCCTTACCATGGCGCTGATTTTCTCTATCCGCGGACGCGTGTCGTAGCGGACCTGTGGCTCCGCGCGCGCGTGCGTAGTGGGTGGTGGTGTGCGTGCGTGCGTGCGTGCGTGTGTGCGTGGTGTGGTGGTGGTGGTGGTGGTGGTGGTGGTGGTGGTGCTGGTGGTGGTGGTGGTGGTGGTGGTGGTTGGTGGTGGTGGTGGTGGTGGTGGTGGTGGTGGTGGTGGTGGTGGTGGTGGTGGTGGTGGTGGTGCGGCGCGGTGGTGGCGGGCGGATGGGCGCGCGAGAAAGAGGCCCGCGCTGGGGCGAGAACGCCATCCTGAACGACGGAGGCTAAACACCGATCCGAAAATGAGGCCCACGCTGCAGCGGGAGCACGATTCGGAACGATTCGGGAGCAGAAATGAGGCCGGCGCCTCAGCGAGAGCAGCATTTTGAAAAAAACGCAGCGAAAACCCGTTTCCCGGGAATCCTGTGTAAAAAAATAAATACGCGGGGGGGGTCGGCCATCTTCGGGACGCCATCAGGGGAAGTGGGAGAGCATTTTCATATTGTGTAATTGTGGAGGAGGAGGAGGAGGAGGAGGAGGAGGAGGAGGAGGAGGAGGAGGAGGAGGAGGAGGAGGAGGAGGAGGAGGATCTCGTTGTGGATCTTGCTGATACCAGGCCCACCCCCGGGGAGGGGCGGGTGCCCCGGGGGTGTGGGAAAAACCCCACCTGAGTGGGCGAGCTCCGCCCTCGGGCCTTATGTGCGCCACCCTGGTGGGGCCGGGCCCAGGCCCCCGTCCGGCCATGCAGGGGGGGGGGACGGGGGAGAGGGCCCGACGAAGGAAGGGTGGATGGGGAGCCCGCAGATGACAGAGTGGTGCGAAGGAAGGGTGGCCAGCCTGGGCGCCCCATGCTCGCAGGAGAGGTCGCTTGCGGGAGGTCGAAGGCTGCCCAGAATTTCAGCCAAGACGCGGCCTAAGTTGGCTGAAAAACTGGGGTGGAGCCACCCCGCCCGGCCTGCTCGAGTTTCAGCCAACACGAGCCACGAGTTGGCTGAAATGTTTCGCGCGGTCAACCCACATGGGCCATACCCAGTGACGGGTTCCCCCCCCATCGCAAGCGTGCATCGCGACTCCCCCGCCGCGCCTGCCGTCGCTGGCGCAACGCGCCCACCTGCGCAAGCGTGGCAGCGCCGGGCGAGGGCCCGGCCACCGCTTGCGCGAGCGGGGCGTGCACCGGCGAGGACGCGCGCGGACCGGGTTGGAGGGCAGGGACGGTGCCCGCGCCTCCCGCCACCCGCATCCTCCCCGAAGGGCCTGCCGCCTCATGTTTTCAGCCCGCGCGCGGCCGCACACGCGCGCTGACGTAAGCCCCAGCGGCAGCCCCGACCAGCCGCACCCGGGCCGCGAGGACATCCAGGTCCCCGTCAGGGGCCAGGGCCCAGCCCAGCACAGGAGCACTTGCGGGGGCCCACGGGGCAGCCTCCGCCCAGAGACCAGCAAGCGCCGCGCATGCCTCCACCAGGTGCGCGATGGTCGCCGTGAAGCCGCCACAGAGGGGGCAGGGCTCGACCGAGACGATGTCGGCGTCCTCATAGGGGCCCCAAGCCGCACTGGGGATGCACAGCGCGACCCTCGCCGTGCACCACGCCCTGTGGAAACGCCACATGGTAGGCCCCCACCGCGCCTGGAGCCACTCCCGCGACCACGGCTGCCGCAGCGGAAGGATGTCTCCGAGAGACACGAGGCCGTCGTTCGCGAGCCAGCCTAGCTGCGCCGCAAATCAATCCGACTCCATCGCCTCCAAGCGGGGATCGACGACGGCGCGGCCCCCGGCGGCGGCTGCGCGGCGGCGCTGGCCGGGCGTCGCAGCGGGGGTGGCTGTCGGTCACGCCGAGATACCCACCTCGCTCGCCACGGCCTCCGCTGCTCCATCCACGTGGCCTCTCCGCCAGCCTGGGCGAGCGCCTCGAGAACGGGGGAGATCGGGGACGGTGCAGGGAGGAGCGCCGATCGGGCCCTCGCCATGATCACGCGACGGGTGACCTTGGTGCCCACCCTCGTGAGGAAGCGCACCTCCAGGAAGGCGCGCACGTGCCCGCCTGGCCCCAAGGACACCGGGCCAGCGGATCCCGTCAGCAGCGCCTTCGCGACGTCGTAATAGACCTGGTTCAGCCGGGCGCGCACCGCCAGCCAGCTCAAAGCGCAACTCGCCAGAAATTCGGCGCCGTAAACGAGGAGGAGGAGGACGATGAGGAGGAGGAGGAGGAGGAGGAGGAGGAGGAGGAGGAGGAGGAGGACACCTTCGCACGCTTGGGGAGGAGGAGGAGGAGGAGGAGGAGGAGGACGAGGACAAGGACGAGGACGCGGACGAGGAGGAGGAGGAGGATGGAGGAGGAGGAGGAGGCGGAGGAGGAGGAGGAGGAGGAGGAGGAGGAGGAGGAGGAGGAGGAGGGCGCCATCGACAGGGAAGGTGAGGGCCACGAGGTCCGCTGGCTCGACGCCCGCGTCGCCCGCGCCCGCCCCCTCACTCTTATCCGCAATTGCGGGGTGCTACGTATTAAACCTATCGTTTCCCAACCAGGGTTTTCAGACAAGCTTGCGCTCAGGCTCTTGCGGACTCGTTCGATAGCCATCGCCTCCCAGCGTGCTCCCAGCATGCTACCAGTTGGGCCTTTCGCGCGCGCAATTCGGAATCGCAGGCACGCCCGTGCGCGCGCGCGGTCGCAACACGAATCCTTGCAACAGATGGGCCGAAGGCCGCCCGAAGGAACCTCCGAAGGCCTCGGTGGCGGCGCAGCCTGCAGCCGTTCGTGCCCCGGGCGCGCCGCGCGCGCGCCAGGGGGGGGGGGGTACGGGCAGGCGAGCGTCCCGCGGCCCTGGTGGTGCGGGGGGTCCTCCTTGGGGAGGCGCGGCGAGGCGCCTGCCCCGCCCTGGAGGCCGGAGGAGGGCGAGGAGGAGGGCGAGGAAGGAGGGAGCGGTCGGAAATTCTCTTGTGCTCTCGGTCCTTGGTCTCGATTCCCCTCTCCTCCACCTCCTCCTCCTCCCCTCCCCCCTCCTTCCTCCCTCCTTCCTTCCTCCTTCCTCTCCTAGTCCTCGTAGTCCTCTCTCCTCCGCTCCTCCTCCTCTGCTCCTCTCCTAATTTGGAGTTGAAGCCGCAGAAATGTCTGCTCCATCCCGCTCGCCGATGTTTCTCGCCAGCAGTTGCCTGCGGTTAGTGCGAAGATTCACGAACTGCCCCTGAGTGGTTCCTTCCACGTTTCGGGGCTTGCTCTCCTTTTTTTTATTGTCATCTTTTTTATTCTTTTTTTTCCTTTATTTTTGCTTTTTTTTTTGTTTGATTTTTTGTTTTTTTTTTTTTTTTTCTATTGTAATTGTTTATGTTTTTTTTTTTTTTTTTCCTGGTATTCTCGTTCGGCCCCGAGGCGTCCCTGGCGGCCCAGTGGGCTGGCCCTATCCAAGAGTGGCGCGGGCGCACAGGCGAGGTGGCTTTGAGTGGATCTCCAGCTGAAGCCAGTTGCCGCATCTACAACTTCGGCATCCTCTCTGTCCTTAGCTATGTCTGCCAGCTTTTCCCCCCTCCACTCGCCCTCCTCCGCTCCGGGCGTCACGTCCTCCACCGTCTCCTCTGCCTCCCCCCCCCAATTCGTTTGGCCTCGGGGGACTCCTCGGTCTCGGCTTCTGGCTTCGGTCCTCGATCCCGCGATCCGCCCGCGTCCTGGCCGGGGCCTCCGCCCGGCGGACCGCGGTGGCCACGCTTCGTGTGCTCTGTCCCAGGGCCTCTCTTTGTCCCTCTTCCCTGACTCCTTCCCTGCCCCGATCTCCCGTCGCCTCTCCTCCTGGTTTCCACACCTCCCACGGCTCCCCCAGGCCGAGCTGGAGAGGAGGTGGGAGGCTCTCAAGGCAGTCCTCATCCGGTCGCCTCCTGCTTGGATCTGGGCTCATGTCAAGATGCTGGCTGGAGGCTGGACGACCTCGGCCCAGATCCCGTCTGCGCGTGCCTGCCCGTGTCTTCTCGGATGCTCGGCCCCAGATGAGTCGTCCCACTACCTCGTGTGTCCTCGCCTCCTTCTCCTCCTCGCTCTTCCTCGGGGTCACCTCCCGTCCTCACCTCTCACTCGTCTGGGGCTTGGAGCTGTGCCCGATGAAGAATCAAACTACCACTGTGCACGATGCCATAAGATTGTCGTCCTGAGCTTCCCGCGGCCCCGTGCTGCGCTGCCGCCCTGCCATCACGAAATACGATCGACTGCCCTCGCAGCGATGCGCTGCTGAGCTCTGCCGAGTAGCTGACATGAATGGCCAAGCTACGTGCGCTCCTCCTCCCTCCTCCTCCTCCTCCTCCTCCTCCTCCTCCTCCTCCTCCTCCTCCTCCTCCCTTTCCCCAACAATGCTGGGCCAGCATGAGATTTACATCCGTGTCGTGCCAGCATGAGTTTTTTACATACTTGTCGGCGGCGCGGCCCCGCCGCCCCGCCCTTCGTAGGGCCCTCCCGCGTAACGTGGGGGGGGCAGTGTTCAGTGTTCAATGGCCCCCCTCCCCCGGATCTCTGATCGTGCCCGCAGCTGCCACGCTGTTGTACCAGCAACCTAGGGGCCTCCACAGTGGTGCGATCATTCGCCCCGAGGGTCAGAGCGACCATCCCCACAGTGAGGTGGCTGCTTCGCAGAGCTTGTCGTGAGATGAGGAGAAGATTGTCCGTGAGCGTTCAGTCTGGCGCCGAGGCAACGCTGGCAGAGCCACGGAGCTTATACACCATGTTTGACGTTTGAGCGTTCGCCAGCTTGCCAGCGAACGCCCACAGGCAGCAGGCTGTGGCGGCGCAGCAAGAAAAGAGGAGGGGGGTCCGAGGAGGAAGAGACACAGCTCGGCGTTCGTTGCCGATCATGGGGGGGAGAATGACGAAGGAAAGGGTGCCGCTGCCGCTGCCTATTCCTCGCCGCAACGGCTACATACCCCTGGCAATTCTGGTCATAAAGCACCCCTGGGGGGTCCAGGGAGTAGCGGTATAGGTGCCTCTTGATCCTCCCAGGGAGGGGGGGAGGGTCGGAGAATTGCGTCGCATCGCCGATGATGCATTGGCGGTGCGGCTCCACGTGGATACCGATGTTCTAAACGCGGACGTCGCCGTCGCAGATGCGTCGCCGATCTATTGGCGATGCATTGGCGAGGCGGCGCGATCCTCCGACTTCAGCAGCCCGGACAGAATGTTGGAGGATTCCAGGAGAGGGCTCGACCTAAACGTTGTTTTGGCGATTCCGTGGGCCGTTTTTGTTTTGATGTCCTTTTGCAGCGAAGACGGAACGATGACAAAACGAGGGAACACAACAACAATACGAACACGAAAACACTACTTTGGTCGAGCCCTGCTCCAAGGAGGGAGGGGGGGGAGATGGTCCCCTTCCTCCCTCCAGCTCTTGTTCGGGCTTCCCCCCCCTTTGCTCCCTGTTTCTCGTTCCCTACTGCCACCCTCCTGCTCCTGCAGCTCCGACGTGAGTTGTACATATTGCCTTAGAAGGGCAGCCGAATAGCCTCTTGAGCGCGGGGGCGCGGGGGGGAAAGAGGAGGTGGAGGTGGAGGAGGAGGAGGGAGGAGGAGGGGGAATATGATGATGATGATGATGATGATGATGATGATGATGATGATGATGAGGAGGAGGAGGAGGAGAGGAGGAGGAGGAGGAGGAGGAGGAGGGGGAGGAGGAAGAGGAGGAGGAGAAGGAGGAGGAGGAGGAGGAGGAGGAGGACGAAGAAGAGGACCAGTGTAAACCCAAGACTTATCAACGGTTTGGAATACACCCTCCCTCCGTATGCCCTCTTCATCGGCTCCATACAAGGATTCATTTCTACTGGGGGAATTGCCCCGCATGGGGACAACCGTGTGTAAATCTTGAAGCGTGCAAGGACATTTTTTCTCAGGAATTCAGCGCCACGAGTCAACCTGACTGTTGCGTCTTGACGACCCTGAACCGTGCCAGAACGCCGTTCCCGGGACTTCAACACAACGAATCAACGTAACTGTTGTGCCCTGACAATCCCGAATCGTTCCAAGACGCCGCTCTTGGCACGTGAACCACGAGAATCAGTGAAACTCATAAGTTTTTTGCATCGAATGTGCGCAGCGGTAATGCCAGAACCGCATTGTGAAAACGAACCGCCCTCAATCTGTGAGGTTTTTTACCTAACAGCTCTTGCTGATAGGTTTCTAGTGGTCTCAAAAGAAAGCATCATGACTCCTCAGGGGGGTTTGGGCGGGACCCGGGGAGGCTGCCGCCGAAGCCGAAATCGCTTGGGACATCCTCGCAAAACCGCTCTTGGTGCTCCCAGAACTCCATTCCCGGGCCACATTTTGGATGCCCGGAGCCAACTGTAGGCCACTTCGTGTTCTTCGACTTCCCAGAACTCCATTCCCGGGCCACATTTTGGATGCCCGGAGCCAACTGTAGGCCACTTCGTGCTCTTCGATTTCCCAGAACTCCATTCCCGGGCCACATTTTGAGTGCCCGGAGCCAACTGTAGGCCACTTCGTGCTCTTCGACTTCCCAGAACTCCATTCCTGGGCTACATTTTGAATGCCCGGAGCCAACTGTAGGCCACTTCGTGTTCTTCTAGTTCCCAGAACTACATTCCTGGGCCACATTTTGAATGCTGAGGCAGGCTGATGCTGCGGCCGAGGCAGGCTGAGGCTGAGGCAGGCTGAGGCTGAGGCTGAGGCTGAAGGCAGACTGAGGCTGAGGCTGAAGCAGACTGAGGCTGAGGCTGAGGCAGGCTGAGGCTGAGGCTGAAGCAGGCTGATGCGGAGGCAGGCTGAGGCTGAGGCTGAGGCTGATGCAGGCTGAGGCTGAGGCAGGCTGAGGCTGAGGCCGAGGCTGAAAGCAGACTGAGGCTGAGGCTGAAGCAGGCTGAGGCTGAGGCTGAGGCAGGCTGAGGCTGAGGCAGGCTGAGGCTGAGGCTGAGGCAGGCTGAGGCTGAGGCTGTGACTGCGACTGCCGTTGCCGCTGCGACTGTCATCGCGAATGCGACTACGACTGCGAGAACAGCAGAATTCTACAACTGATTTTCATCTGAATCTTAAGGGGAATGCTTTCAGATATGCTTCTACATATCGCTGTTAGGTTGCTTTGCCGGATAAGACTGTTCGCTTTTTACCTAACAGCGAAGACAGAATAGGTTTCTATTGGTTTCAAAGAGCATCAAATGACTCCATCAGGGGGGTCGGGGCGGGACCCGGGAGGCTGGCCGCCGAACCGAAATCGCTTTGGACTTCCTCGCAAAATCGGTGCTCCCAGAACTCCATTCCCGGCCAACATTTTGGGATGACTGAGCCACTGTAAGGCCACTTCGTGTTCTTCGTTCCAGAAAACTCCCATTACGTCCACACTTTGATCCCGTAAGCCACTGTAGGCCACTTCGTGCTCTTCGATTTCCCAGAACTCCATTCCCGGCCACATTTTGGATGCCCGGAGCCAACTGTAGGCCACTTCGTGCTCTTCAAGTTCCCAGAACTCCATTCCTGGGCATGATTTTGAATGCCCGGAGCCAACTGTAGGCCACTTCGTGTTCTTCGAGTTCCCAGAACTCCATTCCCGGTCCACATTTTGAATGCTGAGGCAGGCTGATGCTGTCGGCCGATGCGAGCTGAGGCTGAGGCTGGGGCGGTCTGAGGCCGAGGCTGAAGGCAGGCTGAGGCTGAGGCTGAAGCAGGCTGAGGCTGAGGCTGAGGCAGGCTGAGGCTGAGGCTGAGGCAGTCTGATGCTGATGCAGGCTGAGGCTGAGGCTGAGGCTGATGCAGGCTGAGGCTGAGGCAGGCTGAGGCTGAGGCCGAGGCTGAATGCAGACTGAGGCTGAGGCTGAAGCAGGCTGAGGCTGAGGCTGAGGCAGGCTGAGGCTGAGGCAGGCTGAGGCTGAGGCTGAGGCAGGCTGAGGCTGAGGCTGTGACTGCGACTGCCTTTGCCGCTGCGACTGTCATCGCGAATGCGACTACGACTGCGAGAACAGCAGAACTCTACAACTGGATTTTCATCTGAATCTTCAGGGGAATGCTTTCAGACATGCTTCTACACATCGCTGTTAGGTTGCTTTGCCGGGATAATTTTATTATTAAATTATGCTAACGAAGTTCCCCACATAAAGAGATTAACGGTTTCGTGGGGCCCATTTTCTTGATGCCCTCCCTCGGCCCCCCGGGGGAACAAAACGCTGGAGGGGTGGGAGGGGCACGAAACCATGTAAATAGTATGGTATTCCGGTACCCTCCTCGCCTCCCTGGAGGGGTGGGAGGGGCACGAAACCATGTAAATAGTATGGTATTCCGATACCCTCCTCGCTCAGGCGGGGCCTCCCTGGAGGGGTGGGAAGGGGCACGAAACCATGTAAATAGTATGGTATTCCGATACCCTCCTCGCTCAGGCGGGGCCTCCCTGGAGGGGTGGGAGGGGCACGAAACCATGTAAATAGTATGGTATTCCGATACCCTCCTCGCTCAGGCGGGGCCTCCCTGGATGGGTGGGAGGGGCACGAAACCATGTAAATAGTATGGTATTCCGATACCCTCCTCGCTCAGGCGGGGCCTCCCTGGAGGGGTGGGAGGGGCACGAAACCATGTAAATAGTATGGTATTCCGATACCCTCCTCGCTCAGGCGGGGCCTCCCTGGAGGGGTGGGGGGGGCACGAAACCATGTAAATAGTATGGTATTCCGATACCCTCCTCGCTCAGGCGGGGCCTCCCTGGAGGGGTGGGAGGGGCACGAAACCATGTAAATAGTATGGTTTGCCGATACCCTCCTCGCTCAGGCGGGGCCTCCCTGGAGGGGTGGGAGGGGCACGAAACCATGTAAATAGTATGGTATTCCGATACCCTCCTCGCTCAGCCGGGGCCTCCCTGGAGGGGTGGGAGGGGCACGAAACCATGTAAATAGTATGGTATTCCGATACCCTCCTCGCTCAGGCGGGGCCTCCCTGAGGGGTGGGAGGGGCACGAAACCATGTAAATAGTATGGTATTCCGATACCCTCCTCGCTCAGGCGGGGCCTCCCTGGAGGGGTGGGAGGGGCACGAAACCATGTAAATAGTATGGTATTCCGATACCCTCCTCGCTCAGGCGGGGCCTCCCTGGAGGGGTGGGAGGGGCACGAAACCACGATACCCTCCTCGCTCAGGCGGGGGTTCCCTGGATGTGGGAGGGCACAAACCATGTAAATAGTATGGTATTCCCGATACCCTCCTCGCTCAGGCGGGGCCTCCCTGAGGGGTGGGAGGGCACGAACCATGTAAATAGTATGGTATTCGTACCCTCCTCGCTCAGGCGGGCCTCCCCTGAGGGTGGGAGGGGCACGAAACCATGTAAATAGTATGGTATTCCGATACCCTCCTCGCTCAGGCGGGGCCTCCCTGGAGGGGTGGGAGGGGCACGAAAACATGTAAATAGTATGGTTGTCCGATACCCTCCTCGCTCAGGCGGGGCCTCCCTGGAGGGGTGGGAGGGGCACGAAACCATGTAAATAGTATGGTATTCCGATACCCTCCTCGCTCAGGCGGGGCCTCCCTGGGAGGGGAGGGTCGTAAATAGTAGGTATTCCGATACCCTCCCTCGCTCAGGCGGGGCCTCCCTGGAGGGGTGGGAGGGGCACGAAACCATGTAAATAGTATGGTATTCCGATACCCTCCTCGCTCAGGCGGGGCCTCCCTGGAGGGGTGGGAGGGGCACGAAACCATGTAAATAGTATATGGTATTCCGATACCCTCCTCGCTCAGGCGGGGCCTCCCTGGAGGGTGGGAGGGGCACGAAACCATGTAAATAGTATGGTATTCCGATACCCTCCTCGCTCAGGCGGGGCCTCCCTGGAGGGGTGGGAGGGGCATGCACGCCATGGTATGGTATGGTACGGTATGGTACGTATGGTGTGGTGGTATGGTATGGTATGGTATGGTATGTGTGGTAGGAACTATGGTATGGTATGGTGTGTGTGGTAGGAATAATATTGTGCTGTATGGAAGATGGAGCGGGAGGTGGGTGGGAAGGAGAGGGTGTTCTGGGAAAACAAGAACCCCACTCAGGATGTGGGGAAAAATGTCAGAACGACGAATGTGCGCGGCGCTAAGGCGAGAGCCACATATTGAACACCACTCGCCCTCAACCCGTGAAGCACTTGCAAAGTTTGACAGCGAATGTGTGCGGCGCTCAGGCGAGAGCCACATGTTGATAACCATCCGCCCTCAGTCCGTGAAGCCCTTGCGAGTTTTTATCAGCGAATGTGCGCGCCGATGAGGCGAACACCGCATTTGGAAACGACCCGCCCTCAATCCGTAAAGATCTGACACATGTTTAAGACGAGTGTGCGCGGCGCGGGGGCGAGAGCTACATTTTGGAATCGACCCGCCCTCCATCGGTGAAGCTGTTGCCAGTTTTGAAGCTTCAGGCTCGTAAGTGGTAGAGAAGTTCCAGGCGAAACGCCATGCCCGCCCTTCCGACTGGCCTCGGGGTGCGACAAGGAAGAGTTATGCATAAGGACAATCATGGAGGAGCAGGGGGAGGGGGCGGAGGAGGAGGAGGAGGAAGAGGAAGAGGAGGAGGAGGATGAAGAAGAGGACCAGTGCAAACCCAAGCCTCTTGAGCGCGGGGGCGCGTGGGGGAAAGAGGAGGCGGAGGAGGATAATGAGGCGAAGGCGGAGGAGGGGGAGCACGAGGAGGAGGAGGAGGAGGAGTACTAATAACAATATTCATAGAACTCATAATGGGACGACGAACGCTAATACGAATACGGATAAGAATAATGATATCGCTAACGATATTACGAAACATATTAATCATATTATTGATGCTACGAACAAGGATAATACGTTGACTGTTAATAATAACACCAAGAAGAATGATCAAACTAAGTCCATTGTTCATCATGGTGATATTAAGAAGTACGGTAATATTAAGGATCATGATGGTAATAACCAGAAGGCGAAGACGCAGTTCACACCGAATCTTACTAGCAATACTACGACTCGTAATATGAGTAACAAGAATACTACTAATACTACCCAGAAGACTAGTAATATACTTGAGTATAAAAATCAATGACAGTACCAACCTGATTGCTACGGCTAATCTGACTAATACGACGGATACGAATAACAAGAACACACGAGTCATACTATTACGACTACGATTTATAGTCAGAATGAGAACAATCATACGACGAACAATAATATTATTAATGCAACCAATGCGAGCATACTAATGGTTTCACGAATATGATGAATACTCGTATTAGCGGTAATTACACATATATATATATATGTATATATATATATATATTTATACATAGATATATGATAATAAGAGCAAGACTAATAACCATACCAATGATCAGACTTCCAAGAGTATTAATACTACGAGCACGACTAACAACCATAACCATAATACTATTACTCAGGATACTAATCAGACCTCGAATGCTAATACGGCGATGGCTTATATAGGAATGTTGACGCTCATCGTAATCATACTAATGAATATACTTATTGAGAGGAATTCTGACACGTATAATACTAATACTACTATTACTAATACTACCACTAATGATAATGACAATACTAATAATGTTAATCTTACTAATCATACTAATACTAATAAAGGATATTCACACTAATCACAAGAAGAAGAGGAGAAAGAGGCGGTGGAGGGGGAGGAGGAGGAGGAGGATGAGGAGGAGGAAGAGAAAGAGGATGATGATGAGGAGGATGAAGACATGAGCGTGGTTTCTTGGGACAGAACGCCCTGGCAATGCCAAGCGACAATGAGCCCAGACGGTGGGGAGGTACAGCAGGCACGAGCAGGGCCTAGTCGCCTTGTGACTTGCTGCCCCGCCGACCACACCTTGCACAGCCACGGTTCACCCGTGGGGTCCCCGCGGACCAGTCGCTAACAGGGGCTGCGCAACCGCCATAGCTCAAAGAGCTGCAGGGCCAGTACAGGGCGACGGCTGGCAGGCACGCGCAAACGGGCTCCCACAGGGAACACGAAATTTCCAAGCTGGGGATTGCTGCCCGGGAGTAGACCCGAATGTCCCATAGTGCCCACGTGCCATGTGGCACCGCCACGCCGCGGACATGCGCGAGCCGCCCGCAGCTGTCGCCGCAGCAGTGGGCCATGGTTCACATCGCTATGCCTGCAGATTCTCAACGGGTGAAGAACGGTATGAAATAAGTATTTTCGCTGTCGTGGGCGCCTGTCCCAGGGCGGCTGGAAAGTTCAGACCCTTACGGTGGCGCGTCAAGGTATAAACTTTCCAGCCGCCCTGGGGCAGGCGCCCCCGACAGCGGAAATGTTTATCTTATTCCGTTCTTTGCCTGCTCAGATTCAGGGGAGCCGAACTCGTCACTGTCCGCTTGAAGAAGCGGGCTCCTTCCTGCGCCTGCACACCGTGCCGACCGCTTTCGCCAGTACGCTCCACAGCACGTGCGGCACTGACACCATGCAAACAGGTACCAGGCCCCCGCTCGGGGCGGAGCAGGAGGAAGAGGAGGAGGAGGAGAAGGAGGAGGAGGAGGAGGAGGGAGGAGGAGGAGGAGTAGGAGGAGGAGGAGGAGGCTTGGTGATCCCGAGTCGCGCCAGAACGCCGTTCCTGGGACTTCAACACCAACGTAACTGTTGCGCCCGGCCAATCCTGAATCGTTTCAAAAAACCATGGTTGGTACGTTAATTTTGAGAAGCCGTGAAATTTTTGCAATCTTGTAAACAATCGTGCGCGGCGCCAAGGCGAAAACCACATTTTGAAAACCACCCGCCCTTAATCCGTGAAACTCGAAACTCTTGCACAGTTTGTCATCGAGCGTGCGCGGCGCTCAGGCGAGAGCCCCCAAAGGCCCGCACTCAATCCGTGAAGACCTTGCTTGTTTTAAATCGAAAGTGCGCGGTGCTAAAGCGAGAGCCACGTTTTGGAAGCGACCCGCCCTCCATCTGTGAAGCTGTTGTCAGTTTTTAAATTTGAGGCTCACTAGAGGTAAGGAAATTTCATGCGAAACGCCCGGCCCGCCCTTCCGACTGGCTTCGGGGTGCGACGGGGAGGAGTTATTCGTAAAGGGAAATGGGCGGAGGAGGAGGAAGAAGGAGGGGGAGGATGAGAGGAGGAGGAGGAGGAGGAGGAGGAGGAGGAGGAGAAGGAGGAGGAACAGATGGACGAAATGGAGGAGGAGGAGGAGGAGGAGGAGCAGGAGGAAGAGGTCCAGAAGAGTTCCAGGGATACATCAACGATGCTGTACTGCACCCTCCCGTCCCAGGCCCCCCCCCGAATCACTTCCTGCAAGCATCTCTTTGTATCCTTTTGGGCTCCAGGAAGTGCCGCTCTGAAATGCGAGAAGTAGATCTCTGGCGAGGGCCCCATTTTGAAAGGACCCCCCTTTAATTAATGCAATGTTTACGAACGAATATGCGCGGCGCTAAGGCGAGAGCCGCGTTTTGATGGGACCGCCCTCCATTCTTGTTTGGGAATTTTCAAACGGATGAGTGAGTTCGGCGCCACGGCGAGAGCTCCATTTCGAAAAGGAGCCGCCCTCACTCCTTGTAAGTGTTAAAGGCTGTTGTAGACGAATCCTCGCAGTGCTGAGTGGAGATCGCCTTTTTGACAAGAAGCCGCCCCCGTCCTGTCAGCTGCTGCGAGCTTGTACGACCAACCTGCGCGGCGCTAAGGCGAGAGCCCCATTTTGAAGAAGGAGCCGACCTCTCTCCCGGTAATCGCGGCAAGCTGTTGATACGAAGGTGCGTTCGTGATGGTACGGCGATGGCCCAATCCTGAAGAGCCACCCTCTCATCGTAGCTCTTGGAATCTTCAGGCTTCAGGATCACACGTGGGGAGGGGAGGAAGTCTCAGGCGAAGCGCTCAGTCCGCCCTGCCGACACGTCTGGTGGTGAAACAAGCATGACTTACCCATAAGGGAAAGGGTGGATGAGCAAGCGGGATGATTATGTAGGAGAGAAGGGGGAGGAGGAGAAGGAGGAGGAGGAGGAGGAAGAGGAGGAGGTGGAGGTGGAGGAGAAGGAGGAGGAGGAGGAGGAGGAGGAGGAGGAGGAGAAGGAGGAGGAGGAGGACGGACAAGTGGGGTGAGCAGTGGCGAGGAGGAGCTCCGCGAGTCAGGGGAAGACGGCAGGAGCAGCACGCTGGACGGGAAGGGAGATTTTTTGAGGGATAGCCAGACGCCTTCCCTCGATCTTCCTGCCGTTCTCGCGCTCGCCCGCAGCTGTGGACGCCAGATGGCCAGCTTCGGGGCGGTCTGCACCCAGCTGGCACTCGCGGGCCTCTGCGGCGTGCGCTTCTCCGTGCCGCTGTTCTTCGTGAGCCTGCTCGCGGAGGACCCGGCCAGCGAGCGCCACGAGCAGTTCTACTGCCTCGGCACGGACTGGTTCCGATGGGCTGTGGGCCTGGCGACCGCCTGGGCCGCTTCAAAGATGGGGGGCACCAGTGCAATCGGAAAACCAACTCGGGTGAGCTGGCCCGAAAGCGCCGCGCGGTGAATCCGCAGCTGAAGCTGGGAAAAGGAGAAGTGAAGGAGGAGGAGGGGGAGGAGGAGGCGAGGAGGAGGAGGAGGAAGAGGCGGAGGAGGAGGAGGATGAGGAGTAGAGGAGGAGGAGGAGGAGGAGGAGGAGGAGGAGGAGGAGGAGGAGGATGGAGAGGAGGAGAGGAGGAGGATGAGGAGGAGAGGAAGAGATGAGGAGAAGGAGGAGAGGAGGAGGAGGAGGAGGAGGAGGGGGAGAGGAGGAGGAGGAGAATGAGAAGAGGAGGAGGAGGAGAAGGAGGAGAAGAGGAGGAGAAGGAGAAGAAGTGAAGGAGAAGGAGGAGGAGGAGGAGGAGGAGGAGGAGGAGGAGGAGGAGGAGGAGGAGGAGGAGGAGAAGGGGGAGGAGGAGGAGGAGGCAAGCTGCAGATAAATGGAAAGGGCCCACCCTGCAGGATGTGTCGACAGCACATCGTTGAGCGACGCTGCAACTAGGGTCTCGCCCTCGGGGGCAGCCGACGCTATCTTCTGCTCGCCGGCGGGGGGGCAGGCGGACGCTGGCGGTAGCAGAGCGGTGGCCAGCTCCGCCGGCAGGAGCGAGCAGAAGCAGAAGAGGCCCAGCCAAGGGCTGCCGTGTGGTTATGAGCTGGCCACCTCGTGGGGGGGTGCAACCCCAATTCCCGATTGGGTGGGGCAAAGAATTCTGGGCTCAGCTCGAGGATACACGATGGGGGTGGCGTCCATCCTCGAGTAGCCCTCTGGGGGTGTGTCCCCTATGTGTGTGTGTGTGTGTGTGTTAGTGTGTTTGTGTTTGTGTGTGTGTGTGTGAGTGTGTGTGTGTGTGTCGTGTCGACGCGGCGGCGATCCCGGCACGAGCGCTCAAGGTTTAGCGCCGCCAGTGGCCTGAAATCGGTCGCCATCGAACGGTTCGCGCTGCCGGAAGGCCGATGTCGCTCAAGGCGGAGCGGTCCGCGCGGCGTCGTCACAGGACGAAGCCCCGCTGCACCATCGGGCCCAGACAGGCCCCAGCCCCCGACTTGGTGGGATCCTTCCGATCGGCACATGGGGGGGGAGGGTCCATCCTCAAGGAGCCCACAGTCTCTGCTCTTTCCTGGACCACCAGCTTCGGGGGGGAGGCGGGGGTTGACGGCGAGATATCACCTGTGAGATGCGGCGGCCAATGCGGGAGGGGCCTTTCGCACTCAGATGCAGTCCCAGCGGCGGCCGAAGGCCAGAGAAGGGACGCCGTCGCTCTCGAGGCACACCTCGAGCATGGATTTGGTGTGTAAATGGGGGGGTTCGCATGGCCGTGAAGGTCTACATGATCTGAGCGGCTCTGTCTTCTCCTCTCTGCTGTTCTTCCCGCGCTTCGCCGTGCCTCAATTAGCTTCTGGCACGCCCCGCCCGTTTCCTTGAATGGCACCTGCACCTGCTTCGGCTCGCCTGCGCCCGCATGGCCTCCCCAGATCTCCGTGTACATGGCCTCCCCAGCCTGGCGGGGAGCCCGTTTTGCGCCCTCCCTGGCCTCAGTTTCGAGATGGGCCCGCAGTGAGGCATAATATCGGCGTGTGTCCCCCCCTCTCCCCAGGTGATGATGGTCGAGTGCGCCGTAGACTTCCTGCCGAGAGATGTGCGGGAGGAGATGGGATCAACAATTTCCACCCCCCTTGATTCCTCGCCTCCCAAATGGATTCCCAGCAGATGGGCGGAGGATCCCGTCACACGCCGATGCACAAGCGATGCGTCTCGATGCGGGGCCCGGTCCTCCAAGCGGACGTCGCCGATGCATCGGCTATGTATCGCCGATGCGTTGCGATCCGCCGACCCCTCATGAGAGGCCTCCATTGGTGGTCTGGCGGGGTGCCAGGAGCCCGCTCACTGCCCATTGCTGCTTGAACGGTCTGAGCTTGTGTGGTAGCGGAACATTGAATCTGCTCAGTGAGCCGTGCGTGCAACGGGGAGAACCAGCCGGTACCAACGGAGCAACCAAGCAACGGACCAATTACTTCTCACTCTTATGGCGCCCTTCCGAGGCGCGCAGAGACTCAGTTGTTCCGTTGTGCAGAAGTGCTGTTCAACGGGCCGTAGCTCTTCCCCAGCCGACGTAAACGCCCCATGGCCATGAATTGGCACTCGCTCCGTGGTCTTCCAAAGTCTCACTTGGAGAGCCGATGAGGGAGGATAATGTTCGAAAAGAGGCGAGCTATGGGATTGCACGGCCTGTGTACCTGTAAGTCTAATCTGGAAGCCCCCGTCATTGTCTATGGGCTGGCATTCAGCCTGTCTCTCATTATGAGAGTTGTAAGATCAAAGTCTGTAGAAACGTGCAACCATGACTCTGGGCCAATACACATGGATACTAATCGGATGTGCGCTCGTAATGGCAAGTCGCTGATCTTTGCTGGTGTTTAACGTGTAACCAGTAAGGAGGGCTGCCTGGTTTCTGCCACCCAGCATTATTGTGCAGCGTGGTATCCAGCATGTTAAAGGCGTCCCAGGAGTCTGGATTACCAGTCATACGGAAGAGCCGAGCGTTCATCTTTATGACTGCAATCAGCCGTGCCGATGCCATTGTGGCACAGTCGACGATCAGCAGCGGCAGGTTCAAAGACGACGGGCTACGCAGTAGCCCATCGTCTGAACGAGGAGTTTAGGCCTGATTATGCAGGGTCATGGTCTTTCTGGATGGTCTCTTTGCCTTCTGTCAATGTGCTGGAAGCCTTGTGGGGCCCTTCTCACGCTCCCTCAGATATGATGATGATGCTGCTGATGATGATGATACTGCAACTATTTTTTATTATTGTTATTGCAATTCATAACTCGTACATTATTGTTGTTGCTGTTCTTATTGCTGATAATTGCTATTCTTATCATTACTGGTATTACCATCCTTATTCCTACTGTTGTTCTTGTTGCGATGATGATGGTGATGATGATGATGCTGCTGCTGATGATGATGATGCTTAGTAGTATTATCAGTCTTACTATTTTCATGATTACTGTGATCCGTATACGCATCACTATTGTTATTCGTAGTCGTATTAGCTTTGCCATCCATATAATCCGTATTATTGGCATTACTCATTTTCAGTTTGATATCTATTGTCATTATTACCTGTGTTATTATCATCAATGTTATAATTGTTTTTATCACTATTATTATGTTTCCATTGTTATTGGTATTGCTATTTGTTTTGTTATTCTTATTCTTCGTGTATGGTCTGCGCTGCTGTGTGCCTCTTGAGGCAGTCTCAGGCAATATTGGCGACCTTGCCGGCTCTCCTGGGCCGCAGTGGGAACCGTGGAGTCTCGCAGAGACCCATGGGCGCGTCTGGCCTCCCAGGGAGTCTCGGGCAAGGGGGAGCGGCGCATGCGACGGAGCGTGAGGAGGAGGGGGGGCCTCCCGTGCGATTCACAGAAGCCTAACGCTGCACCAGACAGGGCAGCACTCCGCGACATACCGCGCCTCGGCGTGCAAAGGGGGGCACGGCGGCGGACGGGCCTCCCCCCCTTGACCGTGTGCCAGGAAGGCGTCGGCACCGATCTTGAGCCCGGGGTTGGCCTGGCCAGGATTGGCGCACGTGCACACGGTAGGTTCGCGCCCTCCCGGCGCGGCGGCGACCCCGCCGCGGGCGTTCCAGGTTGAGCGCCGCGGGCGGGGCGGCCTCTTGAAAAGGTACCATGGGCTTCTAAGAAGGCTTCTCAGATGCTGGGCGGGCTCCTCCCCCGTCTTCTTAGAAGTCCCGCCGCCCTTTTGGAAGGCCGCCACCCCTCGCGTCACCCCCTTCTGGGCGCCGCCAACTACGGCAGGTTCGTGTCGTGATCACCCCGGCGTTGGTCTCTGACACCGCGCGGATCGTTCAACCTTGAATTAGCGGCGGCTTCTCGGTCGCCAGATTGTTCCATGTTTGCCAGCGCTGGACCACTGGCGGCGTTTAACCTTGAAGCCCCGCCTCGGGGTGGCCGCCGCGTCGGGGCGACACGAACCTACCGTGTGCACAGACGCCAATCCTGGGCAGGCCCACCCCGGGCGCCGCCAACTTAGGCCTCGGGTTCGGTAGCAAATTATGGGAGCCCTGTACAAACTCGTATTTCCGCTATTCGAATGCACTAGCGCCGATTAGCGTCTTGTAATCGATGAGACAGCGCCGACTTCGCGTGGACTAGCGTAGAGTTTGAGTCGACTATCGTAGGTTGAGCGTCGACCAGCGTCGACTCGTAAAAACCAACGTGGTACGGGAGGCTACCCCGCCGACAACTGCAGAGCGCTTCAGTTGGGATGATGGCTCGCTTGAGGGGCAGCGAATGTGGTGACGCTAACGCAGCCCGCCACTGTAGAGCACTTCCGTTGCGATGATTGCCATTATGAGGGGCAGCAGATCGTTTGATGTTCGCCTCCATCTTCTCCCTTCCAAGAAAGGAAGGGAGGCTCCCATTAGTTGCCACCGAATAAGGAGGACGAGGAGGAGAAGTAGGCAGAGGATGAGGATGAGGGAAAGGAGGAGCAGGAGAAGCAAGATGAGGATGCGGAGGAGGAGGAGGAGGAGAAGGCGGAGAAGGAGGAGGAGGAGGGAGAGGGAGGGGGAGAGGGAGGAATGGGAGGAGAAGGAGGGAGACGGAGAAGGGGAGGAGGGGAAGGAAGGGAGGAGTTGGAGGGGGAGGGGGAGGAGGCGGAGGCGGAGGGGGAGGAGGGGGAGGAGGGGGAGGAGGAGGAGGAGGAGGAGGAGGAGGAGGAGGAGAGAACGGGGGATTGTGGAGCACCTCGTCTGTCGGAGAGTGTTTTCCAGTTTCTCCATCCCCTGTTCCTCCTATTCCTCCTCTTCCTTCTCCTCCTCTTCTTCCTTCTCATCAACCTCCTCCTCCTTATCCTTATCATTATCCTCCTCCTCCTCTTCCTCCTCCTCCTCCTTTCCTCAGAATCGTGTTTTTTTTATTCTCCTGACCCCTCCCCCAAAAAAGAAAACCGCGGAGCGAACCTTTTTTTTTTGGGGGGGGGGGGGGGGGGGAGGGTGGTGGTGGGGCGGGGGGGGGTGCGGCGGTAGAAGGCGAACGCCTGCTCCTTTCTCTCTCACCCGCCCTCGTCCCCCTCCTCTCTCCTCCAGAATTGGGCTCTTCCTCTTCCTGCCCCCCCAAAAAAAAAACAAGAAACGGGATCGCTCCGCGTTTTTTTGCGGGGGGGGGGGGAGGAGGAGAAGCAAAACAACGGTTCTGGGGGATGGAGGAGGAGGGGATTGTGGAGTACCTCGTCTCTCGAAGGGTGTTCTCCCGTTTCTCCATCCCCTGTTCCTCCTACTCCTCCTCTTCCCTTTCCTCCTCTTCCTCCTTCTCATCAACATCCTTATCCTTATCATTATCCTCCTCCTCATCCTCCTCTTCCTTTCCTCAGAATCGTGTTTCTTTGATTCTCCAGACCCCGATCCCGTTTTTTTTTTTTTTTTTTTTTTTTTTTTTTTTTTTTTTTTTTTTTTTTTTTTTTTTTTTTTTTTTTTTTTTTTTTTTTTTTTTTTTTTTTCTGGGGGGGGGGGGAGGGGGGACTCCTCCTCCTCCTCCTCCTCCTCCTCCTCCTCCTTCGCTCCGCTCCGCTCCCTCCTCCTCCTCCTCTTCCTGCCCTTTCCCCTCCTGGCCCCAGAATCTAGCTTTTTGCTTCTCTCCCCCGCCCCCCTCCTCCTCCCTCTCCTCCTCCTCCTCCTCCTCCTCCTCCTGCTCCCCCTTCCCTTAGAATAAGAACTTCTCGTGATTTAGATGATTCGAAAGAGAGAAATACACCGCATGGCATTGCATAGGAATTTGTTTGGCCATGGTTAGACATCGCATTGGCATTGCGTTGGCATAGCGCTTGGCAGAGCGTTGGCAGTGCGATTGCATGTCGCAAGCGTTGCGCTGGCGGTCCCAAATGTAACTCTCCACAAAAGGACTCATATTGAAACCCTGTACCAGAAGGGCTCCTACCGAAACCCTCCC
>CAUYUJ010018894.1:5000-22500 GCA_963575745.1 Prorocentrum cordatum | reverse complement strand
CCCAGCGCTAGTAGCGCTCGCGCCAGCCAGCAGCCCCGCCTGCTCGGCCGCCGCCCACGTCTGAGGGCAAGCGGCGGCGAAGGCTTCGAGGCTAGGCTCGCCCAGCTCACGGCGCACCTCCGCCATGCACGCCTGCCAGGCGCCCACGTGCGCAGGCATGCGCCGCTGCTCCAAGCCGTGTCAGCCAAGGCCGACGCGTGCCAGGGGCAGGTGGGCCGTCTCGCGCGCGGTCGCGGTGAACGGCTGCCCCAGCGCGCCCTCCGCGTGTCGCAAAACCAGGTCGTCGTAGGCGCGGGGCCAGGCCTCGTCGAGCAGGTGCACGCGCGCGTGGTGGAGGTCGGCTCCGTTGACAAACTTGCCCAGGAGCACGTGCTCGTCCCGGAGCCGAAGACCGTGCTCGCTCAGGTGCCCCAATCTCGCCAGGAACGCGCGCAAGTGGCGGGTCGCCGACTCGGGCGCGGCCGCCGCGCCGAAGCTCGTTCCCGCGGGGTCCTGGCCGAGGTCTCCCGCCGCCGCCCCGCCGCAGAGGAAAGGGAGGCGGCTGCCCGCGCGCGCGAGGTCGGCCGCCGTCGCGGCCGCGAGGCTCGGTGGGAGTAGCAGCCCGCGCAGGTTCCACACTTTTATCTTCTCGGCGTTCACGCGGAGTCCGCGCGCTGCAAGGTGGGCCGGGGCGCTGGCGAGGGCCGCGACGAGCGCCGCCAGCGCGCCGACGACGAACGCGTCGTCGAGGTAGGCCACTGCCCGGGCGTTCGGGTCGTGCCGGGGGGCAGTCGCCGCCAGCTCCTCGTAGAGCCTCGCCGTGGCTGTCGCGTAAAGGGCCAGCGACAGGATGCAGCCCTACTCAAGGCCGCGCTTCGCCGTCACCTCTGCTGTTTTTCCGGCCGCGTGGGCGCCGTGCGTGGCGCCCCCGCCGTGCCGCGCAAGGCGAGGCGCGCGAGAGGCGGAAGGCGCTGGGCGACCTCCCGGAGCGCGACGTCCCAGTCGAGCTCGTTGAAGGCGGCGTTCGCCACATCGAGTGACAACCCTGCGCTGTTTTGGGCCATCTCCACGGAGCAGTTCACCAGCTTGTGAATGACCTCCACGCCGTTGCGCCGACCGACCCCGTGCTGGTGCGGCCCCGCCGCCTGGGCGATGAGCTCCTTATGCTTCGTCGTTGCTGCCTTCGCCGCCATGCGGCGGAGCGTCTCTCCGCGGGCGAGGGGTCCCACCCCGCCGCCTGGTTTCTGGAACGGGTTTAGACGGCCGCCCAGCAGCGCCTTCGAGGCGGCCGGCGGCGCCTCGCCACGCAGGATGACGGCGAGCACCTGCGCCGGCGCCTCCTTCCCGTCGGCTTTCCCACGGAGCGTTGCCCAGTGCTCGAAGCAGGCCCCCGTGAGGCCCGGCCGGGAGTTCGCGGGAACTTGTTCAGGTGCCCGGCGGCCTCCTCCGCAGCGTTGGCCTCCCGCGCTTCTGGCAGGTGCTGTGGTGGCGGCGGCGTTCGCGGGGCTCGGGCCTTCGGGGAAAGGCCAGCCAGGCGGGCGTGCGCCTCCGCCCTGGCGGCGAGCTTCCCTGGGCCGCTCGCGGCCGCAGCAGCCCGGGACACCTCGCCAAGCATGATGAATTCGCGCGCCCGCTTGGTCTGGGTCGCGGCGTCTGGCGGCCGCCGGCTGCCTTCGCCGCCAGTGTCGCCAGGGCGCGCTGTGGCCGCCCAGAGGCCCGCCCAGTCCCTCGCCCATGCCTGCCAGATCCTGGCGTCGATCACCCGCGGGGCTGGAGGCCGGTCCGCATGCTGGTCGTCGCCGGCAGGGGGGATGGCGAAGAGCGCGCGCGGCAGGAGCAGCAGGCGCGTCCAGGCGGCCTCTCGGGCCGGGTCTGCGGCCGCCGCGTTCGACGCCGCGCCCAGCAGCTCGCCGACGGCCACTGCAAGGCTGTCTTGGGCAGCCGTCCAGGTGGGCACAAGCTCGCGGAGGGCGCCTTGGAGCTCGAACGTATTATCCCACCGCGCCAAGCCTGGGAGGTTGCCAGCTTCGGCGGCGGCCACGCGCTGGGGTTCTGGGCCCCCCCCGAGGGTCCGTCAGTTGAGCCCGGCTGCGCCGCCGCGCCGTCCACTGTGCGCGCGAGGACCTCCGAGCGAGCTTCCTCGGGCAATCCGGCCAGATCGTCTACTGTGCCTGCTGGGATGCCTCCTGGGATGCAGGCTGGGTGCCAGAAGTTCGGGCGAAGAGAACCATGCACATGCACCGGCCCTGGCAAGGCCCATCCTTAACCCAGGATCGGTGCGTGTGCCTTCCTGGCCGAGGCAGGAGGGCGTATGCACCGATCCTGGGCTCAAGATGGGCCTGGCCAGAGTCGGTTTATGTGCATAGTTCTCTCTCCTCTAAGAAGTATCGGTCTGGGTTCGCGCGGCTCGCCAGCCGCACTTCCTTGTGACTGAAACGCTGACAGCAAGCGTAACACATGGCGACGTGCTTTCGGACGGGCTTCAGCCTCGCCGTCCACGCGGCCACCCTTCGGCTGGCGCTCGGCGCGCGACGCGCGGGCGGCAGCGGCGGGAGGCGGTGCAGCGGCGGGGCCTGCGGCGCTCCCCGAAGCGGCAGCGGCGCCGGGGGCGCCGCCAAGATGAGCTGCTCTGGAAGGCGTGGCTCCGGCCGCTCCTTGGAAGTTCTCCACGTCCTTGGCGAGGTCCGTCGCTACCTCGTCTTCGTCATCGTTCTCTCCCCTCCCGACGTCGCCCATCACGTCGTCGTCGTCCTCCTCCAGGTCGCTCATGGCCCCCTGGTCGCAGGCCAGCCGGCCCACGCTCACGTCGCTCTCCATCCCCAGTGTAGCAGCCGCCGCTGGCTGCACAGCTGCCCAAGCAGACGCCCATGGTTATTGCGTGAGGGGCGGGAGGAAGGCGCGGAGTGGAAGAGGGAAGAGCGGCTAAGGGAGGGGAGCCGGCCGCGGGCAGGGGCTGCGTGCGATTTGGGCCCCTCCTCCTCTTCCTCCTCCTCCTCCTCCTCCTCCTCCTCCTCTGCACGCGAAGTGCCCAGCAATACCTGCCACGGGTAGCTCTTGCTGTCCCTTTTGTGGGTGCAGTTTCTCTCAGGCCAAGCTTCTCTGCATTATTTTGGCTATGGCATGTCGGCTTGTGCAGCGTTCCAGGTTGGCCTGATATTCTTTTGACTCGCAATGGGTACGTAGCGGAGGCATCGAGTTCTGGTGGTCGCGCTCCTTCCTCCAAAGAAGTCCAGAATCGAGGTTCCAGGTTTTCAAGTATTTTCGTTTGTTCTCGGCTGTTTTCCAGCCTCGGGGTGCCTTCCAGCTGCTTTCGGCCGACTCTGGTTCTCCCTTGCGAGCAACTGCAGGATGCGGCCCCTGGGACGTCAGACCGTCTGAGTCTTCGGTCCTGTTTCCCAGTGGGAAGCAGCCGGTTGGGTGTGTCTCAGGAGGGGAAAAAACACAGACACAATTAATCGTCGATCCCAAGGAAAATATGCGGAAATATGGGAAGTGGGGGGGAAGACAAAAACCCAGAAAATATGGGAAACTATGGGGCATATTTTTATCTGTGTGTATTTATTTGTGTGTTCTGGGGCCCCTTTAGTATCCTCGGCAGGCCGGGAGCAGAGAGCAGCCGGCGCCCTCTCAGGTGCTGGCAGCGCTGCTCTACCTCGCGCGCCAGAGCTTCCGGGGCTCCGCGCTCGCGCAGACGAACGCGGAGTGCCTGTGCGGCTGCTGCTTCTCGGTCGCCGAGGCCCTTCTCGCGTTCCTGCTGGTGCCCCTGGTGCTCCGCAGCGCCGTGGTGTCCTGCGTCGCGGTGCCCCAGGGGGGCGCGAGCCGTCCCCGTGCGCAGGCAGCCGGTCTCAAGGCTGGCGGGCGCGCTGGCCTGGCCTGGCCTGGCCTGGCCAGGAGGAGGAGGAGGAGGAGGAGGAGGAGGAGGAGGAGGAGGAGGAGGAGGAGGAGGAGGAGGAGGAGGAGGAGGAGGACAAGCTAGGTGCGCTCGCGTCATATCTGACGTCCTACCCCTCCCTCCCATCCCTTACCATGGCGTAGAGCTCCTCGATATGCGCACAGTCGGATGTCGTAGCATGGCACAGCATTGCATGGCATAGCATGGTGTTGAAGATCAACGCGTAGCATGACATAGCATGGCGTGGCGACGGTCCAAAGTGGGGGCGGGGCTTTGGCGGCCCCCAAAATCAACGAACCAACGCGTGCAGGCAGCCGGTCTCAAGACTGGCGCGCGCGCTGGCCTGGCCTGGTCAGGAGGAAGGAAGCCGGATATGCTCATCGGGGGCCCAGGGTCGGATGGGGGGGGAGGAGAAGGAGGAAGAGGATGAATAGGATGATGATGATGATGATGATGATGATGATGATGATGATGATGATGATGATGATGATGATGATGATGATGATGATGATGATGATGATGATGATGATGATGATGAGGAGGAGGAGGAGGAGGAGGAGGAGGAGGAGGAGGAGGATGATACGCTCATCGGGAGCCCGTGGTCGGATTTGTTGTTTCTTGTATCCCGTCGGCGTCCAGGATTGGACCAGGCTTAGTGCTCGATCGGGGACTTGGTGGCCCAGGTTTGGCATGGCCGGCATCGGTGGAAGTGGGCACTCCACGCCCTCACGACCAAGGCCCGCTCAGAGTTGACACCCGGATACCTCCCAGGGGCCATCCTGGCCCGTCCTTCGAGCTGCGTCCACGATCAAGGGTGAGGAGGAGGAGGAGGAGGAGGAGGAGGAGGAGGAGGGCGAGGAGGAATAAGAAGGCGAGGAGGAGGAGGAGGAGGAGGAGGAGGAGGAGGAGGAGGAGGTGGACCAGAGTAAACCCAGGATGCATCAACGATGCTGCGCTGCAGTACACCCTCCCGTCCCAAAGACACCTCATGAGTTCCTACAAGCTTTCCTTTTCACCACAGGATGCCTCCCCTGGGACTGCGAGCGCCAGATGGGCATACCATTCAGGCGAGAGTCCTGTTTTGAGCATGACCTGTCCTACATCCGTTTGCGTAGCTATAAGATGAGAGTCCGCTGTGCACTGTAGTACGTGATGCCAGGCGCGTATGCCATAATTCACTCTGCTTTGCTCCGTTCTTCTCCCTCGGATGGGCGTGACGTTCTTCAGCAGGTCGAGCTGCGTCAGCGAGCAGTGGGCTTGCTTGGTGCTGTTCTGCCCGTAGTGTGTTTTTGCCTACGCTCCCCGAGGTGCGATCCCGCCTTCTGATTCTGATTCTGAGAGGCAGAATCCTTGAACTCTTTCTGCCGAGCAGCGACGGTCACGGTCACACGCGGTCGGGTGTCAGCGGGGAGCGTGATTGCCCTTTGCGCCCACGCAGCAGAGGGACCGAAGGCGCGAGGAGGCGGCCGCCGAGGAGGACTCCTGTCCTGGTACATGCAGGCCGTGGCACGTGCCCATGCAGGAGTCCTGGTGGGGTGTGTGGCGGGGCCCCACGCCCAGGGCCTCCTGCCGACGCCGCAGTCCGGGCACGCGGCGGCAAGCCGCAGGCGGGGGAACCCACCCGTGGTGCGCCGTGCGCTCTGGCCGCCGGCTCAGCCAGGCCGAGGCCCTTGCGCCGTCGGACTGCCAGTGCCAGTAGACGGACGCTGCCGGGCGAGCGCCAGCCCAGCCACCCCACCGAGGGCGCGAAGTTTTTCGCGCTTCGCGCTTCTCGGTTCGGCTCCGATCCCTTCTCTTCCTCCTCTTCTCACCCCGGGGGGCGGCGCGAGCGCGCGAAGTTGCTCGCGCGTCGCGCTTCGCGCAGCGCGAAGCGAAGTGACGTGCCCTTGCGGAGGTCCCCAGAGGTCCCTGCAGGCCCTGGAGGCCGAGGCCTCCGGAGGCTCCCCCAGGGGCCGGGGAGCGGGGCCCGAAGCGGGACCACGCGGGGCCCTGCGGGGCCCCGCGGGGCCCTCCGCTCCCGGCTGCAGGGCGGGCGCCCCCGCCGAGGTGCTCCTCGAGCTGTCCGCCGTCCTCACCGCGCTGTGCGCGGCGGCGAACTACCCGATGCTGCGGAAGAGGCGGATGAGGAGCCGCGGCGGCCCGAGCGGGGGTGCCGCCGCCGCCCCGCGCCTGCCTGCCGTCGTGCTCGCCGCGCGGCGTCGGCGGGCCCCAGGCAGGGGGCGGCCCTTCCAGCGAGGAGGCCCACGGCTGCACGGACGGGGGCGCGCGGATCGGCGACGGGCCCCGCCGCCGCGCAGCAGCAGCGCGCCCCGTCGCCGAGTGGCGCTGCACTGGCCTCGCGCCTCACGGGGTGGCCTTCCCCGGTCTGTGCGGGCCTGGCGCCCGCGCGCCAGATCCACGGATCCCCGATCTCCCTCGCTCCGGCTCTCTGCCTGCTTGCTTCTGCCTCTCTCCCTTGCCCCTTGCTCGCGTCCCTCCTCCTCTTGTCCCTGCCCCCTGCCTGCCGTCTGTGGCCCGTCCCGCCTGCCCGCCCGTCCGCTCTGCCCCGCCAGCCCCGGCCTCCCGCCCGTGCGTCCCTCCTCGTTTGCTGCCTCTCTGCCTCGCCCTCCCGCGCACGGTTGCCAGGCGGCACATGCCCCAGACTTGTTCCTTGAGCATTTCCCGAAGCTTTTTTTATTCCCAATCTAGGCTCTGCCTAGAAGGATTCTTACTCTCTTAGCTTAAAGGGGCCGGGCAGTGGAAAACGCCCTGGGCGGTTGTCCCAGGATCCGCCAGCGGTTCCCCCGGTTGCGTCCCGTTATTTTTAAAATTTTCCTTTTTTGCGTCGTTCGGCCTCTTTGGGTCCGCAGAGGCCTCTTATGCCAGAGTGAAGCATTTCCTTGCCCCTACACTTGGTATTACCTCACCTCTTTGCCGATCTTCAGGATTCCTGCAGCTTCTGAGGGCACATCCCTAAGATCGTCATCGCCTTGGACTTCGTGGTCTTAGGGCTAGCAAATTCGAGGCTGGTTATTCTAGGTACCCCCGGAGGCCTTCCTGAGGCTTCCAGGGGCCCCAGAGGAAAACCAAGGAGACCTCCGAAGAGGCGGCGGGCCCTCGTTGGCGAGAGGCCCCCCGAGCGGCGGCGGCGGGCTGTGTGGGCGGCGGCCCAGGAAAGGAGCAGGGGTACCACTCACCCGTAGGAGGAGGAGGAGCAGGAGGAGGAGGAGGAGGCGGAGAAGGAGGCGGAGGAGGAGGCGCATGATGATGATGATGATGATGATGATGATGATGATGATGATGATGATGATGATGATGATGATGATGATGATGATGACGATGCTGATGATGATGCTGATGCTGATGTGATGATGATGATGCTGATGATGCTGATGATGATGATGATGATGATGATGGTGGTGGTGGTGGTGGTGATGATGATGATGATGATGATGATGATGATGATGATGATGATGATGATGATGATGATGCGCTGCTGCTGCTGCTGCTGATGATGATGATTGATGATGATGACATGCTGAGCTGATCGCTGATGGTGATGATGCTGAGATTTCACTGATGCTGATGATGATGATGCGATGATGAGGTGATGCTGATGCTGATGCTGATGCTGATATAGCTGCTGCTGACTAATGATGATGATGATGCTGCACGGATGATGCTGATTGATGATGATGCTGATGCTGATGCTGATTCTGAGATGAATGATGGTGATGATGATGCTGATGCTGATGATGATATGCTGATGTGATTCTGTGATGCTGATGATGATGCTGATAGCTTATGCCGATGATGCTGATGATGACGATTGCTGTGATGATGCTGATGCTGATGCTGATGCTGATGCTGCTGCGATGAGCTGATGATGAGCTGATGAGATGATGCTGATGCTGATGATGCTGCTGATGATGATGCTGATGATGATGATGCTGATGCTGATGATGATGCCGATGATGATGATGCTGCTGCTGATGATGGTGATGCTGATGCTGATGCTGCTGATGCTGCTGCTGATGATGCTGATGATGCTGATGATGACGATGCTAATGCTGATGACGATGATGATGATGATGATGATGCTGATGCTGATTATGATGATGCTGATGCTAATGATGATGCTGATGCTGATGATGATGATGCTGCTGATGATGATGATGCTGATGCTGATGATGCTGATGCTGATGCTGATGATGCTGATGATGATGACGATGCTGATGATGACGATGATGATGCTGATGCTGATGCTGCTGCCGATGCTGCTGATGATGATAATGATAACGATGATAATGATAATGATGATGATGATGATGATGATGATGATGATGCTGCTGATGATGCTGATGCTGATGCTCATGCTTATGCTGATGCTGATGCTGATGATGCTGATGATGATGATGCTGATGCTGATGCTGATGATGCTGCTGATGATGATGATGCTGATGATGATGATGATGATGCTGATGCTGATGCTGATGCTGATGATGATGACGATGCTAATGATGATGACGATGATGATGCTGATGCTGATGCTGCTGCCGATGATGATTATGATGATGCTGATGATGATGATGCTGATGCTGATGATGATGATGCTGATGCTGATGCTGATGCTGATGATGCGGCTGCTGATGCTGCTGATGATGATGATGCTGATGCTGATTATGATGATGCTGATGCTGATGCTGATGATGCTGCTGATGATGACGATGCTGATGATGATGACGATGATGATGCTGATGCTGATGCTGATGCTGCAGCCGATGATGATGCTGATGATGATGATGACGATGCCGATGATGGTGATGATGCTGATGCTGATGCTGATTCTGATTATGATGATGCTGATGCTGATGCTGTTGCTGATGATGCTGATGATGATTATGATGATGCTGATGATGATGACGATGATGATGCTGATGCTGATGCTGTTGCTGATGATGCTGATGATGATTATGATGATGCTGATGATGATGACGATGATGATGCTGATGCTGATGCTGATGCTGATGATGCTGATGATGATGATGACGATGCTGATGCTGATGACGACGATGATGATGCTGATGCTGATGCTGCTGCCGATGATGATGATGCTGATGATGCTGATGATGCTGATGCTGATGCTGATACTGATGCTGATGCTGATTATGATGAAGCTGATGATGATGATGATGCTGATGCTGATGCTGATGATGCTGATGATGATGCTGATGATGCTGATGCTGATGCTGCTTGCTGGTGATGATGATGATGATGATGATGACGATGCTGATGCTTCTCCGTGCCCAGCACGATTGATGTGGCTGATGCTGATATGCTGCTGCCGTGATGATGATGTGATGAGATGATGCTGACGCTGATGCTGATGCTGCGCTGATGTGCGGCTTCGTGATCTGCTGATGATGATGATGCTGATGCTGATGCTGATGATGCTGCTGATGATGACGATGCTGATGATGATGATGATGATGATGATGATGATGATGATGATGATGATGATGATGATGATGATGCAGCTGATGCTGATGATGCTGATGATGATGATGACGATGCTGATGATGATGACGATGATGATGCTGGTGCTGATGCTGCTGCCGATGATGATGACGACGATGCTGATGATGATGATGCTGATGCTGATGCTGCTGCTGATGATGATGCTGATGCTGATGATGATGATGATGATGATGATGATGATGATGATGATGCTGATGCTGATGATGATGATGATGATGATGCCGCTGCTGCTGATGATGATGATGATGATGCTGATGATGATGATGATGATGATGATGATGATGATGATGCTGATGCTGATGATGAAAATGAGGATCAGGAGGAGGAGGAGGAGGCGGAGGCGGAGAATGAGGAGGAGGAGGAGGAAGAGGCGGTGGAGGCGGAGGAGGAGGGAGGAGGAGAGGGAGGAGGAGCAGGGGGCGGGCGGAGGAGGGCGGAGGAGGAGGAGGAGGAGGACCAGTGTAAATCCAAATGTCATCAACGATGTTGGAGTAAACCCTTTCTCCAAGCTCTTTTTTTCATAGGCCCCATGCAACGGTTCATTTCCATTGATGGAACTGCCTCGTTGGAAGACACCCATTTGACGACCCCGAAGCATGCCAAAACATTGTTCTCGGGATTCCCGCCACGGATCAAGCTGACTGTCGCGTCATGACGATCCTGAATCGTTCCAGAAAGCCATTCCCAGGACTTCAACACAGAGAGTCAACGTAACTGTTGCACCAGCATAACTCCTAAATCCTTCCAAACACCATTTCTGGTACGTTAATGATGGGAATATGTGAAACGCTGGCAAATTTTGAAAACGACTGTGCGCCGCGCTAAGGCGAGAGCCGCATTTTGAAAAATATCCGCCCTCAACCAGTGAAACTCATGCAACGGTTGAAAGCGAATGTGCGCCGCGCTAAGGCGAGAGCCACATTTTGAAAACCACCCGCCCTCAATCCGTGAAACTCTTGCACATTTTGAAAACGAATGTACGCCGCGCTGAGGCCAGAGCCACATCTTGAAAACCACCTGCCCTCCATCTTTGAAACTGTTGCCAATGTTTAAGCTTCAGAATGATAAATGGTGAGGGCGTCTCCGGCGAAACGTCCAGCCCGCCCTAAAAACCTGCCTCGGGGTTCGACAGGGAGAAGTTACGTACAAGGAGAAGGAATGGAGGAGGAGGAGGAGGGTGAGGAGGAGGAGGAGGACGAGAATGAGGAGGAGGAGGAGGACAAGGAGGCGGCGGAGGAGGAGGAGGAGGAGGAGGAGGAGGAGGAGGAGGAGGCAGGAGGGGGAGAAGGAGGAGGATGAGAAGGAGGAGGTGGAGGTGGTGGAGGAGGAGGTGGAGGAGGAAGAGGAGGAGGAGGAGGAGGAGGAGGTGGAGGAGGACCGTTAGTTTGACCGTTAGTGTAGTCGAGGGGCAGACCAACCCCACGTGGGGGATGGCTGGGGGGCCCGCCCCGCGATGCTCCGCCGTGCCCGACAGGCCTATGGGGCCGCATCGCCAGGGCGTCGGGGAATGTTGTGGCGTCCGTGCTGGGCGGCCAGCGTAGACACGACAGCATCCCCCTGGGGGGTTGGAGAGCGGGTGGGCCCGGTCCTGCCTGTCCTCCCCCTCCGGCTCACTCGCGGGCCGGCGGCTGACGGGGCCGCAGTCCGGCAGCCGCGCGCGCCGCCGCGGTCCCCCAAAGAGGGGGGGGCAAGGGGGAGGGGGAGGGGGGGAACCAGCGGGGGGGAAAGGAGGGGGAGGGCGGAGGCAGAAGGGGCAGGGGGCGACACGCGGGGCCGCCCGCGGGGGGGGGGTGTGGGCAGCGAGCGCCCCGGGGGTTTCAGCCAAGTCGCGACCCAAGTTGGCTGTAAAAAACTCGGCGGCGGTGGGCCCCCCACCCACGCCCCCCCCCCCCGCCCGCCCCGAGATCCAGCCAAGACGGGCCGCGAGTTGGCTGAAACTCCCCTCGCTGCGTGTCGGCCTGGCCACTGCCGGCCGATCGGGCGAGGGGGTCCTCCCCCCAGCAGTGCGGCAGCGACTGCATGCTGGCCCACGGCGCCGGGGCCCGCGGCGGGGGGCGGGAGGAGGGGGAGGGGGAGGAGGGCGCTCCTTTTCATCTTCCTCGCGCGCGTACATGGGCGCCCGCCGCCCGCCCCACGAACTCCACCTTCAGCGCGAGCTCGGCCACGACCGCGGTGTCCGTGAGGACCCACTCGAAGAAGCCGCAGGCAAGGGCGCACTCGCCCACGCGCGCCCGCAAAGCGCCGCGGGGTGCGTCCAAGGCGGGGCACTCCGCGACCAGGTGGTGGAGGCACGCCACGGCGCCGCCGCAGAGGGCGCACGCCTCGCCCGGCGCCGCCTGCACCTCCGCGCCCCAGACGACCCCCGGGATGGCCCCCGACAAGCGCGCCACCATCCACGCCCTGTGGTACCTCCACATGGCGGGGGACCACGGCGCCCAGCGGACCTCGGGCGCCCACGGCTGGCGCAGCGGGAGGAGCGCGTCCAAGGGCAGCAGCCCCGTGTCCGCCAGCCGCCCGACCTGCTCTGCGAACCAGCCTGCCTCCGCCGCCTCCAGGAGGGGGTCCACCACTTGCGTAGCCCAGGAACGCACCAGCGCCCGCCGCCGGGCGGGGGAAGCGCCGGGTTCCGGGGCCGGCCACTCGGTGACCCCCACGCTGCGCGCCACCTCCTCCGCGTCGCTCAGCCAGGTGCGCACGCCCGGGGTCAGCTCCGCCGCCTCCAGCACCTGCGAGATGGGCGACGGGCGGGGGAGGAGGATCATCCGGGCCCTGGCCCTGATGACCCGCTTGGTCAGCTTGGTGCCCAGCCGCGTGAGGAGGCGCGCCTCCAAGAATGCGCGGACGTACCCCCCTGGGCCTAGCGACCAATGCCGCGTGGCGCCCGCCAAGAAGATCTTAGCCACCTCGTAGTAGGCCCTGTTCACTCTGTTGATGACCACAGCCCAGCCCGCCCCGCCGGACGCGAGGAGCTCGGCCCCGAACAGGGCCGCCGACTCCACCCTGGCGGGGGTTTGCGAAAGCTGCATCGGGGCCCCGAACCCGCTGTCCGCCATGGCCGAGACCAAGCGGCGAGCGCCTGCCAGCAGCTTGGCGCACGTCCGGTCCAGGAGGGGGCGGAGGCTGAGTTCGGCGTCGATGGGCACGCCTAAAACGTCCAGCGAGGTCCCCGCCCGGAACCCCTCCCCCACGATGGCCCCGCACGCGGCGGCGTCGGGCTCCGCCCCGGCCACCGCCATGAGCGCTGGCCCCTTGCTTGTCCCGCCTTGGAACTTGTGACGCCAGCGCAAGCACCAGGCTGAGAGGGCCTCCGCCACGGCCGCCACCTCAGGCTCCCCCCCCCTGGCCACGAAGGAATCGTCGACGAACTGGAGCATGGAGAACGACAACGCGCCCGCCGGGGTACCCGGCGGCCCAAGCGCCACGCCTGGCCCGGCCCCGACGCCCGCGTCAATGAGGCCCCTCACGAGGACGCCGAAGAGGTGGATGCCGGCCCGACGTCCTTGGCCGACGCCAAACTCCGTCACCGTTATCGCCACTGCCGCCAAGGCACCCAGGCGGACCCGAACCTGCTCCGGCCCCAGCGAGGAATCAGCCGCTACCCACCACCGCCCCCTCACGCCCGCGAGCCAAAGGCCAAGGCGCACGGCGTCGCGCCACGCCAAGTCGAACCCGTGCAGGAGGTCTGCCTTGGCCAGCAATGTCCGGAGGCCGGCCGCCCGCCGGAGCTGCAGCATCATCAGCAGCCCCCCCGCCATGAGGACCGCGTCGAAGCGCCCCCCCGCCTGGGGGGCCCCAGCGAAGTTTTCCAAGCGGCCGCGGACAACCTCCAGCCACGCGGCGTCGAAGAACCCCTCGAGGTCATCCACGTAGGACACGGGCCTGAGGTCGCCCAAGGACGTGACC
Organism: Prorocentrum cordatum; assembly: GCA_963575745.1. Classification (NCBI taxonomy): domain Eukaryota; class Dinophyceae; order Prorocentrales; family Prorocentraceae; genus Prorocentrum; species Prorocentrum cordatum. The sequence continues at coordinate 9,209 of CAUYUJ010018894.1, read as the reverse complement.
ACGGTGGGGCCGCGCTTCCGGACCGGGGCCACCTCGCGCGCCCACAGCGTGGCAGTGAGGCCCGTGGCCATTGCCAAATTCAGCAGCGCCCACACGACCAGGCCCGCCGGGCCGGTGGCCGCCCGAGCCACGCTCCGGGGGAAGCGCATCGACGTCTTCCGCGGGTGCGCGTGCCGTACCACCCGGTCCACCAACGCCGGCTCTAAGGCGTCCCCACGCTCCTCGGCGGTCTCGCTGAGCGAGGCGCGCCGCGCCGCTCGCACCGTGCCAGCGACCTCGTCGTTCAGGGCTGGTACCCCGGGCCCCGCGGCTCTGCCTCGCTCGAGGACGTTGCGCGATGCTGCCTCCAGGGTGGCTGCCGGGCCCAGCCGGGCGCCCGAGGCCGCGTCGACCAGAGCAAGGGTCAGCGGCGCGCGCGGGCGGAGTAGAGAACTAAGGTAAGCTTCCGCCGCGTCGGGCTCCTCAGCCGCCAGCCGCATGTAGTGGCGCATCTGCCTGTCCCGGGCGCCCGCTAGTGCGCCGGCTGTCCTGGCGGCGGCGCCCCCGGCGGGGTGCTCGGCAGGGCCGGGGGAGGGCCCTTCGGGGGCCTTGCCCGGCCCGCTCAGCCGCTTCGGCCAACGCACCGCCACGAGCCCGTCCAGGTGCCCCCTGATGGCGATGACCGCGGCCCGCCACCAAACCGCGTGGTCCAGTGCTGCCTGCCGCGCGGCCCGCCACTGGCCCGCCGCGAGCCAGGCGCGAATGGCGGGGTGTCGGGACGCAACCGCCGCCCAGCCAGCAATGAAGGCCAGCGACGCCGCGGCCCCGGCGAGCGCTTTCGTCCAGTCCGCACCAGCTCGCCACCTTGCCCGGCCGACGCGCGGCGCCTCGTCCACCCGAACTTCGCCTGGCAGGCGGGCGAGCAGAAGGGCGTGGTCCGCGGGGGCGCCCGGCGCACCCGGCGAGATGACCTCCACCGCCGCCGGCAAGTCCTGCGACGTGGCGACCCAGTCTACCGCAGTGCCCGAGACATGCGTGGGCGTGGCCCGCGGGTTGCGGATCACCGCGTCAAAGCCCTCCGCCGCCCGCAAGAGCTCCCGGACGTGGCGTTCCCGCGCCGCTCGCGGCGCCCGCCGCGCCTTGCGGTCCAAGCGCGCCCTGCGACCCCGACAGCGGGGGGGTGGCGCGCCTCGGCGCCTGCGTGGGCGGCGGCGTCTTCTGCGGGGCACCGTCGGGCCGCGGCCCTGACGGCGGCGCGCCCAGCCCCAGGGCGGGGCTAGCCCGTGGTCCCTCGGCGGCGGCGGCGCCTCCCGCGCTGAGCGACCCCAGCGGCCCGTAGAGCGGGAACGGCGCGCTGGCTGGCGGGCAGCCGGCCGGCGGCGCGCCCCACGCGCGAGGCTGGCCTGGGTCGGCCCCAGGCCCAGCGACGGCGGGCGGCTGCGTCATCGGCGGGGGTCCTTCTGGGTTTGGCTTGGGCGGCGGCGCGCGCGGCCCCGGGGCGAAACCGGCCAGCGGTCCGTCGGGGGCGGGGCCCCCCGCCCCAAACGACTCCAGCGGCCCGTAGAGCGAGAACGGCACATGCGGGCTGGCAGACGCGCTGCCGGGTGGCGGTGCGCCCCACCCGCGGGGCTGGCTGGCCCAGAGTCCCGCGGGGGCGGTGCCCCCCTCGCCAAAAGCCCCCGGCGGCCCCGGAGGCGGGAAGGGCGCGAGCACGCCAGCCAGCGGTTTGGGGCTGGGCGGCGGCGCGCCCCACCCGTGGAGGTGGCCGGTGTCGGCCCCGAGTCCCGCCGCGACCGGCGGCGGCTGCCCGCGGGGCCACCCTGCCGCCCATCCGTCGGGGCTTTCGGGCGAGCCCGGGTCCCACGCGCGCCTCTGCCCGTGCGGCGACTTGGGGCTGGTCCCCACGACCGCCGTCGGTCCCAGCGACGGCGCCGGCGGGAAGGCGGCCGGCGCGGGCGGCGGGGCAGCTGCCTTCCCAGGCGGCGCCGGCAGGCGGGGGCGGTTCGCGCGCGCGGGCTGCGCTGCGATGGACTCCCCTCCAGCGTCGCCCGAGGCCGCGAAGCCCTGCGCGGGGGGCCAAGCGGCTGCCTGCGCCGGCTGCTCCCCGGCGCCTGTCGGGCGGCGCGGCTCACTGCCGCGCTGGGTCTGCGTTGCGTCGCGGCGGCTGCGCCCGCGGCTGCAGTCGCCCGACGCCCAGCGGCGGCTCCGGTCGCGTGAGCGGCTCCGGTCACGGGACCCCCCGCGGCGGCTCCGGTCGCGGCGGCGCCTCGCGCGGCGGTCCCGCCTGCGGCCGGAGGAGCTCGCGCGCGGCGTCGGGCTAGCGCCACGGTCCATCTCCGCGGGGCCTTGCTCGGTGACTGCGGGGCGGGGCAGAGGGGGGGCGAACCTCCAAGTCAGGGCCGGTCTTGAGCCGGAGCCGGCGGTGCCCGCGGGGGGGGGGCCGTCGATCGGGCAAGGGGGCGAGGGAGGGAGGCCTGGTCCGCGCGCCACGCCCTACCTTGCCTCTGTCCCGGGCCTTCATTGACGAGCCAGCGCAGGGGGAGGGGGGGAGCGGGGAGAGAGGGGGGGTGGGAGGGTGGCCTCGTCTCGCCACGCCGGAAGCTCCGACCTCGCCTCGCCGCGCCTCACCACGACTTCGGGGGGGGAAGGGGGGGGGCGGGGGGAACGAGGGGGGAGGGAGGGAGGGGGGGAAGCTCAAGCCTCGCCTCTCCACGCCTCGCCTCGCCTCAGGGGGGGGCCGGGCGATGGCGCAGGCGAGGTCTTCGTACCCCGAACCCGCCGGGTCACGGCCAGCAGCTCCACTGGCCGACGCGTTCGAGCCATGAGCCGCCGCAGCGGCGGGGATTCTCGCCCCCCCGGGCAGGGAAGGAGGGAGGGGGGGGAGGGGGAAGAGAGGGGGGACGAGGACGGAAGGAGGGCAGAGGAGGGGGAGGGAGGGAGGGATCCCCGCGCGTCCCCCTCGCGCCGTCCCGCCGCGGGCGCCGGCCCGGAGGCCCTCCCGGCCGGCGGACGGCGGCCCACTGACCGGCCTCGCGCCCGGCCCCTCCGGCTCGGGAGGGGGGCCCAGACGAGGGGGGGCAAGTGGGGGGAACCGAACGCAGGAGAGGGCAGCAGGGGAGGGGGAGGGGTCCGCCCCAGCGTCCCACCGCCGGCCGGGAGGGCAGCCGGCCGGGAAAGCAGCCAGCCCTGGTCGGAGCTCGGTTTGCCCTTCGCGGGGGCTCTTGCCCTTCGGCGGGGGGGGCGAGAGGATCACCCCCAGAGGGAGGAGGGGAGAGGCAGGGAAGCGAAGAGGAGCAGGGAGAGCAGGCGAGGGAGGCAGGGGGGGGAAGAGAGCGGGGACGAGGACGGAAGGAGGGCAGAGGAGGGGGAGGGAGGGAGGGATCCCCGCGCGTCCCCCTCGCGCCGCCCCGCCGCGGGCGCCGGCCCGGAGGCCCTCCCGGCCGGCGGACGGCGGCCCACCGACCGGCCTCGCGCCCGGCCACTCCGGCTCGGGAGGGGGGGCCCAGACGAGGGGGGGCAAGGGGAGGAACCGAACGCAGGAGAGGGCAGCAGGGGAGGGGGAGGGGTCCGCCCCAGCGTCCCACCGCCGGCCGGGAGGGCAGCCGGCCGGGAAAGCAGCCAGCCCTGGTCGGAGCTCGGTTTGCCCTTCGCGGGGGCTCTTGCCCTTCGGCGGGGGGGGCGAGAGGATCACCCCCAGAGGGAGGAGGGGAGAGGCAGGGAGGCGAAGAGGAGCAGGGAGAGCAGGCGAGGGAGGCAGGGGGGGGAAAGGGGGGGGGAGCAGGGGCGGGGAGGCGACGAGGAAAGGCAAGGGAGGGGCGGCCTGCAGCATGCATCCCCCGCCGGGCCACGCGGCCCCCGGCAGCGCGGGCCTCCTGGGTCCTCCGGGTAGCGGGCCCGACCGCGAACCCCCCGCCCCCCCGCCCCCCCCGGGAGGCCCGGGCCGGCCCCGGGCGCCGCCCCGGCGGCGGCCGGGGGCCCCCTTTTGAACCTAAGGGCAAACTTTTGCCAAAAGTTACCTCTTAGGTTCTAAGGGGAAGGGGGTCCAAAGGAGGGGGGGGGTGCTCCCCAAGGCTGGCCGGCGTGCCTCCCCTTTTTCCCCTCGCTCTTGCACGGCGCGCCGCCGCGCGCCGAGCGCCGCCGGCCGCCGGCCGGGGGCGGCCGCGGCGGCTGCTGCCCGGGGCGGCGGGGGCCCGGGGCCGGCCGCGGCCTGCCGCGGCCGCCGACGGGGCT
>CAUYUJ010018893.1:799193-814350 GCA_963575745.1 Prorocentrum cordatum | reverse complement strand
GCAGCGAACATCCGGGAGGCCCGTCAACGTCCTTACGCCTCACGTGAATTAGTGCGGAACAGCTGAGTGCATTGTGAGAGGCGTACGCGTATACATTCCCAATCAGCAATTCACTCAAAGGGTCCGAGTGGATCTTGAAAACTTTGGCGAAATACGGTTGCCGATTTCGGTAGGCCGCAAGGTTCCCGGAATCCCGGGTTCCCGGTTCGGGATTGGGGTTCAAGGACTTCTGGGTTCCAGGATTCCTGGTCGTTTCCCTAATTGATCGGTCTCACCATCGATCCCATTACCGATTTCTATCGATCTCACGATAAATCCCACGATCGCTATTCGTATCGATCTCACAATCGATCCCACGATGGATCGCACGAACAATCTTACAATCGATCTCGCTATCGATCTCACTGGATCGACATCACTATCGGTCTCACGACTGGTCATACTATCGTCCCCACTATCGATCCCACAATCGATCTCACAAATCGACGGCATATCCAAATCATTAGTCCCATCAGCTCTCTGGGCGTAGGTGGTTTAGGGAGTTTCCTCTTCCCCTTTCGGGGAAGGGCTTATCATTGTTCTTTACCAATAGGAGCCCACCCCACCGCCATGCGACTGGGAGCCAACCCGAGTCAATGAGGGCACCCACCCACCATGCCTTGTAAAAGCATGCAAAACACACTCTGCCACCAAATTCGGAGCACGCGCACCGAACCCGATGCGGCCTCCCCCCACCATTCCGTGTCAACAAACAATATAGAATACACTTGGCGGCGGCTGCGGGGGCTGCGGCGGGGGCAGCAACTGCGGCGGCTGCGGCTGCGGCGGCGGCGGCGGCGGCGGGGGCGGCGGCGGCGGCGGCGGCGGCGGCGGCAGCGGTTGCGGCGGCAGCAGCTGCGGCGGCGGCGATACAGCAACGGCGCGGCGGCGGCGGGCGGCGCGGCGGCGGCGGCGGACAGCGGCGGCGGCGGCGACGGCGGCGGCGGCGGCGGACAGCGGCGGCGGCGGCGGCGGCGGATTCGCCCCGCCCCCAGTAGCTGCCCATCCAACGACGATTGCTGAAATATTCTGCGGATCGGTGCTACGTATGTGTTGGGAGGGCGGGTGGGGGTGAGCGAAACGGCGTGTGCGCGGGGAGGGCGTTTTGACCCCTCCCCCATAACCCCCTCCCATGGACCTGGACGGGGGGGTCCGCAAAGCGTTGGGCCCTCCAAAACGGCTTCGGCGAGGAAACCAAAATCATTGGTTTCCTTGGGTGCTGGCCCCATTTTGGCCTCCTGAGGGTAGGGGGCTAATTGAGCCCCCTCCTCCTGTGATCGATCTCCCTCACGATGCCCCCAAAAGGCGCCCAGGAGGCCCCGAGAGGCTCCGAGATGGCCCCAAAATGGCCCCATGTGGCCACAAGAAGCCCCCAAACCCCCATGATGCCCCCAAGAGGCTCCCAAGAGACCCCCACGAGGCCCCAAGAGACCCCCCAGAGGGGCACCCAAGACGCTCCACGAGGCCCCGGCGAGAATGCCAAAATCACTGATTGCGGCGAGAATGCCAAAATCACTGATTGCGCGAAGGTATTGGCAGCATTTGGGCCTCCTGGGGGGGCACTGCGTCAGATGACTCCACGAGCGCCTCTAAGAGCCAGAGATGACCTCCAAGATGGCTCTAAATAACCCACGATGCCTCAAGTTGGCTCCCACGATGCTCCAAGAGGCCCCGAAGCCGGTTCAAGACGGCCCCAAGTGGCCAAAGAGCTCCCCCAGGAGGCCCCGAAGAGGCCAACACCCTTCTCAAACCTTGGGGAAATCAATGTTTTAAGATTTCTCGCCTTTTCGCTTCCGATGGCCATCCGAGGTTTCAAGATGACTCCAAGATGGCCCAAGAGGGCTCCAAGAGCGCTCCCAAGGCTTCCAAGAGCGCTTCAAGAATGCCCCAAGACGCCCCAACAGGCGCCCCAGAATCTCCACGAGGCCCCCAAGAGACCCCCAAGAAGCCCCAAGAAGCTTTCCCAGGCACCCAAGACGCTCTGAGAGGCGCCCGGGACCGCCAAGAGGCCCCCGAAGCGTTCCAAGAGGCCTTCACCGGGGGACCCTTCCTCTGTGTGCTGCCCACTTCCCTGATCTGGACATCGTTTCTGGATGGGCTGGTGGGGTTACTCTTTTTGGTCAGCGGCCTCGTGAAGCGGACCAACAAGCGTCCAAACTCTAGCCGGGCCACGACTAGGCAGCAGAAAAACGGAAAGCGGAAAAAACAAGACAGGCGCAGAGAGGGGCAAGCGAAGCGGGCGCGCGGGAAGCCACTCAGAAGAGCACCAGGAGCGGCACTCCGGCACTCACAACCCGGCGGCGTGGAAATCCCACAGGCGACCATCAAGTAGGCGCAGCCACAATGGCGCGGCGGCGCGACCATGAACGCGCAAAGGTCGACCACCCGTTGTGAGTCGGCATAGGGCCCGACGAAAACGAGCCGGTCCGACAGGCACTTCAGGGCGACATCCGTGCCGTTGGTGACACAACAGCATCGTCTCGACGCTGGAGTGAAGAGGGGGCAGCCTCGTCACAGACAGGACTGGAAACGGCAGATCCTCTGGCATGTACACCCGGCGGCGCAGCCGACGGGCGCCAAGAGCCACGCATGCCGAAATCCTTGCACCGAAGAAGACGGCACCGTAGCAAGTCCCCGCGGACCCATGCGGTCACCAGTGGAGGCCGACACCACGCAGGAGCATGGCCAGGGGCCACCTGGCCGCCCATCCCCGGCGCGCGCGGCCACGCATGGAAGTCGACGCGAGACCACGCGAAACCCTCCCAGCCGCCAGCGGAGGCCGACACCAGACACGAGCAGGTCAGGAACCACCTGACCATCCGTTCCCAGTGTGACCCATGCATGGATTTCAGGCTGTCAGAGAACCAACGGACAGCAAAATGGCGGCGACCCCAGCCGCGTGGGAGAAACCCGGTAAAACGATGGAGATGAGGGGACGTGCGCGCCAAGCATGGTAGGCAACCCGTCGTGGCAGCTAACCGCCGCGGCAGTAGGAAGCAGGAGACACGAGCATCGGAGCCCACTGAACCCTTTCGGCCATCAGTAGGGGGGGGGGGGGGGGGGGGGGGGGGGGGGGGGGGGGGGGGTGGGGGCGGGGGGCGGCGCCGGCCGAGGGCAGCCAGTAGGCACTGCACCACCCAGCCCCGATTAATACATGATTCCAGCGGCGCAAGAGAGGGGGGGTCAGCGAACCGCTGAAGCACAAGGAGAAGGAGGTGGAGAGCTCACCATAACCCGGTATTCACTGACGCGCACGCCAGGCGCTCGGCACCGAATACATGATCACAGCGACGCAGGAGGGGGGGGTTCAGCTAACCGCCGAAGCAAAAGGAGAAGAAAAGGGGGAGCTCACCATAACCCTGCGTGCACTGACGCGCACGCCAGGCGCTCGGTATCGAAGCCGACCTCAGTAAGCCCGCCACGGGCACCAGTTTGCCATTGCTCTTCGCACGAAGTCCTGGGAAAAGCTGGACTCTTTCGGCCGCGAAGTAGCTTGCAGTCACGGATGATGGAGTCCTCCACTGAGCTAGCACGCCATCCCACAAGCGCCAGCGGGTGCACGCAATGCATGTTTATGTGTTTAGCCACGCGCCAATTACTGCAAGAGCCCTCAGGGAGGCGCAGTCGATGAAACGTTCCGGGCGCTCTTCCACGGGGCGCTCGGCAGGGGCAATCGCGGCGGGCCAGTCTGATGCCAGCACTGAGCCGAAGCGACTGCGAAGGAGGCAGAAGGGAAGGGGGGGCAGCGGAAAGCGGCTAGCCGCCGCAAGCACACGAGAGCGAGTTAGCAGCGCAGTCGCCTGGCACATCGCATACCCGGTGCGATGACAGAGCCGTATCTCGTCGAAACTGGGTGATGACCCACGCCCACCTTTACTGGCGATGTCGTTTCTCGTGCTCTCGGTTACTCTATGGGCTTTCGGTTACTCGGTTCCTTTTTCCCAATCTTACCCAGTGAATCGGGTCCGCCCATCGACTTGCCTTTCCCCTTCCTCGGGCGCTCTCCCGCTGCATGGGGCCCGGGGGCGGCGGCCCCGCTGCTGCTGGCAGCCCCTGAGCTGGAGGCGTCATTGATTGCCGCGAGCCTGTCCTTTGGGCTGCGAAAGCAGGTCTTGGCGCGCAGGATACGGCCGGCGCGGCGCGCGCCTATAGCTTGCAAGCCCCCAGGCGTCGAGGGATACCCAGCACGCGCACGGCGGCTGCAGTGCCGGGTCAAAGGTCGGCTGGGCGTTAGCGAGGCAAGCGTTGGTGCAGCGTGTACGCCGCAGGTCGCTGAACATGCTGCCTAGCTCTTTCTGCATCCTGGGGGTGAGAGCGCTGGTCGGACACACAGGAGTGGCGTGAATCGATCGCGCGTCATGGCGCCTTCTACATCTTGGACTCGTCGCTCTTCTTGGGCTCGTTGGTGGACAGTGGGTTCTTGGAGAAGGGCACCCATCTGCCATGATTGAATATCCCGTCGTTTCACGCGCGCATCTCCTGGCGACGCCATGCGCCGTCGCGAGAATGCGTGGCCGAACGGTCTGAGGACCTGTCGTAGCTCCACTGGTTCCTGCACCCGCGCGAGGAACCAGTCCTGTCGTCAGCGCTGCGCTGACTTGGACCGTCTCGTCGCCCTGGTCTGCGGCTCTGTTATCAGCCTCGCACGCACCCTTCCGGAATGGCCCAGCGCGGTGGATCTTGCTTCCTCGGCAGCGGGGGTCTGTCGTCGGTGACGCTGGATGTTTCGTCGTCAGCCGACCCGGCGTTGCGGCCATCGCCTGTGGCTGGGCTTCCTTCAGGCTCGTCTGCTACAACCCCCTCGCTCACCTCATCCGGGTCGTAGTCCAGGTCGCCACCGCAAGGCCCCCTGCGTTCATCCGTGGCGGCAGCAGGCTCGCTGTCTGAGCTGCTTTTGATATTTCTTGTCGCTGTTCGTATACCTTCGGGTCAAGACGGCGGCTTGTCGCTCGGCCCGTGCCAGGGCGAGCTGGAAATAATTGCCCCCGAGAGAGGCGTTCATGACAACGCTGATCAAGGGGCCCAACCTCTTCTCCTCGTCGCGCGCCCGCTGTGAGCCAGGCTCGCACGAGGAAAAAATGCTTTGGCGTTATCAGCCAACGCGGCAATTCGCCTGAAAGGACACACTGAATGGTGCAGCGGCGCGGTTTGGGGCGATTCGCCGAGACCCCATCCCGCATGGGAGCATGCATCTGTCCAGCGCCCCCAAGCTGACGTTGTCCGGTCGCATCGCATGGTCGGGGGTGCCCTCGATGTCAAGCCTGGCCAGCTCGCGAACAGTAGGGGGAAAACAAACCTCCCTCGCTTTTGACCACCCTCGCTTCCAAGAGATACCAAACGATGCCAAATTGCAGCCTGTACTGGTCAGGCCGCTTGACGAGGAGGCGCGTGGTATGACTTGGTTTTGCCTGGAAGCGAAAGCGGGGGAGGTAATTCACGCTCTGAAACAAGTTCGTCTGCGCAGTGGCCACCGCGCCCCCGCAGCGCCTGACACCGCGCCGGACACCGCGCCAGACACCGCCAATCTCCTGGAAGCCTGCGGGCATAGGTTCTCACGGCCACCCACCCTGTACAAACCTCGCCGGCCCCCCCCACCACTACGCTCCCACCGCGCCCCCACCGCGCCTGACACCGCGCAAGACAACGCCAGCCTCCTGGAGCTTCTGGGCGCAGGTTCCCAGGGGCCACCCACCCGGCAAAAACTTCGCCGGGGCCCCCCCACCACGCCCCCGCCGCGCTCCCACCGCGCCCCCACCGCGCCCCCACCGCGCCTGACACCGCCCCTGACACCGAGCCAGACACAGCGTATTTCCGGGAGCTTCTGGGCCTACAAAAACCTTACCGGCGCCCCCTCCACCGCGCCCCCACCGCGCTCCCACCGCGCCCCCACCGCGCCCCCGCCGCGCCCCCACTGCGCCCCCACCGCGCCTGACACCGCGCCCGACACCGCGCCAGAGCCTCTGGGCATGGGTTCTCGCGGCCCACACCCACCCTGTACAAACCTCACCGGCACCCCCCCGCGCCATGCTCCCACCGCGCCCCCGCCGCGCCTCGCCGCGCCCCGCCGCGCCTGGCACCGCGCCTGACACCGCGCCTGACAACGCCAGCCTCCTGGAGCCTCTGGGCTTAGGTTCTTCGGGCCCACCCACTGTGCAAAAACCTCGCCGGCACCCCCTTCACCGCGACCCCGCCGCGCCCCCACCGCGCCCCTACCGCGCCTGAGACCGCGCCCCCACCGCGCCTGACGCCGCGCAAGACACTGGCAGTCTCCAGGAACCTCTATAGGCCACCCACCCTGGAAAAACCTCGCCGCCCGCCCCACCCCCCCCACCCCCACCACGCTTCCACCGCGCCCCCGCCGCGCCCCCGCCGCGCACCGCCGCGCCTGTCACCGAGCCTGACAGAGCGCCTGACACCGCCAGCCTCCTGAAGCTTCTGGGCTTAGGTTGTTAAGGCCCACCCACCCTGCAGAAACCTCGCCGGCACCCCTCCACGGAGCCCCCACCACGCCTGACACCGCGCCAGACGCCGCCAGACGCCCGGAGCCTCTGGGCATAGGTTCGCATGGCCAGCCACCCTGTACAAATCTCGCCGGGCCCACGCTCCCACCGCGCCCCCACCGCGCCCCCACCGCGCCTGACACCGCGCCAGGCACCGCCAACCTCCTGGAGTTTCTAGGCATAGGTTCTCGCGGCCCACCCACCCTGCAAACACATCGCCGGCACCCCCTCCACCACGCCCCACCGCGCTCCCAGCGCGCCCCCACCGCGCTCCCACCGCGCCCCCACCGCGCCCCCGCCGCGCCTGACACCGCGCCTGACACCGCGCCAGACAACGCCAGCCTCCTGGAGCCTCTGAGCATAGCTTCCTAGAACCAACACACCCTGCAAAAACTTTGCCGGGCTCCCCCCACCACGCTCCCACCGCGCCCCCACCGCGCCCCACCGCGCCACCAGACACCGCGCCACACACCGCCAGCCTCCGTACCAACTCGTAAACTTTTGGGCATAAGTTAGGGCCCATCCATCCTGCAAAAACCTCGCCGACACCCCCTCCACCACGCCCCCACCGCGGTCCCACCGGGCCCCCACCGCGCTCCCACCGCGCCCCCACCGCGCCCCCACCGCGCCTGACACCGCGCCTGACACCGCGCCTGACGCCGCCAGTCGCCTGGAGCATCTGGGCATACGTTTTTACGGCCACGCACCCTGTCAAAACCTCGCCGGCCTCCCCCCCACCACGCTCCCACCGCGCCCCCACCGCGCCCCCACCGCGCCCCCACCGCGCCCCCACCGCGCCTGACACCGCGCCGGACACCGCGCCAGACGCCGCCAATCTCCTGGAAGCCTGCGGGCATAGGTTCTCACGGCCACCCACCCTGTACAAACCTCGCCGGCCCCCCCTACCACGGTCCCACCGCGCCCCCACCGCGCCCCCACCGCGCCTGACACCGCGCAAGACAACGCTGCCCTCCTGGAGCTTTTGGGCGTAGGTTTCCAGGGACCACCCGCCCAGCAAAAACTTTGGCGGGCCCCCCCACCGTGCCCCCGCCGCGCTCCCACCGCGCCCCCACCGCGCTCCCACCGCGCCAGACACCGCCAGCCTCTTGGAGCTTCTGGGCTTAAACTCTCAAGGCCCATAGAGGGCGCAGACACGGCAAACGAGGAAAATAACTCACGCCTAGATCACACACGCGCGCCCCAACGTTGCTGAAGACGCTTCGAAGAAATTACATGGACCCTCCAAAAACGCTTCCACAAAAAACACCAGTCAACTCCCGACGGCTTCTACCGCATTTGGAGATGATCGCCATTCCGCCATGAGGCCCCTCTAGAAAAGACAAAACCTGCAAGAAGGCCAAAGAAGCCTCGAACATGCCACCAGCAGCACCAATAACCACGAGAACAACCCCAAGTACACTCCGCGAAGTCCCAAACTCCTGTTAGGTGTGGATGCATACGGCCATGCACGTGTATACGCAGACGTTTCCACGTACGTGCATACATATGGCTGTGTGCATAAGTGCACGGGTGTCTATACATATACATGTATGAAGAAACATGAGCGTATACACATGCATATGTCTGCAATCGCAGATATTTATATACACACACGTGCACGAAAATAACAATTCTCGAACATTTACCCCCCACGACATCCAAGATCTGACCCACACTCCCTGGATCACCCTACGATTCCCGATGACCATCAAGATTGCCACGGGCTCACCCTGCGAAAGCAACAACTGGGGTCGGCAGCAGAGGCGGCAACCTTGAAATACGGCCGCTCTCGCCCGGCGGGTTGGGCATGTGAGACCTCTCTGACAGAGTGTTTGGCACAATTGTTGGCCCCCTTCGCCAGTGCCTGGTCAAAAACCTCCTTGAAGTCCCTCCGAGGGGGCCCCGCTCTGCCGCCGACCCCCTCCCCTCCCCCTGGGACCCCTCAAGGTCCAGAAAAGCCCGTGGACGACCCAAGAGCGCCCCAAGCCGGTCCAAGAGAGTCGCAAGACGGTCCAAGAGAGCCTCCAGACGGCCCCAGATCGCTCCAAGACGTCCAAGATTGCTTCCAAACGGCCCAAAACGCCTCCAAGACGGCCCAAGAGGCCTCCAAGAGCACCCCCAAGAGAGCCCCAAGAGACAAAAATCATTGATTTTTCAATTGTTATTGAAGCTCGCCATTTGGGCTTACCGACGCTCCAAGACGGCCCAAGAGGCCCCCGAAATCGCCGCAAAACGGCCCAACAAGCCCCCAAGAGGGCTCCAAGACAGCCCAAGAGGTCCCCAAGACGGCCCATGAGGCCCCCGGGACGGCACAAGAGGGGCCCCAGGACGGCCCACGAGGGTGCCCAGAAGAGGGACCCGAGTGAACAGTTCGAGCTTTCGGTCCCAAGAGGCCCCCGGGAGGCTCTAAGAGGCCCCCAGGAGGCCCCCAAGCGGCCCCAAGAGAGCTCCAAAAGGCCCCAAGAGAGCCCCAAGAGGCCCCAAAAAGCCCCCAGGATGGCCCCCAAGAGGCCCCTAAACTCCCCCTCAGAGGCCCCCAGCCCTCTCGAGAGACCCCCGGAAACGTCCATGAGGACTCCGACCCAAAACCCAAGCATGGTGGCGGGATGGGCCGACGGCTATTTGATAGCTGGCATACGCGCCGCGTCACGACCTTCGATGCTGCGCACCCGGCTGGTGATGCGCCGCTGGCGTCCTCGAGTCAAAATAGTCCCAAAAAATAATTCGGCGGACGATGTGTGGACAGCTCTTGAATCGTTTGGAACAGCTTCACTGTTGGTTCAGAATTTTCGTTCCTAATTTTCGTCCAAAATCCGCCTGTAGAAGGACATGCCCGACCTGAGGCAAACGTTCCAAGGGCTCCCAACTTCGCGCTTCGCGCTGCGCGAAGCGCGAAGTGCGAATAACTTCGCGCTCTCGCGCCGCCTCCCAAGGGAGAAGAGGAGGATGAGGAGGAATCGGAGCCGAACCGCGAAGCGCGAAGCGCGAATAACTTCGCGCCCTCGAGGGCGCCCTTGACGTTCCCGCCCGGTTGCTGCCTGCCCCTCGAGCGCTCCGCCGCTGCGCAGGGGGGGGCCAGAGCGGGGCCGAGAGGGCAAGGGGGGCGCGCTCGGGCGGACCCCCGCCGCGCCGCCGCCGCCGGCGTAGGCCCCGTGCCTGCCGCGGGCGGGTGCGTCCATAGAGGGCAGAAAACCCACCGCGAGAATAACCACGACACGCGATTCCGATTATCTCCACCCACCAAACCACCCCAACCCAACACGAAGGGTCTGATTTACCCTCGATTTCTAGTAGGGGGGGGTCCGGGAACATCGAAAAAACACATGTGGAGCCCATACCCCCCCAACCCGAAATTCGGGTCTTCGGGTTGGGTTGGGGTGGTCTGGTAGGTAGTCAGTTTAGTAAACGCACCCAAAGAAGGAATCAAGCAGGGCAGGGCTGTTTGGTAAGCGCCCAGGGCAGTTTGGTGAACGCCAATTGTCCAGTCTGGGTGGCTCTTCCTCCCTTGAGTCAGAGGTCTGTCAAGAACGGAGGCCCCCCGAATGGGGTCGAGGCAGATTCGGCGGCGCGCCGAGGGGGGAAGTGGAAGGGGGGCAATCCTTTTCGGGAGGCGGCGAGGCCTCTCAGAGGCCCTCCGGCCTTCCGAGATGGGACGCACAGACACACGAATACTATACGTATATACAGATTATATACATATATATATATGTCCTCCTTGGAGGCACGCGTCCGACCCGAACATATAGTACACCCATCTTGTAGTGTATCGTTTCCACAGCGGTGTGGGAATGTCCCCGCCACGACGCATGTACTGGAAGACTTCTCGGTGCGCGCGTCGCTCCTGGGGGGGGCGACGCACACACAGTACTGGTTCGTTGGGGTGACGCCGATGAGAAGCCCTCCGCCCTGGAAAAGGCTCGGTCAGCTCCGCAAAAGACGGGAGGCCTTCTGAACCCTGGGGCGCGAGGTCGGTAGACTGGGTCAGAGGATCGCGCCGCATCGCCGATGCACTGCCGATGCATCGGCGATGCCTCGGCCGCCGGTCTTCCGGAGACTTTCGAAGTCGATCGGCCTTCCAGAGCTTCTTCGCCCGTAATCCTCAGCGGATTCGTAGCGGCTCTGGGGCACATATGCGGCAGCATGGAATCAAAGACAGCTAAATTTGGCGATTTGGTCCGCTGTGAGCTTTTGAAATGCGTCGTCGATGCATCGGAGACGTCGGCGACGGCGGCGAAGTCGTCGACGTCGCGACGCCCGCATCGAGCCGCATCGCCGATGCATCGGCGATGCGGCGCACTCCTCCGGCCCCACATGCTCGACTGCAGATTGAAAAGCCTGGACTGAAAAAGACGGGTCATGAGGGATGCGAGAGCGACGCCCGCGCACCGCAACATGCTTGGACTCCCTTCAGGTCCCACTCCCACGCAGTACTGCGCATATGTTTTGGGCTGTGAGGGGTGAGAAACCGTGCACCGTACCTTTCTTGCGTCGAGCATCGACAATGTCTCGGGAGACGCCAACGAGATACGGTGCACAAAAGCCATCCCTGAAGGGAAACGCGTCCTAGACCTCGGGGGCCTTCCCCCAGGACAAGTTGTGACGGCTCCTGGGCCCAAGAGGGCAGAAGAAGCCTGAAGACGGCGAAAAACTTCCAAGGACCGTGTCCCTCAAAGTTCCAGTCTTTCATTTCGACCGGCTCGCAACCCTCTGCGCTTCCACCGCGAGGTGGAGGGCGAAAGGAACCCTAAGACTGGAACGTGCAAGAAGAATAGCCTGCCAGACATAGAGGCATATCCTGAGTACGTAATGTAAGACCTCGACTGAAACTTCCAAGGCCATAGTGTGATACGATTCTGCCGTTCGTAAAAGTTTGGACAGGAGAGGGGGAGCCGAGGAGGACAGGAGGATTAACAGGGAGGAGGAGGAAAAGGATGATGAAGAGGAGTAGGAAGAGGAGGATAGATCAGTTTGTTTTTGAACGTACTCTACACTTTCAATGGCCTCCAGAGACCCTTGGGACGATCTGGGAGCAGCTCGGCCCACCGTGCACGCGGACAGCACCAAAGGGTGGAATACGATGGAATCGTAAGCTTTCTGGGGAAATAGGTTAATGTTCGCTTCTTGCGGCTCTCTGGGGTCTCCGACATGCCGAGGGGTCCCAGGGTAGTGGATTGCGGAGCGTGTTCTTCCCTCCCCATCTTGTGGTGGCGACCAACCTCGCGCTTCTCTTCATACTATGTACCACCATCCTGGCCATCACCATCATCAGCAGCAGCATCATCATCATCAACATCATCATCAGCAGCAGCATCACCATAATTATCATCAGCAGCATCATCAGCATCATCGTCACTAGCATCATCAACATCGCCATCACCATCACCATCAGCATCAGCATTATCACCATCAGCATCACCATCAACATCATCACCAGCACCATCATAATCATTGCCATGATCATCATCATCAACAACATCATCATCATCACCATAATCAACAGCATCACCATCTGCATCAAACTCCTCATCACAATCATCAACACCAAAAAAGTCACAATCACAATGCACATGACAATCGGCATTAACACCACCACTGTCATCGCCTGACGTGCTACCAGCAGATCGATCCTTCCAACCACGTCCATGATCATCTTCCCCCCGTCATCATCCTCCGCCTGCGTATCCTCCTCCTCCTCCTCCTCCTCCTACTCCTCCTCCTCCTCCTCCTCCTCCTCCTCCTCCTCCTCCTCCTCCCCCCCCCACTCCTCTTGTTCCGTCTCTCATGAAGCCGTGGTGAATTTTGTGACGTGGGGGCCGTCGGCAGACCTGACCCATCTCACGTGCACCGTACAGCGTGCAACAGGTGAAGAGTCTGGGAGAACGGCTCAACATTGGCAGCAAGACTACTCTGAGGGATAGTGAGTGGCCTCCCATGCCTCCTCCTCCCCCTCCCCCTCCTCCTCCTCCTCCTCCTCCTCCTCCACATGCCATCCTCCTCCTCCTCCTCCTCCTCCTCCTCCTCCTGCTCCTCCTCCTCCTCCTCCTCCTCCTACTCTGCCCATCTCCTCGTCCTCCTCCTCCTCCTCCTCTTCCTTCTCCTCCTCCCAAGATGGTGTTTTTCCTTTTCCTCCTACTCAAGCCCTCATCCTCCTGCTCCTGCTCCTCCTCCTCCTCCTCCCCCACGCTCCTCCCCGTTCGCTTCCTCCTCCTCAGCAGCAACAGCATCATCATCAGCATCAGCAGCATCAACAGCATCATCATCAGCATCAGCATCATCATAAGCAACAGCATCGGCAACATCATACTGAGCATCATCACCGTGCTTACAATCATTATCAGTATCATAATCGTCATCACCCTCATCATCATGACCGCCAACATCATCATCATCAGCATCATCATCAGAATCAGCAGTATCACCAGCAGCACCATAAGCATCATCATCATCATACTCATCATCACCATCATCAACCACAATAACATCATCACCATCATCATCACAATCATCGACATCATCATCATCAGCAGCAACAGCAACATCATCGTCATCACCAGCATCACCAACAACAACAACCACATCTTCCTACGTGCCGTTCCTCACACCCAGCTCGTCCCTGTAACACCCCGAGGCCTGTCGAAAGGACGGACTGAGCGGTTCGCCCGGGACGTCCTCACCATCTCTGAACCTGACTTTGAAACTTTGCATGAACTTCACGGATGGAGGGCGGGTCGTTTTCAACACGTGGCTCTCGCCCCAATCGCCGCACACCTTCGCCCTGAACAATGTGACCGTTCCAAGGACGGATGGTGGCTCCTTCTCAAAGCGTGGCTCTCGCCGTGGCGCCGCGCACATTCGTCTCGAGAGCTCATGACAAGTTCAAGGACTCGCGCAAGAAACTGTGCAAGAAACTGTGCTTTGACTAACGTGCAAGAAACTGTGCTTTGATACGATGTCAGACTGTCGGGTGCAACAGCTCCGTGGTGCTCAGGTTCCAGAAATGGTGTCCTGACGCGATTCAGGATCATCAAGACGCAACGGCAACGGTGATTCACGGAGAGGAGGCCCAGGAATGGTGTTCTGGCACAGTGCAGAATTTACAGACGGCTGTTTTCCAACGGGGCACATCCTTCAGTGAAAGTCCCACCTGCCCTCTGGGCGTAGGTGGCCTTACGATATTATGTCTTTCCTCTTCGAACAAAAACCCTCTTCTCCATCGGGGAGGGGTTTGACCCTCCCCCTACCCCCCCTTGGACTTTTTGGGGGGGTCGCGGGTGGTTGGATGGCCCTTTTTCGCTCAAGATGGCTCCAAGACGACCTCCGATGCTCCAAGATGGCTTCCAAGATCCCTCAAGATAGCCGAAGTTTGTCCGAGACAGCTTCCGGTATGCCTCCAAGAGGCCCCAAGATGGCCACAAGACAGTTTCGAGTCCTCTCGGAGATCCTTCAGGAGCCCTCCAAGAGCCCAAGTCCTTCAAAACCGCAGGAAAATGTATGAGCTGTGCCTTCTCGCCGTTTCGCTTCCGATGCGCGTTGGGGGGCCTCAAGATGGCCCCAATATGACCCAATAAGGCCCCGACAGGAGCCCAAGATGCCCCCAAGACTGCCCCAAGAACGCCCAAGAGCGCCCCCAAAGGGCTCCAAGAGTGCCCCAAGAGGGGGGGGGCCTAGATCGGGAGCCGACCTCCTGAGATCGATGGCCCAAAGAGGCGCTCCAGGGCTCCCAAGAGAGCCCCGAGACAGCCTCTCTTGGGCCCCAAGAGGGTCCCAAGAGGGTTTCAAGACGGCCCCAAGAGGCCCGCGAGCAGCCTCAGCGAGTCCAAGACGACCTCCAAGATGGCTCAGATAGCCCAAGCTTGCTCAAGATGGCTCCCCAAACGGCCCCAAGACCGCTCGAAGAGCACCCATGAGTGCTCCAAGAGAGCCCCAAGAAGCGGTCTGCGGGCTCCTGAGGGGGGAAGCTGAGTTGGGGGCCCCCCCATCCTGTAATCGAGGGCCTCCAAGTTGATCCCAAAAAGCCTTCCAGGGTTACCAAGATGGCTCCAAGAGGCCCCCCAAAACTCTCAGAGAGCACCAGCAGCAGCAGCAGCCGCAATAATATTTCTCATCATCATAGTCCTAGTCGTCCTCCTCATCATAGTCCTCGTCCTCCTAGTCCTCGTCCTCATCCGCGTCCTCGTCCTCCTATTCCTCCTCGTCCTCATCCTCCGCCTGTTTTTCCAATTTCTCCACTCAAGGCCAAATCCCCCCCAACCCGCGAAAAAGCGAACATCGGGCCCAACGTCCTGGGTTCACACTGGTCCACCTCCTCCACCTCATCCTCCTCCTCACCCGCCTCCTCCACATCTTGCTCCCTCCCGCGCGCCTCCCGTCCGTGGTGCACCACTGCTTCTCCTTGTCCTGAGCGGGGAAGGGGGTGGCAGGAGGGGCGATTCCCCAGACAAGGATGCAAAAGAACGGGGGGCAACTCGGGGCTCCGAACCCGTGTGGTGACAGACCGCGTGGTGACCTCGGAATCCCCAGCGACCTTGCCGCGCGGTCAATCAGCGCACGGCTTTGGAAGTCCAGAGGCCCCAATCGACCGAGACATCCTCGTGGAACAGCCCGCGTCCCAAAACCGT
>CAUYUJ010018893.1:616693-794193 GCA_963575745.1 Prorocentrum cordatum | reverse complement strand
AGAACTGCTTGATCGCCCAATAAGTTCTTGTATATTTCGAGCGCGGCGCCCCTGGATCTGCTGTCCAGGGGTTATTTCATCATTGCAAAACATGATGTCAATTGTGTGATCGCCCATGTGAAGCACCCTCTGCAGGAGCAACTTATACCGCTCACTGACCCTGCGCGCAACTTCCAGAAAACCGAAAGGGCGCGCGAAGGAACACTTCCGCGGTCCATCGTCGGCGGGAACGGTGATCTCCTGGACAAGGGGGCCGGGCGACGCGCTCTGATACGCGATGTCCTGCCGAGCCCTCCGAACGCTCGATGGCGATATAGCCTCAGGCTGCATATCAAAATCCCTGAGCTGCTTCAGCAGATGGGCCATGCCTGAGGCTGACGCGAACGCGTCTCTCCCCAGCCATGCCAGGACCGCCCTCTTGGGCCCCTTGGGGGGGCCGCCCGAAGTGATGGTCATGAGCCAAAACGGCTACGGGAGGGACCGACACTGTTAGGCGCTGCGTGTTTACTAAGGAGTGTTTGCATGTATGTTGCGAGTCTACGACCCCTGAAAAGCTTGTATGTCCGCACTGGCGCCTCCTCCTCCTCCTCCTCGGTCTCCTCCTCCTACTCCTCCTCCTCCTCCTCCTCCTCGGTCTCCTCAGTGCCCTCCTCCTCCTCCCCCTCGGTCTCCTACTCCCCCCCCCCCCCCCCCCCCCCCCCCCCCCCCCTCCCTCCTCCTCCTCCTCCCCCTCCTCCTCCTCCTCCTCCTCCTCATCCTCCTCCTCCTCCTCCTCCTCCTCCTCCTTATCCTCCCCATCCTTATCCTCCTCCTCGACCTCCCACTCATCATCATCGGAATTCTCGCGAGAGAAGGCTGGGCCCCGAGAGACCCCGAAAAGCCCACTAGAACGCCAGACCCCCAGAGCTTCCGACAGCCCCTTGGACGAAGGAGGAAGGAGGAAGGCGGAGGAGAAAGCTCTGGGCAGAGGAGGAACAAGGAGGAATGATAATGATTGTTCTCGCTAGCTGTCGTGAATGTGGCGCACGCACGGTCGCAAGGAATCAAACGTGGAAATGCTCTGCATACTGCGAGACCGAGCCTGCACAAAGAACCTCATATTGTGAGAATGCCCGTGAATCACTCGTCGGCACTGCAGTGCCGAGTTCAACAAAAAGAACGCCTCGCGCTTTGTCGCAGGCCTTCTTCGCATCGGCGTAGGCCTGTTTGGCGACCTCTAACTGCTTAGCTTCAGACAACCCCGCATCCCTTGCAAGCTTTTTGGCGGTCTTGCACGCAAAAGTGGCGAATGCGCCATCGGATCGATCCTTCATCTGAGCTTTCGCCATCAAGCGGCGGTACTTCACGGTGCTCTTGTCCGTGCAAGTCTTCGTTGGCGTATCCTTCTTGGCCTTGGCAGTCTTAGCCTTGGGGGTCTGCGCAGAGGAGGCCCTGGCACTCGCCCTAGCCTTCGCCTTGCCCTTCCCCTTCGCCTTCCCCTTCGCTTCCCCCTGCGCGCCCATCATCGCGGCGCGCTCCAAGTCCAGCAGGGGGTCGGAGGTGGCGGAGGGCGCATCTCTAGGCGGAGCGGCGACGGCCACCGCCGCTCCCGAAAGCGCTGCTGGGGCCTCCGGAACCACGGAAGCCGAGGGGACATCCCGAGAGATCGCATCCTGGATAGCAAGGTGCGCTCCCTGCTGGCCCGCGGTGCCCCAGTGAGGGGCGTTGGCGAGCTGGGGCTGCCTTGTCGTGGTGAGCGCGGCGAAACCAGGTGACCCTCCAAGCGCCCCTCCGTGCATGATGGCACCGATGGCCTGCAGCTCCTGCGGGGTGGGCAACCGTCCGAAAGCTTGGTTTGCCATGCGGTTCATGCCCTGGATGGGGCAGTACTGCTGCTCCTGCGGCGGCGTAGGCTCGGGCCTCGGTGCGATTTGCTTGGACGACCTCCGGATGGGAAACCCCTGGGTGATTGCGTTCAGGTCGTCAAAGGTCATCGGGGGGGTGCACTGGCTGATCGCCGGCGTCGCAGGCCCGCCTCACCATCGCGACGGGCATCTCGTTAGGGAAGGTGGGGTACGTAGCGAGATGCTCAAGCGGGTACCTCGCAGCACTGTCGTAGGCCTTCACGCACCCCTTGATCGCATTCGCCAGCGCCTTCTTGTTAGGCCCGTCCATCTCCGTCTCGGCGGCGCTGAGCAGCATGGCGGCCGCCAACGTCAGGGTCTTCTCCGACGGACAGGTCAGACCGACAACGTAAATCCGCTTGTCGAGGGCGTTCGCCTTGGCAACGAGGCTGTACTCCGCGTTCACCATGTACTCCCAGTCCTTGTTGGTCAGGTAGTGAGGAGGGTAGTCGCAGTACTGCTGGCAGCGGGACCCCCTCCTCTCACCATTTTCGGCACTGGCCATTCCCTGGTCAGCCAACACCGCAGCCAAGTGAGCCCTCTGGGTGGGGGCCCAGGGCCCTGTGTTGATCATGTTGGCGATCGCAGTGGCAGTCTCGAGAGTCATCGGTGTGCGAGCGAATGTTCCAGTCAACGAATCCACCTGCTGCTGCATCAAGACCTCTCTCGGGATGCCAGCGCCACTCTGTGCATCGACAAATTGAAGCCCCTGCTGGATGATACTACCAAGGCGCGACACCTGGAAAGTGAGCGATCGCCATGGCCACTCGCCGACAAGTGTGGGTCGATGGTCAAGGCCACAAGCTGCGCGTGAGATTCACAGTCCGAAAAGGCTTGAGCCAAAAAACGACTCACGGAACATACAGGAGCAGGGGTCGAGGAAGCAAATTGCACCACGTAGCTTGGGGCGTGGCCGACCCAAAATCAACCCGCGGCGACCTTGTCCCAGAGAACGGACACGACACATGTTGAAGCTCTGGTCGAGATCTTGCTGCTGGATGTGGCCTCAGCCCCTTCAGACTCGGCCACGGCGCGTTGGCCCGATAGGGCCAACGCGCCAACCCACAAAGATAATCATTATGTACGTCTGGCGCGTTGGCCCTATAGGGCCAACGCGCCACGGCACCCTCAACGTTCACTTCGCCCAAAATGAGCTGGCCGTGAAGGGCTAGACGAGCTGAGAACAGAGAACCTGCGACTGGCCTAAAGCAAGCCGTGGACGGTATACTGCGAGTATTAAGATGCCATATGCGGACTTGCGTCCGGGGGTGCTTAGTGGGGCAAGGGCAACGAATGCCACCAAAACTCTGACGCACACCCTCCATAAATGGAGGCACAACGGCCTGTGATATCCAGGATCTGCGAATGTTTTGACGGCATCGGGTGAATTCAACTGGCATTGCCAAGCCTATCGCAGCCGTCGCTGCGACGTACCCCGAGCAGGGCACATACCACTACAGAGTCCGAAACCCAAAGCAAACGCGTTCGGAGGGAGGACGAGGAGGGGGATGTTGAGGCTGGTGAGGGGGTATAGCAGGAGCTGCGTGTGCAAACAACACGAATCAATCGTCACCTGTCGAGCTCACCCTGGCTCGCCATTGCGTTCGCACCAATGCTCAGCTGGCTACCACCATCTGCTGCAGCCTGGCTCACACCAGAGCCCACCGTGCAAGACGTGTCACCCGAGCGCCCAGGATGGCGGCGTCGAGACCTGAACGCCTCGAGCTCATCAGCGACTTTGCTGCAGAACCCCTGGCCGGCGTGATCAGGAATCCTGACGGACTTCTGCTTCTCCCTCCCGTCGGCGCCAGTGCATCTCATGACCAGAGAACGGCGAGATGATTGCCACTTGACGTTAAGCTGGTCGACGACAGGCCTGAACTTCTCCAGCACGCTAGCGGGCACCATGCCCAAAATAACGATGTGCTTGGTCGTCATCTCCACGTGTAGCTTGGGGTCTGGATGGGCAGCGGTCAGAACTCGAACCGTCTCCTCTGCGCCAGTACCCCCGAGCTGGACACAGACTACGACCGACCTGCCCGAGGCGAGCCCTCTTGATGGCGGACTCGACGGCTGATGACGGCTCGCCGCCATGTGCTGCCAGAGGATCAGCGGAGGCCACGGCCTGATCAACGCGCGCAACCGTTTCAATTCCTCCACCATACGAGGGTTGCAGACTTTCTGACACTTGTGATCGCTCATGTCCACTAGGATGAACAGGCGATCATCTTCCTTGACAGGTGTCGTGTACCAGCCAGCTGAAACGTGGGCCGAGTCTTCGCCCTCCGTCAAAATACGAACGCATCCATGGGCAATGGTAAACGGCATACCTCACAACAACTAACTTGAGCGAGGGCTCGATGTCAAAAAAGGCCGGGCTCGATGCCAAAAAAGGCTTGAGCCAAAAAAAAAAACAAAAGAAAACGACGGGATCCCCATAAGTTTGTTTTTCTTGTTGTTTATCGTATGTTCTTGTTGTTCTTGTGTTTGAGTTGCTTGTGTGCGCAATTAAATAAGAGGAGGATGGGGGGGGAGGTGCTCCCCCCCCTCCTCCCTCCTCCTCCTCATCCCCCCTCCTCCTCATAGATTGCACCGCGCAGATTGCACCGCATAGACTGCACCGCATATCCTGCATTACATAAGTTACATCGCATATATTGCCCCACAAAGATTGCACCGCATAGAGAGCACCACATAGATTGCACCACGCACGTGGCATCACAACGGTTTCATCGCACACGCTGCACCACGTACATTGCACAGCAAAGAGTGCACCACATATATTGCACCTTACAGAGTGCTTTCTTGTGTACGTCGCAGACACTGGGCGCGCCACATACATTGCGCAACGTAAGCTGCAGGAGCTCACTGGCTGGGGCCCACCACGCTGGCCAACATGTTTTACGAGGCTTGCTCGCTGTGCGCGAGCGCTGGACGCGCTCGTCGGTCTCTTACGTCAGACGCGACGCACAGCACAGTGCAAGTCGCCACGTGCACATTTAGCACATGGCTGTCGGGATGCTCGCGCATCAAGCGCGCCTCGCAGGCGAAAAGATAAAGGTGCGAAGCCAGGTGGCCCAACACAAAACCTCCTGCTGCTCATCCTCCTCCTGCCTGGCTCGAACCCTTGGCTTGGCGCGCGCCGTTCCTATGCCGAACGTGCCTTTTTGCTGGGGGGAGGGGGGGGGGGGGGTGCTTCGGCGAAGCCTTGCTATCCTTGGCCACCGGCACGCGCCCTGCGGAGACGTCCTTGGAATTCGTCAGGATCGGCGCGAATACGTCCACAGTGCGAGCGTCATCTCCGAGGGCCTTGACACTGATAATCGCCTTGATGGTGGCCTGGATCAAGTCAACGTCGGCCGAGCCCGCAGCGATGCCAAAGCACCAACATGAGACAACCAATGGCGCGAGCGATTCTTTTGTGAGGTCGGGCTTGGGCGTCAAGAATATATTCATATCTGTGCAAATGTCAGCATGAACCTCGACCCCGTTTGGCGGCAGCTCCAGTGCACTGCCAACGTTTGGGGTTAGTGGGACCAACTTGATGGCGCCCTTCTTGCGCGGCTGGGATACCTGGGCACGTTTGCCAAACTCCTTAGACGTGATGACAGCGAGCGACATGGTGGTCTCGAACTGCCGGTAGAGCTCCGCGAGGGCCAGTACGACCTCTGCCTTGATCATCTCAGTCTAGATATCCATGTGCTTCATCGCGCTGACAACTCCTGGGGCCTGGAATGTGTTAGTTTCAACTCGCTTCGCAACCTGGCACTCGTCGACAAGCTGGCTGACCGTCACGGTAGAGACCTTCGCCGCGCTTAACTTCCCTGCTATCTTCGACGCAGGGAGCTCGGTGAAGATGACCGCGTTGGCCTTGATCTCTTTGATGAGTGTCTTGACGGATCCGCCGCGCCTGCCGCCCTTAGTCTCGACCTCCACGCCGACTTCGAAGCCACGGCCGCTCAAGGCGCTCTCGCCAAGGTGGCCGGAAGAGGAAGAATATTCGACCATGTCGTCCACGGGTGCCAGGGTGTCCTCCTCATCGGTAGCCGCCCGACTGGAGTGCTCGAACGGTACCGCCACCTTCCGAGCATCTGGAGATTGTGCGTGCACATCCTGTAAAAACTTGTCGGCGATCATGGACAGGTTCCTGTAGTCGGTCCTGGTTTTCGTTTTTTTTTTTTACCATGCACTAGCATAACCATGCGCACGTCAAGCCAACCGATAAGTTTTGCAACATCGCTGGGAGTAATAATATTGGCGCCCTTCAAGACAGACTTGAACTGCCTGTGGAACGTGACCCCTACGATGGCTTTGGCCTTGACGGCTGACGTCGCGGGCTGCTTCATGTCTGCGCTGCTGAACATGCGTGCCACGCCGTCTTTGATAAATCCCTTGTCGTCTGGTGCACGCAGCGACGCCTTGAGGCGTCCTGATACCCACTCGGGCCCCTGAACGAAATCCGCCGCCGCCAGAACTGCGAAAATTGTTGGTCCGACGTCTCTCTGTGTATCACCTAAGTTTTTTGTTTGGCAAAGCCCCGGACTTCCGGAAAGAATACTGGGAACTGCCACCTCCATACTTTTTCACGTAATCGCACATCGGGCCGACGCAGCCCGCAAGGCGGGGCCTGGTTTTTTCGATGCCAGCCGGCATGTTGGCCCAGCGAAAATCATTGAAGAGCTTCTTGTTGTTTGTCGCAGCTTTGTGCACCTGCAAGAGAGTTTGAACTTTCGACTGCAGCCGATGAGCGCCCGAGCCAGCATTCAGGCTGTCCTGCAACCACGCAGCGAAGCCGTCGATCGCCTGTTCTACCTGCCACCTGATGACAGCCCACTCCAACCCTTTGGTCAACGGGCGTTGCAACGATGGGCACGTCGCGAGAACTAGACCTTTGCTCAGAGAACCGTCGGGGCCACACAGATTCGAGTCCATGCCTTTAGTTCCATGTAAAACGCACCTGAGGATCCCATCCGAGTGCGACCCCGACAGGGAACAATACCGACTGATAGGGCTTAGACGTGCAATGTATCCGTCAGAACCGTCGGCAAGCATTTCATTCTCTCTGATATACTGCTGCCCGCGATCTCCAGGTGAGATCTCAATGCGCACACAGAAGCCATCTCCGTTTTTCACCCATCCACTGTTCGCGATCGTGCTCAAAAGACCATGCAAATCTTCGCTTTCACGCATCATTGTCCATCTGTTTTCTGGGTGCGCAATGACGAAATCTGGTTCGATCTCTTGTTTGAATGCTAAGTTATTGGCCTGCAAACGCTCAATCACTGACAAGCATTGTGCCTTCTGCTGTTGTTTTTGTTGCTGCCATCATCACCAATGTATTTGTTCACTGTAAGCTGAATCTCTTTCTTCAAACTGTCCAAGCTGTGTTGAAGCTGAAGAGGCAAATCCATGATATCACGCTCTGACAAGATAAATGTTCGCTGTGGCCGAAGAAGCAATTCGCCTGACTTTTGAGCCAAAATGGCTACGGATGGCGCTGAAGGAGTGGTTTGCGACCCTACCGTCGTTTCGTTAACGTTTTTTTCAAAGTCAGTGCGTGGGTGACTTTGTCGTGCTCGTGTCGGAATTTTGAGGCATCAACCCGAAATTCAAACCCCATGCGCCCGAAATCTGAAGCATATGTGACGGAAGCCTGCACCATGTAGTACGAAAACCACCCTGGGGTATCTCAAAATCGAAGAACGCTAACCTACGTAGCCGACTTAGCCGAAGCGACTTAGCCGACTTATATAACCAACTTCGATAACTCAAGGTCGCCCACCTACGAACCAGCTTAGCTAAGCTCGCGAAGCAACTTCGCTAAGTAGCCCAAGTAGATCGTATACTTACGATAAGCTGGTTACTAAGGTGCGCTAAGCAGATGACTTCGAGCACTAGGTGCTCTAAGTGGCCCATGAGGCTTACTAACTATGTAGCGCGCTTGCATTTGCTTGCGCTGCTTGTATGTCACTTGCAAGTATGTTAGCGAAGGTTCCTAAGTAGTTACAGGCGACCGATCTACTCACTAAGCGAGCTGATTCTCCCAGCCCCCCCTCGAGCTCGAAAACCGGGGAGGGTCACTACCGGTTCGAACCCCCCCCTCGAAAATCGAGGGGGGTGCGGACAGTGGTAGGGACTGTGGTGGTGGGGACAGTTGTGAGGGAACAGCGGGACAGTGGTAGGAACAGTGGGACAGTGGTGGGGACGGTAGCGGTGGGGACAATGGTGAGGACAATGGTGGGGACAGTGGGACAGTGGTGGGGACGGCGGTGGTGAGGACAATGGTGTGGGGACAGTGGGAACGTGGTGGAAACAGTAGGACAGTGGAGGGTACAGTGGTGGTGGGGACGGTGGTGAAGGCGGTGGCGAAGACGGCGGTGGGACAATGGGACTGAAGTACAGTGGGGACAGTGGTAGGGACAGAGGGGACAGTGGTGGGAACAGTGGGGCAGCTCAGTGGTTTGAACCGGCAGTGACCCCCCCTCCGGTTTTCGAGAGGGGGGGGGGAGGGGTTCGAACCGGTAGTGACCCCCCCCGGTTTTCGAGTTCGAGGGGGGGGGGAGGGTTAGGGAGGGGGGGGGGCCGGGGAAATTGGGGGGGGGGGAGGGGTTCCAGCAGGGGGGGGGGATTTTCGGAAGGGGGGTGGGGGGACCCCCGGATTCTGGAGGAAAAGAGCGGCAATTTTCCACAGTAAAGCGGCGGTGGATCACGCTCTCTCGAAACATTCCAATGGATTTTGACACATTATGAAAATTGATGACGGGTCTGGACAAGTCCGATAAGTTCAGGCGAATGCTGACAAGTTATGACAGAATGTGGCGCGTTACGCGTTCCGTCGGGCACGGGGAACACGCCCATATGTTGTTTTTGCGTGCGCTCTATACGGGCCCAGCGGCGCGCCAGGGTCTTCGCGCGCGCTGACAGACCAACGGCAGAGGCGCACGGGGATCGAGGATTGGTTGGGGGGGGGACAGTGCTTATGAGGAAGGCGGGCGGGGAGGGCGGGGGCGGAAGCGGAAGAGGGGCACGAAGGGGAGGAGGGACATTTACAAGAGGAGGATCGGCGGGAGCGGGGCAGGAAGACGGGGATGGAAAAGGGGGCGGGAAGGCGCAGGAAGAGGGGATGGAAGAGTGCGGGGTGACATGGGCCAGGACGCGGGGCACGAAACGGGGACGGTATGGGGGCGGGAAAGTGGACTTTGGGGGGGAAGAAGGGCAGGCATGAATGGAGAGAGGGAGGTCACGAGGCGAACGGGGGCCTCCCCCTGGCCGCCAGGCACGTAGGGGCAATCAATGGGGGGGCATATGTATGCCGATGCCGCCGCTCGCCCTGCAGCTCCCTCGTCCACGCGGCTGGACCCACCTCGGATATTTGGTCAAAACGCGCCCAAAGAGAAGGCCGTCGATTGAAGGCATCGCTAAAATGTCGCCAGCCGGGAACGAGAACGCCGCCGTGAGAACAGCGGATCACCGCGCATTCGGCGCACCTCGCCCGACATCCTTCGACCCCCCACCCACCCACCCAGTCCCCCCGCTTTTCCCCTCCTCCTTCTACGACGCGCCTGCCGAAGCAGAGGGAGGCAAGAAGGCGGGGGTGAAGGAGGGAGGATGGGGAAGCGGGGTTTTCTCGAGCTGGAACAGCTGGCAACACAACCGTCTGAAGTATATAATCAAAACCCGAAAAAACACGTGCTATCGTGACCATAAGACCCGCAACCCACACGCTTGGCGACAAACGCGGGAGGAACTCTGCCGCGATGTCGCCCTCGCCGGAAAGGGGAACAGGACAAGCTATGCGCTCGTGTTACATCTGACGCCCAATCCCTTGTCCCCATCCGTTCCAACCAAGCAAATAATTATACTAGTTACCAAGCCTGGTGTCACATGGGACCTGAACATCTCGATGGCACCTGCAACCCTTACCCCGCGTATTGACCGAAGGACAAAGGATCCGACCCGACCAGTGAGCGCGGAGGTAGAGCGGGAATGGCTGAGCAACAGCGCACGCTGTCCGACTCCCCGCGCGGCCAATGGGCGATCAATGGGACTCGCGAGGATGACCCCACGGCCCCTCTGGGATCGCTGGAACATCCCGATGCAACTCGCTCCGCGCACCCGAACCAGAACCAACTGCTGTTGCTGCGCAGGGCCGTTCCATGAGGAACCCAAAACGTCAGATGTTAAGACGGGGTGAAACATAGGCCCCGGATTGCGAGACCGCGTTCTCCTAGGAGGGATGGGACATCGGGCCCCGTTGCGGCGATCCGTGAGCGGTGGGAACAATGCGTCCCCCCCCCTGAGCGTATGCACCCTTACCGTTGCCCTCCCATGGAAGGGGGCTCAGGGGCAAAGTCTGGTGGCTAGGTGGCGACGGCGGCATCCACCCCCCCCCCCGAGAATTTCGAATCAAAACTCGGCTCCGTGGCGGACTCTCGGAACGACCTGGTCACCCCTGGAACGCTCTCGGCGAGGCACAGCCGCTGGAAAGCGACCCGAGGCTGGGAAGCCGCGAAACGCCCGAGAATCTGGAACCACGAACCTCCTCTGTCCTCAAGGATTGTGGCAAGTTTTCCACGAGCATCGGCGCCAAACCGGGCGGTGCCCGCCGGGCCAGCCCGGGGTCCAGGAGCTCCACCCCGCACGTGCGCAGGTCCTCCCGGATCTGGTCCGCCTGCGCCGTGCTCCTCCTCCTCCTCCTCCTCCTCCTCCTCCTCCTCCTCCTCCTCGTCCTCCTCCTCGTCCTCCTCCTCCTCCTCGTCCTCCTCCTCCTCCTCCTCCTCCTCCTCCTCCTCCTCCTCCTCCTCCCCGCCGAGATGGCCAGGCGCCACGGACGAGCACGGGCGTGTGCGCTGAGCGCAGCGCGACACTGACATGCCCACATCTCTGCGCGTCGTGGAAACCGCACGGCAGAAGGTCAGGCGCCTCCAAAGTCGAATCGACAAGTCGGATCGGCGATCGAAATGAGTCGGATCGGCGGAAATCGGCAGCCGAGTCGGGAGAAGTCGAATCGGCGGAAATCGGCAGGCTAGTGTGCCTCCAGTAAGAAATCGGAGCCCAAATCGGAATCCGAAGCCGAATCGAATCGGAATCGGAAACCATCGAAATCGAATCGAATCGAATCGGAGGAATCGAAACGAGCCCTGGAAGGTTTCCCCTATTTTCATCCGCGGGGCCGTCAACAAAACAAGTCAGGACGAACAGCAGGTCCCCGTGAAGTGGTGCAGACCACTGGGGGATACGCCTCACGAGAACTCACGACGTCAGAGGTCCCGATGGCTGCAGGCGGATGGCGTTCGGAGAGAAAGCGTGTAGCCAGAAGGTACGTGCCACGCTCATTTTGCGCAGGCTGGGCCGTATGTCACCAGGGTCTGGATCAGCCTCGACATCCGACGACGCAACAGAATCACGACCAGAGCCCTGGACCCCATTCTTCTGCAACACGTATCGAGCTGAATCGACATGTGAAGGTCCCAGGGGGGGCCGGCAACTGCTTGCAAACGCCCAGATCTCAAGGGTAAGCCAAAATAGGGCTACCTGCGGTCTCCTCCCGTGCCCGGCGCAGGCCCAGCGCGGACTCGGCGCAGACTGGGCGCGGACTCGGCGCGGCCTCGACGCGGATTCGGAGCGTTCGGCATGGAGTCGACGCTGCGTCGACATAGATGGCTGGCGGGACAAGAGCGTGCGTGGTACATCCATTAATCGCCCCACAAGTCTATATTGGACTCGGGCACTGGTACAACACACAAACAACGCCCCGAAACGACAAGCTGCCCCTGGCGCCGTGAAAACTAAATGTCTCGAAACAGAATGTTTCAAAACTCCGGTCGGGGCCGCGGCGCTTTCAGACGCTCCCAGGGCTGGTCGCGTGGCTCTCACCGATGTCCCCAAGTGCGCTCCAAGAGCGCCCGATGATCGCCCCATGAGCGCCCCATGAGCTAATGGTTCGAGCTCCAAAGGGGAAGGCCTCACTGAAGCAACCCCATGTTTGATCGATGGCCTGCAGAATGGCCCGAAGAGAGCCCACAGAGCGCCCCAAAGCCTCCCAAAACCCGGAGAGCTCCAAAGTGGCTCCAAAAGGCCTCCGAGATGCTCCTCAAGGGCCCCGGGAAGATTCCTACGACCTTAGACGCCCACCGTGATCTGAGATTGCTCCAGGGGTCTGTCCTGGAGCCGTGCTTGTATTTGCCGCCCTCGGGGACGGCCCAAGGAACCATCATCACTGAAAACGCACACACACACACACACGTTCATTAATTCTGCGATCTCGCATTCGCGTTCTCATCGAGAGCATCAAAGACGGCCCAAGAGAATACACGAGGCCTCAGAGAAGCCTCCAGGACGGCCCCAACAAGGGGCCGAAGGGTGCGCCGCCGCCTGACCGCTGAAAGCATTCCCTCGAAGATGGTCTCTAGACCCACCAGGGGCCACAAAGAGACCTGGGGGGCGCCCTCAATGGGCTTCCTGGCGGCCCCTTTTGAAAACCCGCGTAGGCCTCAAAAGGCCCCCCAAGACCCCCGAAAGACCCCAAAAGGCCTCAAACAAATGCCTGATCTCCGGCTCAGGCACTATATCCGAGGCACCCGTTGCTCGCACAAAGGGTGCTGGGCGTGCCAGATATTAACCGTTTGACCCTTTCCAAAAGGTTCCCAAAGGGGTCTCGGTCGATCCAGCCGGCCAGCCAGAAAAGAGGGCGTCCAATGGCGTTTCTGCCCAAATTGGCCAAAATGCCTCGAAGAACAACATGACGGCCTCGATGACGCTTCTAGATGATGGCCTCTAGACATGGCCCAAAACGGATACATATTGCTCATAGACGGCAGACAAACCAAAAGGCACCCAAGACGCCCCGAGAAGGCTCCAAGAGGCCCCCTAGGAGAGCACGAAGACGCCACCATCATTGATTGCAATTCTTAATCTGATTTTCGCATGCTCCGTTTGGGGGGTTTCTGACAGCCGACGGCAGCCAAAGAGGTATCCAAGATAGCTTCAAGCGGGCCCCATAGAGGGCCCAAGACAGGCCAAGAGGGCCCAGTTATCCGAAGAGGCCCCCAAAACACCCCACGAAGGGCCACGGCGGTCCCACTGACCTCCAAGACGGCACTGAAGCGCCCAAAGATGACCCGACGACGGCCCAGTGGCCCCCAAGACTGCCTCCGAGGGCCAAGAGGCCTACTAGAGGCCCCCAGCAGCCCCCAGAAGGTCCCCAAGAAGCCCCAGGAGGCCCCCACGCGGCCCATCAGAGGCAACCAAGCAGGTCTCAGAAAAAACCCGAAAGGCCCCAAGAGGGTCCAAGGGACTCGTCCTCCTCTTCCTCCTTTCCATCCGTGCCCTTTATATGAAGCATCCCGTCGCACCCCAAGACGTGTCGGTAGAGCGGGCCGGGCGTTTCGCATGAGACTTCCACACTTGTTGCCATCCTGAACCTTGCAGCTTGCATCGCGGAATCGGACGAGGGAAGGGGCAACATGGGGTTCGTGCCTGAGTGCCGCGTCGCGCATTCTAAATACATGTAATCACCGTTGGAAATACATTAGATACATCTGAAATATATGTGAACTACTACTTGATACAACTGAAATACATATATTGCCTGAATGCCGAGAAATGGAGGTTTGCACAATGGAGGTTTCGCCTTGCCGCGCCGCGCACATTCGTCTTGCTTAAACGCATCATCTGCAGAGATTGAGAAAGGCAACATTTGGCAGAATGGAACTCACGCCTGGGCACCGCACAATCCTCCAACAGCTACAACTCATGCTTTCAAAATTGTGTTGTTCTCATCTGCGCCAGCTTGAGCAAATAGAAGGGTGGAACGCGGCTCAATTTCAAAATTGAGATGCCGCCTCAAAGCCGCGCACACTCGTCTTGAAATTTCGCTACGTGTGCGATGATGGAAGACGATTCCATTTAAAAGTTGGGCTATCGCGTGACACTTCCTTGACGATAGCAACAACAGCATTGAGCATCGGTACAAGCCGCACGGATGAAGGCGCCTCTTTTCGAAATGGGAATCTCGCTTGGGAATTCCTAGGCATGCATGGCAGAAGTGTAAACTTGCGCAGCAAGCCAAAGCACAGTGTGTTGGCATTATTTGATTGGCAGGGGCGATGCGCGACTTACACCAGAAAACGAAACTCCACCATTTCCAAATTAATCGTGGCATTGGCATAGCCAAAACATGCTCAACAAAAACAGGCGCAACATGCGAATCGTCCGCATACCCGCATCAGGGCGCGCACCCGTGCCTTACCTAGGTAAGTTAGCCAGGACCAACATGTCGGGCAAGCACGTGAATGACGCCAATGAGACACGCAGTGCATCCGAACTGCCCTCCATGGGAAACTACCCCCCCCCGTTTGACACCGAGGTGCTGGCGTGTGCGACAGTTTCCAACACAGCTAAGTCATTGCTCTTGGACATCGGACTGATCAAAATGTTTCCCCGCAACGGAGCCCCCCTCCCTCCGACAGACGGAGGTCGCACGGCAAGGTGAAGAAATGCATGAGATGGATACGGGAGAAACAGAGGAGGGGGAGGAGGAGGAGGAGGAGGAGGAGGAGGAGGAGGAGGAGGGGGAGGAGGAGGAGGAGGAGCAGGAGCAGAAGGAGGAGGCGGAGGGCACACACACACACACGATAGGCCTTCTATGCGGTTCCCTTCGAGATACGGTGGTTGCCGCTGCCAAACCGTAGCATCTCCAACTGTAGGCCTGGATATGTTACCGCAGCCAGGGCGACTTGCGCGTGCATTCAGCTGCTCCCCCGTCGCATTGCCGATTCGGCATTTCAGAAGCCGCGCTGCACATAGCAGCAGCGTGCCACGCACGCGGCCGCGGAGCAATAAGTGGTGGAGGTGGAGGCAGAGGATAGGAGGAGGAGGAGCAGGTGGAGGAGGAGGAGGAGGAAGCGGAGGAGGAGAAGGAAGAGGTCCTGAGCGATGAAAGGCGCGGCCGATGTCAAGAACTCGCCCTGGCCAGAATCAGGAGGCCGTGGAAAGGTGCTCGCCGAAGACGCACACCATGAGCAGGGTGTGGGTCGGGACGGCGCCCTAGCCGTAAAACGGCCACTGCCACCAACCCCGGCCAGACCCAGCAGCCCCAGGAAGTCCGGCAACACCTACGTCGCAGCCACGTCCTCCGGTCGCCCACCGGCTTGCGCGCGACCCAGGCGGCGCGCGGCCCAGCAACGGGGGACGCTATCCAGCGTGGGTGGAGTAGGAGGAGAAGAAGAAAGAGGAAGGCGAGGAACATATAAAATGGGAAGAAGACGCCGACGTCGGGCTTGCGTCGGGAAGCGACAATGGGAACCCCACCCAACGGACTGGCGATCGCGCGGCAGCCTCCGCAAAGGCCTTCTTCTGACGGGCGTCCTCGGGAGGCGGCGAAGACGCCAGGGGCCCGGCGACGACAACGACGACGACGACGCTGACATAGGCGACTTCGTCCTTGCTCTCGTCCGTGTCCTCCGCTTCCTCTTTCTCCACCTCCTCCTCCTCCTCCTCCTCCTCCTCCTCCTCCTCCTCCTCCTCTCCTCCTCCTCCTCCTCCTCCTCCTCCCCCCCCCTCCCTCCTCCTCCTCCTCCTCCTCCTCCTCCTCCTCCTCCTCCTCCTCCTCCTCCTCTTCCCTCCATTCCTTCTCCTCATAGTTAACCCCTCCCTCTCGCACCCCAAGGCCAGCTTTTAGGGTGCGCAGGGCGTTTCGCAAAAGACTTCCTCACCACTTATGACTCTGAAGCTTAAAAGGTGACAACAGCTTCACAGATGGAGGGCGGGTGGTTTTCAAAATGTAGCTCTCGCCTGAGCGCCGCGCACATTCGCTTTACATTGGTGCAAGAGTTTCACGGATTGAGGGCGGGTGGTTTTCAAAATGTGGCTCTCGCATTAGCGCCGCGCACACTCGTTTTACACATTTGTAGGAGTTTCACGGATTGAGGGCACAACTTTTCAAGAATGTGGTTTTCGCCTCAGCGCTGCGCACACTCGTTTTCAACATTTGCAAGAGCTTTACGGATTGAGGGCGGTTCCTTCTCAACATGTGGATCTCGCCTTAGCGCCGCGCACATTCTTTTTTCAACATTTGCAAACGTTGCACGGATTCCCTTGATCAACGTACCAGAAAGAAGGTTCTGGAAGCATTCAAGATTATGCGGCGGGTGCAGCAATTATGTTGATTCGCGGTGTTGAGCACCCCAAAAAACGTTCTGGCACGATTCTGGATCGTCGAGACGCAGCAGTCAGGTTGACCCGTGGCGCTAAAATACCGAGAACCATTTCTGGCATGCTTCAGGATCTTCAAACGGTTTTCTTCCAACGAAGCATTTCCTTCAATGGAAATGGACCGTTGTGGGGGCCTATGAAGAGGGAGCTTGGAGGGAGGGTGAATTCCAACATCGTTGATGACTCTTGGTTTTGCACTGGTCCTCCTCCTCCTTCTCCTCCTCCTCCTCCTCCTCCTACTCCATTCCTTGATCTTGTAAATAACACTTCCCTGTCGCACCCCGAAGCCAATTTTCAGGGCGGGCCGGGCATTCCGCCTGAGACTCCCTCACCATTTACGACTCTGAGGCTTAAAACATGGCAGTCGTTTCGCGGATTGAGGGCGGGCCGTTTTCAAAATGTGGCTCTCGCCTTAACGCCGCGCACATTCGGTTCAAACATTCGGGTTTCACGGGTTGAGGGCGGGTCATTTTCACAATGTGGTTCGCGGCTTAGCGTCGACCACATTCGTGTTGACAATGTGCAAGTGCGCCACGGATTCCCATGATCACCGTACCAAAAATGTGCTGCACATATTCAGGACTACGCGGGTGCAACAATTATGTTCACTCGCGTTGTTGAAAAGATGGCACGATTCCGGATCGTCAGAACGCAGCAGCCAGGTTGATCCGTGGCGTCGAAATCCCGAGAACAAATTCTGGCATGCTTCGGGATGTTCAGACGATTCTCTTCCAACGACGCATTTCCCTCAATGGAACTGATATGTTGTACGGGCCGATGGAGAATGAGCTTGGAGGGAGCATTAATTCCAACATCGTTGATGACTCTTGGGTTCACACTGGTCCTCCTCCTCCTCTTCCTCCTCTTCCTCCGCCTCGTCCTCCCCCTCGCGCAGGGGCCAACAAAAACAACCAGAGTTTGGGCGGGAAAACGCCCAAACGCCCGATCCCGATCTGATGACGCGCCCCTCCGTCCCGTTGCCCGCCCGCTTCGTCCCACCAGCCTCGGCACCCCCGCCACCACGACGACGACAACGACGACGATGACGACGACGACGGCGCCGCCGACGACGACGACGACAACGACCGAAAACGACCGCTTCTTTCTGCCCGCGGAGCGCGCCTCTTCGTGCGCGGGGGGGGGGGCCGCGAGCGCCCGAGCCAGCGGGGTGTTGGGGCAGGGCAGGGCGGCGGCTGGAGGGAAGGGCTAGGAGGAAAAGCACTGGCGGGAGGGTCCAGGAGGAAGAGGAAGAGGGAAAGGAGTCATGTTGCTCCCATCGGGCTTAATGACCATATCCCAAACATAATTTCGAACACCCTGGCAACTATCGAAAGAGCGTCGAACGAGTATCGCCTCCAAGGGCCCGACACGACAAAACCTTCTGGTTTCGGAACTGTTGTGGTGCTCGAAATTCGTTCTAGTGGTCAAGGCGAAAGCAAGTTGGAACATTATAAGGAGGGGGGACCTCGCCCTCCCACACCCCTGGCTGCGCCATCAATCCAGCATTTCGGACCTCTCCCCTGCAGAGGGACCCAAAACAAATATGCGCCCAAACTCTCGGAGGACCGCGCGGATTCCTGGGACAGGCGCTGGGCCGATCCTGAAGGTGCCCGCAGCGCCCTCCCTAGCGCGCTCCGCGAGCCAGGGAAGGGGGGGGTCCATCCAAGATCTTCTGGACAAAGTATGCTTAATGTTGGAACCGATTGCAGAGGCCACCCGAGATTCTGCCATCTGTCCCTGTCGCTGTTTCTGCATGCGTATATATATAATGTATATATATATCCCTGGGGGCAAGGCCGGGAGCCCCAGGACAGGTGCCCCGACCCCCCATGGGGGGACTGGGGCTCATTTTCCCTATGTTTTTTTACAGGGCTTCCGCGTCCTGGGCCTCGGAGGCCGCCGCCTCCGACTTCCCATGGGAGGACGGGGCGGCCAGGGAGGTCCAAAATAGTCCAGGAGGGCCTCCAGAAACCCCCAACATGGCCCAAGCGGGCCCCGAATCGCCGAAATACCGCTCCAGGACGCCCAAGATAGGCCCAAGACGGCCCGAGAGGCCCCCCAAGGCACTCCACGACGCTTCAAGACGCCTCTCCACACCGCTTCCAGAGGCCGAAATCGTCAATTGTACGAAGCTTTTCGAACCACTTTGGCCTTCCAGCCTTTTCGGCTGTCCGACGTTCCAAGACGGCTCAATAGGCCCCCAAGGGTGCCCCAAGACGGCCCAAGAGGGCTCCAAGACGGCCCCAGAATCGCCCAAGTCAGCCCGACAGAGCCCCAAGACGGCCCCAAGAAGCGCCCAAGAGGGGGACCACGACTCCCAAATTCGACCCTCCCGCTTGAAGAGTGCCCCAGGAGGCCCCAAGGAGCCCCCAAGAGGCCCCAGGAGGCCCCCGAGAGGCACCCAGGAGGCCCAAACGAGGCCTAAAGAGGCCACAGGACAGCCCCGAGGAGGCCAAAACGGCAACCGAGAAGCTGCGAAATTGCCTTCACGACGTCCCCGACAGGCCAACCGCGAGATCCAAACCAACACCCATGAGGCCTCTGACCCACCACCCAGGGCACGGTGGCGGGAGCAGTGACAGCACTTGTGCACAGCATGTTCCGGCGGGAGCCTTCCGGAACACGCTGCAGGAGGCGGAGAAGGAAGATCAGGAGGAGAGAGAGTTGGTGTGGGAGGAGGAGGATGGGGACGAGGAGGAAGAAGAGGCCTCCCAGACAGCTCCAAGATAGCCGAAGAGGCTTCCAAGAGGGCCCTGCGCGGCCCACGAGGGCCCCAAGGCGGTGCCTGAGGCGCCCAAGACGTCCCGAGAGGGCCCCCCCAAGACGGCCCCAAGAGAGGCCCAAGAAGGGAAACACGAACCGAGAATCCGAGTTTTCTACCCCGAGAGGTTCTCGGGAAGTCCCAACAGGCCCCCAATCGGATCCAAGAGGCCCCCAAGAAGCTCCCAAGAGGGCCGACGAGGTCCCAAGAGATCTCCCAAGGTGGCCCCAAGAGGCACAATTCATAGTTTTACGATTGGGCTTTGACGGGTTTTAATTTTTTCTGCCTTTTGGCATCCCGATGCTCCAAGACGGCCCAAGAGGCTTCCAATACCGCTCCCATATAGACGAAGAGGCCTCCAAGAAATCCCCAAGACGGCCCGCGAGGGCCCCAAGACGGTGCTTGAGGCGCCCAAGACGGCCCGAGAGGGCCCCAAGAGCCCCAAGAGAGGCCCAAGAAGGGGAACGCGACCCAACAGCAGAGCGGTCCCCCCAAAAGGCCCACAGGAGGCCGCAAGAGGCCCCCAAGTGGTCCGACGAGGACCCCAAAAGCTTCCCGAGGGCCTAAAAGGCCCGTAGGAGACGT
This sequence comes from Prorocentrum cordatum, assembly GCA_963575745.1. Classification (NCBI taxonomy): domain Eukaryota; class Dinophyceae; order Prorocentrales; family Prorocentraceae; genus Prorocentrum; species Prorocentrum cordatum. Next base: position 774,750 of record CAUYUJ010018893.1, on the reverse strand, counting down.
CCAAGAGGCTTTAAAATAGCACAAGAGTGCCCTCGATGCGTCAAAACTGCTTCCAGGAGGCCCCCGGGAGGCTTCCGGATTGCCTCAATCTGGCCGCAGGTGGCCTCAAGTCGGGCTTCCACGCAGCCAAGACGGCCAATGAAAACTTCAGATTGCAGAACCGATGCCCCCAAGGGACCCTCAGACGCCCCCCCAAGAAGCACCCAAGAGGTGCCCCCATCAGCCGGTTGACGAAGCATGCGGAACACCCCAGAAGCTCCTCAGATGCCGTCGCGCGCCTGAGCTTGATATCGTTGTCCAAGATCGTCCAGCGCCCCCATGGCCTGGGCTAGAACCTGAGCGCGCGCGAAGCGCGCGCGATGGTTCTAGCCCAGGGGCCCGAAAACAGCTGCCCGACCCTCCAGTACCAGGGCTCATTTTCGCTGTGCTTTACGCGGTTTCGGCGTCCCGGGCCTCGAAGGCCGCCGCGATGCCCCCGGACATTTTCCAGATCCTCGGCGCGGGCTCCAAGACCATTCCGCAGAGGGCTCCAACAGGCTCCAGGGCAACCCAAGAGGGCTCCAAGACGGCTCCAGGAACGACTGCAGGGCCTCAGTGTTTCTGTGGTTTCTGCAAGACGGCTCCAAGAAGACTGCATGTCTTATGAGGATGGCTTCCGCCTCTTGCCCCGAGCATCCCAAACTGCCTGAACGGTCTCCACTCGCCTTCCCCAAACCCAGCGCTTGCCCAAGCGCGTTCCGGACGGCCTTCGCCCCAACGCGCTGGAATGATCACGCGCTGCGGTTTCCCATGCCAACGTCCTCGGACGTGGGCGCCCTGCCACGAGCGCGTTCCGGGCAGATGCTCCCGGAACGCGCTGAAAAGATATGGCCACATCTCGGGGACGCTCCCGGCACCGCTGCCCCAGCCTTTCCGGGCAGCCTCCACAGCGCTCCAGGAGGGCCCAAGACGCCCCCCAGGAACCCCCAGAATGCGAAAGGATGGTCCAAGACGCTCCCGAGCAGCCCAAGTCAGCCTTCCGACGGCTCTCGAGGCTTCCAGGTGGCCTCCAAGAGACCCCAAGAAGTCTGATAGGTATCACGGTACGGCCCGAAGAGGCCAAAGTCGTATATGTTCAATGGTCTTTTTAATGTTTTTGGCTTCTCGCGTTTTCGAGCTTCCAACGGTCCAAGAGCGCCGAAGAGCCGCCATGGGGGTACCGGGGCTCATGTTCCGTGTGTTTTTACAGGGTTTCCGCGTCCTGGGCCTCTGAGGCCGCCGCCTCCGACCCCCCATGGGAGGACGGGGCGGCCGGGGAGGTCCAAAATAGTCCAGGAGGGCCTCCAGAGGCTCCCAAGATGGCCCAAGCGGGCCCCGAGTCGCCGAAAGACCGCTCCAGGACGCCCAAGATAGGCCCAAGACGGCCCGAGAGGCCCCCCAAGGCACTCCACGACGCTTCAAGACGCCTCTCCAGAGCGCTTCCAGAGGCCGAAATCGTCAATTGTACGAAGGTTTTCGAACGATTTTGGCCTGCCAGCCTTTTCGGCTGTCCGACGTTCCAAGACGGCTCAATAGGCCCCCAAGGGCGCCCCAAGACGGCCCAAGAGGGCCCCAAGACGGCCCCAGAGTCGCCCAAGACAGCCCAACAGAGCCCCAAGACGGCCCCAAGATGCGCCCAAGAGGGGGACCACGACTCCAAAATTCGACCCTCCCGCTTGAAGAGTGCCCCAGGAGGCCCCAAGGAGCCCCCAAGAGGCCCCAGGAGGCCCCCAAGAGGCACCCAGGAGGCCCAAACGAGGCCTAAAGAGGCTACAAAACAGCCCCGAGGAGGCCCCACAACGGTCCCAAAACGGCTACCGAGAAGCTGCGAAATTGCCTTCACGACGTCCCCGACAGGCCAACCACAAGAGCGGGAGCAGTGACAGCACTTGTGCACAGCATGTTCCGGCGGGAGCCTTTTGGAACACGCTGCAGGAGGAGGAGGAGGAGGAGGAGGAAGATCAGGAGGAGAGAGAGTTGGAGTGGGAGGAGGAGGAGGAGGGGGGACGAGGAGGAGGAAGAGGCCTCCCAGACAGCTCCAAGATAGCCGAAGAGGCTTCCAAGAGGGCCCTGCGCGGCCCACGAGGGCCCCAAGGCGGCGCCTGAGGCGCCCAAGACGTCCCGAGAGGGCCCCAAGACGGCCCCAAGAGAGGCCCAAGAAGGGAAACACGAACCGAGAATCCGAGCTTTCTACCCCGAGAGGTTCTCGGGAAGTCCCAAGAGGCCCCCAATCGGATCCAAGAGGCCCCCAAGAAGCTCCCAAGAGGGCCGACGAGGTTCCAAGAGATCTCCCAAGGTGGCCCCAAGAGGCACAACTCATAGTTTTACGATTGGGCTTTGACGGGTTTCGGCCTTTTGGCATCCCGATGCTCCAAGACGGCCCAAGAGGCTTCCAATACCGCTCCCATATAGAGGAAGAGGACTCCAAGAGGGCCCCAAGACGGCCCGCGAGGGCCCCAAGACGGTGCTTGAGGCGCCCAAGACGGCCCGAGAGGGCCCCAAGAGCCCCAAGAGAGGCCCAAGAAGGGGAACGCGACCCAACAGCAGATCGGTCCCCCCACAAGGCCCACAGGAGGCCGCAAGAGGCCCCCAAGTGGTCCGACGAGGACCCCAATAGCTTCACGAGGGCCTAAAAGGCCCGTAGGAGACGTCCAAGAGGCTTTAAGATAGCCCAAGAGTGCCCTCGATGCGTCAAAACTGCTTCCAGGAGGCCCCCGGGAGGCTTCCGGATTAACTCAATCTGGCCGCAGGTGGCCTCAAGTCGGGCTTCCACGCAGCCAAGACGGCCAATGACGGCTTCAGATTGCAGAACCGATGCCCCCAAGGGACCCTCAGACGCCCCCCCAAGAAGCACCCAAGAGGTGCCTCCAACAGCCAGTTGACGAAGCATGCGGAACACCCCAGAAGCTCCTCAGATGCCGTCGCGCGCCTGTGCTTGATAGCGTTGTCCAAGATCGTCCAGCGCCCCCCAGGCCTGGGCTAGAACCTGAGCGCGCGCGAAGCGCGCGCGATGGTTCTAGTATATATATATATATATATATATATATATATATATATATATATATATATATACAATACTGCAGCGGCGCTTCGCGCCGTGCACCTTGGTCCTTGAAGTTTGGTATGCAGGCGGAATGGCAGGAAGGCCAAGCCGACAATTTAGCGATAACTCCTGGTTGCCTTTTTTCCGGCATCGCCGCTATAATGATGTTATTCGCTACCCTTCCTCCATGCTTATTGTTCCTTATTTTCGCCACACCCTGCGCATTTTCCCCATCCTCCTCAGTTTTTTTGTGCGATGGCTCCTCCTTGGAGCGCCTCTAGGGGCCTCAGAAAAGTTGATTCGGGGTTTCTCAAGGCCTTCTGGAGGCCTCCTGGGGTGCATTCTGGGGGCCTCTGGGGGCTTCCTCGGGCCACCCTGCCTCCAACCGCCGTCTCCCTGAACGACCGAATCACGATTCGGAATTCTTCGGAGGATGTCTTTGGGCCATCTTGGGCCGCCGTGGGGCTCTCTGAAGGCCATCTTGGACCCGTGTTGTGCCGTTTTGGGGCTCTCTTGGACTGCCTGGAAGCCCTTTCGGATGGTTGTGGGGCGATTTGGGAGCCTCCCAGGCGGGTTCGGACGCCCAGAAGACCGCCGTCGTGGAGCGCCGGGAAGCCGAAAAGAGGAGAACCCCAAAAATCACCAAAAACCAACAGAAAATCAATGAATTTTGCCTCGGGGGGCCTTCTTGGGAGTGCTATTGGAGGCCTCTTTGGGGCCGTCCTGGAGGCCTCTTGGGCCATCTTGAGGTCACGTCGGTCACTCTTGGAGCGCTCTCGCGCTGCCTTGGGGGTCTCTGGGACGTCTCCGATGACCCCCCTGATCGCCCTAAGTGTGCTGGGAAGCCCCAGGTCCCGGGAAACTTATATATATATATATACATATACATACACACAACAACAAGAACAACAACAACAACAACAACAACAACAACAACAACAACAACAACAACAACAGCAACAGCAACAGCAACAGCAACAACAACAGCAGCAACAACAACAACAAAACAACAAAAAAAGCGGGTTTTCCCCCCGCGCGCGTGAGTGTGAATGTCCAACAATAGGCATACGCAAGACGACCGAGGGCGCAAGGGGGCACGGCCAAGCAAGCCCCCCCTTCCCCCCCACCCCACCCCCCTAGACACAATAGCCCGGCGAAGGGCCCGACCGTGTACAGTCGTGAATGCCGCAATTGCAAATCGCATCTTCGCTCGCGCTCCCTATGGGGCCGCGAACCGCGCGATGGGCGCGCCGAAATGCGCGGCGGGGCGCGCAGCGCGAGCGAAAACCGCTGTTCTGCGCGCGAGAGATATGACGAGCGGGCGAGTGCGAACGCGGGCGAGTCTGATCGTGGATGCGTCTGCGCGCGCGAGTCCGCGCGCGAAAATGACAGCGCCCGCGTCGGCGCGCCCCTCGCGAAGATCGCGCCCGCTTCCACCCCGTTAGATTCTCCCTCGTTGCCCGCGCGCGCCCGCGTCCACGGCCGAGGGCGCGGCGCCAGTCGCCTCGAAGAGGCCGCGGCAACGCGCGCGGGCGGCCCGCTGCGCGGAGCGCAGAGAGCAAGCAGGCCGGCCGATAGCGGGCACGGCTTCGGCCGCTGGGCAGAGCGACGACGGAACGAGCGAGGCGCTGGGCAGAGCGCAGCGCGAAGCCCACGCGACGCGCGCCGGTCGCCCCGAGAGGGCCCCAGCGACGCGCGCGGGCCGCCCGCGGCGAGAGGCCAAACAGCCAGACCGTCGAAAGACGGCGAGGCCCGGGCGGGTCGCCCCCCAGGTCAAGCCTCGCGGATAAACTCGGTGACGCCCAGCTCCCTGGCGAAGGCCGTCGACCCCCTCATGCGCCTTTGCGCGCGCAGCAAACTGCTCCAACTGCTTCCGCAAACCCGCCGGCGGCCCTGCCGAGCAGAACTTGGCGCGCGGCGCCCGCATGAGCAGGTCCTCGCGGCGCGTGGCGCGCGAGAGCAACGCGTAGAGCTCCAGCCACCAGTCGTCGCCCTCCATCATGCCGTTCCCAACCACGTGGTGGCCGCAGGTCAGAATCGCGCCTGGATCCTCCAAGTCGCGCCGGTCGCCCTCGAAGGAGTTCTGGCAACAAGCGCGCCCAGGCTACTTCGTTCCGATTTGACCGCGTGAATATGTTGCTCAAGCTAGTAGCGTTGCCGAGCGAGGGTGGCCTGGCTGCCGGCTGCGCTGGCGACCTTTGTTTCGAGCCGCCAGACGGCGTCGGTTAGCTGCGATCGGTCGGCCTTCAAGTCGCGGAACCTCGCGTCAATCTGGTCGGAGATATCATAGGCCCGCGGGTTAGGCAGCCGCTCGTCGTCGGAGGGGTCATCATTGTCATAGCTCATGTCCTCCTGCTGTCCAGGCGCGGGAAGGGGCGGGGCTTTCGGTTCCTTCGAATTCGGCGGGCCCCTCTGCCACGCCACGATGTTCTACGCCTTTTCGGGCGGAAGGGCTTCGGCTGGGCGCGACGTCGGCCCCTGCCGCAGCGCCGCTGGCTTGTCGGCGCGACCCCATGTCTGCCGGCACTTCGCAGCTTTTTCCCGGCGGCGGGGCGCTCGGGAGCAGCGTCGACGCAAGGTTCGGCCGCGATTTGAGCAGCGCCCCGAGATGCAGTCAAGCGGCCAGGTGGCCCTGTAGAGACGGCGGTGAACTTTGCCTGGGCCCCCCGCGGTTGGCCCAACAACCGGCTTATCCGTCGCAATGACCCCTCGCGAGACGATTGCAGCCGCTGGCCCTTTTTCGGGGAGTTTGTTTCACCTGCGCTGGGCGCCGCCCCGTCGACGATGGACCATGGCATGGCGGAGCCTTGGGCGCGGGCCGCAGTGATCGGAGTGGCACTGGCCGCCTCGACCACTGCAGCGCCGCCCCTGGCTGCGAAGTTCCAACCTGCGCGTTGGAATTTGCAGCGCCACGAGATAGATGAAACACCCTGGCAATTTCCGCCCTGGTGGTGTTCTGATCCCCGCGAATCGCTACTTAGCGTCAGCAAGCGCGGCGTCAGTTCCCCACGGTTCGAAGGCGATTTGCTTCGCTTCGTGGGTGCCAAAATTGACTCTGGCCACCTTTTCTTCTGCCCGCTCGGACAGCGCCGTGCCCTGCGTGTTTCGCTGAGGCGCGGCGCGCCTCTTGAAGCATGGTCAGGCGACCGTCTGGGCACGGCGCAATGATGTCGTCGCAAGGCGGGGGGGCACTGGCGCCGCGGTAGCTGACGTCAGACCAAGTGCCTCGTTGCCCCTGAGTTGGAGAGGGCCAGCAAGGCACCGGCTGGCCCGATGCCGAAGATGGCCGTTACCCTGCGCTGCCCGACTGCTGCGCCACGACGCCACGGTGCGGAAGTGGGGCGAAAATGTGGCAGTGATTACGCGCCCCTGAGGTCGTCCTCCCAGGCCGTTTGCGGGAGGCGCCTTTCTTGACAGGCGCACGGCATTCATTCGCCATTTGTTGCGCCGTGCCTGGTCCACCTGGGAAGCGGTTTCCGTTGATGCGTGCCGAGCCTAAGGGACCGCGCTTTGAACAATTATTTAGACGTGGGTATGATTGCAACAGCACCAGCCTCACGGATAGCGGCGCGGATCCAAACTAGGTTGCCCGCTGGGTCGGGATGCGCGCGCCGCTTTGGAACCTTTTTACCTCGCCCCGTCCGAGCTGGTGATCGGTCCCTTGATCGTGTCCTGGCGCAGGCCTGGTAGCCCTGGCCGTACGACGACGGGGGACTGGGATAAGGATCTCGCCGCTGGGTACGCGGTGCTGATATGTCCAAAACTGCGAGCGCTAAACATGTGTTTTGCGTTCGTATCTGCCGTCGCAGACGCTGGGTGTCCTCCAGCGTGTGATAATACATGCTCCTCCTCGGGTGCGGAGGGTACGGGGACGTCCCACGTATGTGCATCCAGGCTGATGAGAGGGGCCTGGCCGTTACCCTGGTATGCTTCGGCGGCGTCCGTGGTCCCTGGGGGGTCGCGCTGTGTGGTTGTTTTGATGTTTGACGGAATACCGCTGCATGGTGTAACTGATATTGTTCCCCGCACGCTCGTACTCGTTCGACCCTGACATTTCGCTGGTCGGACCGATGCTGAGAGCCAGGCCGTTGTATGCAGCGACTGCTCCTCTGTCGAAGCCACCACTGCTCTGGAGTGCGACACGCAGGCTCCCATTCGGGACAGGTTATTGTCTGGTAAAGTAGCCCGTTGGCGGATCTTGCCTGGTGGCTTGGGCTGCCGTGGTGCAGGGGGCGCACGGCGGGAGCCTTTCGGAGCCGTGGCGTGCGCGCGGGACTGAAGGGATGCGACGCCAATATGTCACGGCCTGGAGATGGCCGTGTCCAGTCTCGCGAGGTAGGAACGGATGCGGGGCGCTTGGCCCCTCGGCTCGCTCTCACCAAAGCTCTCGAGCCGAGACTGGAGGTTTTGTGGGGGAGGTAACGAGGAGGGGAAGTCAAGATGGAGGAGAGGGAGGAGGGAGAAGAGGACATTGATAAGGGAGGAGGAAGTGGGAGTGCAGAAAGGTGAGGAAGAGAAAACTCATGAGCAGGAGGGTCAAACAATTGGCATTAAAGAAACATGTCGTGAGGGAATCGGCTCCTGGCCCACAAGTGCCTTCCCCGCGGGGCCAGCTGATCCCGAGTCGTCTTCTGACAGTCCTTGCGGGAGGGTTCTGGGAGCCCGCAAACGGCTAAACAAAACAGGACCCGTTTCCCCCCGGACCCGCTCGTCTCCTGGCGAGGGGGATGGGGAAGGGGGGCAGGGGGAGGAGGCAGGAGGAGGGCCAGAAGGAAGGGGAGGGGCCGAGATGGAGGTGGTGGAGACTGCACTTGTGTCTAGTTCTGGCAACGGTCGCTACCCCCCGTGAGGGGGGAGGGGCCCCGAGCAGCGGTAACGCTCGGGCAGGCCAGGGCACGCCGGGGCGGGGGTGCGCGGCAATCGCCACAGCGTGCGCGCGAGCACCAACGTCTGGGAGGCCTGGACGCCCCTGCCCGTCGGTCGGAAGAACTAGGCAGAAGCATGGAGTGGGAAGGCATTGGACGCAGATTGGGCTTCCGCCCGCCCCCCTGAAGAGGAGGGACGAGGGATAGCCGCTCGACTCTTGAAGTAGGAAGGCGCCTAAACTAGATTGGAATCTGGGAACCCCCAAAAAAATACTTTCAACGACCGATGGATAAGTACGATCGTTGCTGTTACCCTAGGGGAAGGGGGGGGGGCAGGTAACGACCGTTACGCGCCAGAGGATAAAAACACAAGCAACCTCTTGAGGACATCACAGGGAGTCCACAAGCTCGGCGCAGGTGCCTGCTTCAGCGACGTTGTGCCGCCAAAGGCCAGCGACGACCTCGTTCAGGGTGAGGCCCAGCACGCGGCGCTTTCCAGACAGGAACTCCTTGACGATTGCCTCCATGCGAAGCGAAATGTCGTTCGAGAGGTCGGCCACGTTCGTGCGGATGAAGCCGAAGATTGGCGGACGAAGAATGGCATAAGCTGTGTCCGCCTGTCCCAGAACAGCCGGAAAGAGGCCCCAACGGACCCCCAAGAGGCCGCTGAGGGGCCCCAGGAAACCCCGAGGAAAGAAGACCCCAGAGAGAACGCCCACAGGAGGCCCCCGGTAAGGCTCCCAGGACGCCCCCGAGGGGCATCCCAAGAGACCCCGAAAGGCATCCAACCAGCCTCTGACCCACGAACCAGCCACGGTGGCGGGTGGCAATAACGCAATCTCGATGGGGCCGTGATCCGTTGAACGTTGCCTTGCACCTACCCTGCAACTGCTTCTCCCCCAAGCGAGGCTCAGGCGACGGCTCAGGGAACGCGTCGCCGTAGGGCCGGAAACGTTCCAATCACCCTGCGACAAGCGTCCCCGAAGGCGGGGAAGCGGATGTTATACCACTACTTTGTCCACCAAGAAGAGGGTTTCCTTCAGATAGACCCTGTCCAGCACGAGCTCCTTTAGCAGGAACGGCTCCAATTCTGCCCCCCCCGCCCCGTCGCGACAGGCCGCGGTCACGGCGACGCGCACCCTCCTGTCCGGCTCGCAGCAGCCGTCGGTGTTGTCGAACAGCACGTCGCACTGGCCGAAGTAGCACTTCTGGATGCGCATGGACAGGGTGAGGTTCTGGATCACCCCGTCGAGGACGATCTGCACGGGCCGCTCGGCGTCGGAGGACCTCAGATGGCAAGGCTTCGGGATGCGCGAGGACCACAGACCCCCCAGGTGGCCCCCGCTGGCCTCAACAGGCCCCCCGAGCAGTCGCAGCCGGCCTCAGCAGGCCCCCCGCATGGTCTGGGGCAGCCTTCCCTGGCGCCAGTCGACGGAGGCCAGCTGAGACTGCTCGGGGGGCCCGTGGAGGCCCGCGGGGACTCCCTGAGGGGGGCTGCCTGCGCGCAACCGGAAGGCCACTCACCAACCTGAGCGCCCGCGCGGAGATCAGGCGGACGGTGTCCACGCCGGTGGCCCAGCGGACCATCACGTCCACACCGTAGGTCTCGTCGGTGGCCTCGGCCAGCGCGCCGTGGCCGCCGGGGCGGCACGGCTCCGGGGCGCCCGCGCGCCGCCGGCAGTCCCCGATGCTCCTCGGCAGCTGGGCCGCCAGCGCCCGGTTGCCCAGCTCCGCGGCCCGCTGGAGGACCTCGTCCTGAGGGAGGGGAGACTGGGTCAGTCAATCAATCGGAAGCGCCGTGTCTGCACGACACATAGGCTGCAGAATGCCGGTTGGAGGCGTATGTCAAAGCCAGGGCACAGCAAGTAAAAACAGTTCGGGAAAGTAGCGTCCCAGCTGGCGATTATCTTCAGAGCTAACTCGGGTCGGAGTAGATGGGGCCAGAGATCAGGCCGCACCGCCGATGCATCGCCGATGCATCGGCAACATCGTCGGCGTGGAGAAAGTCGGGCACCGCATCGCACCGCATCGCCGATGCATCGGCGATGCGGCCCGATCTACTCCGACCCTATCTAAGCAACCTAAAGAAGCGGCATGAACATAACCTTTCGGAAGGCCACGCGAATGTCTCGGGCCCGTGGTGAAGCTTATGTCCATGCCAGTGGCCAATGGAAGGGGGCGTCCACAAGGGGGCTTGGGCGCAAGTCATGGCCAGAAAAACATGTGCGCGCGCGAGGGGGAGGCCATGGGACGTACTGAAATCAGAACACGGGGCCATACAATTCGAAAAGATCTCATGGCCCCGGCCATGCTGCATTGCTTCTTCTTCGACGTCCGTGCCCGCTAAGCCAGGCGGCGCTGGGGGCCCGCGCATGGACACGCACCCCAGCGCCCAAACGACCAGGACCGCCGCGAGCGGGCCGTGCCGGCGCCACGCCCGCGCCGGGCACAGCGTCACGCGTAACTCGTACCTGGGGAAGCCAACAGAGGTACCGCTGCTGCTGCTCCCCGGAGCCCTCCCAGGACGCGTTCTGACCAAAGCCTCGAGGCGAATCCAGCGGTGGCGACGAGGGCCTCCCAGGAGGCCCCAAAAGGCAAAAACGAAGCACGGACAGCGATATCAGTACGTTTTTTCCTGCTGAGTGCCTGGACAGCGGGCCCACGGGGGCGGAGAAGCTGAGCGCGTCCCAGTTCCATTCCCGCTTCTCGGGTGCTGCCAGAAGTGCTCCCGGCGCAACGGTGCCCCGCGGGGTTCCCAAGGAGGCCACCAGGGCCTCCGGAGCACCCCTCACGACGCCCAGAGGGCCCCCAGGGGCTCCAAAATGGAACGAAGCGCTGAGGGCACCTTCGGCCAGGGGCACCCTTCGCAGCGCCCGAGCTTCAGGCCCCGCCGCGGCGACGCCTGGCCGGCCGCCTCGCCGCCGCCCTCGTCGTCCACCGGGGCCTGCTCCTCGACCGCCACGGGCACACGGGGACGCACCGTCGCCCACCGCAGGGCGAAGCCGACGGCACCGATCCCCAGAGCACCGTGGAAGCTAGAAAACCAGCCCACGGGAATCCGGGTGGCCACCTGAGCGACGAACAAAAGCTACACGTCTTACGCCTACCGCAGGGCGAAGCCGACGGCACCGAGCCCCAGAGCACCGAGAAAGCTGGAAAACAAGCCCACGAGGATCCGGATGTTCATCCGGGTCTTACGCAAGATAACGTCGCGACCTTGCGCGGCAGTTTACGCGGGACCCAGGTGGCCACCTGAGCGACGAAATCATCCTGGCACTGGAACCTTCGGTAGAGCTCCCTATGGGGCCATGCAACCTGTGAGGGGTGTGCCGAAACAGCGACATGCGGAGGGAAGACACAAGAACGGGGGAGGAGTAAAAAGGGGGAAGGGGAGGGAGAGGGGGAGAGGGAGGAGGAGGAGGAGGAGGAGACGAGGAGGAGACGAGGAGGAGAGAAGGACGCGAGACTGTCTCTTCAAAACGAGGACTCAACACCACAGGATGGTTGGAGAAAAAACGGGTCTTACACAAGATGACGTGTGGCTTATGCGGGCCGCCAGAGCGGCAAGCTGCATTGAAGACGAGGGCGCTTACCCGCGAGCTTACACGGGCAGCTGTCACGCGAATGTCGGCGCAGACGACCCCGCTGTTTGGCGCCGCTCACCTGCGAGTCCTGCATCGTGAACGTGAACGTCACCAGCGCCAGCGCGAACACGTCGGGCAGCGCCCAATGCGCCACCTCCCGGGAGAGCCGGAGCCAGCGCTGGCCCCGCGCCCCACCCCGTGGCGAGGGCGCGGCCGCGCCCTGCACGGCTCCCAGCAGCGCGAGCCCCGCGACCGCGAGGGGGGCGACCGCCACCGACAGCACGAACGCCAACGCCAGCAGGCAGCCGCAGAAGGCCCCGCCCTCGTCGGCCAGGGCGGCGGCCACCCCGAGGAGCCCCAGCCGCGAGCGCTCGAGGCAGAAGCCCTCGTAGACGATGCTCACCTCCAGCAGCGGCCAGGCGCTCGCAAGCAGGATCAGCAGCAGCAGCAGGCCGCCGAGCACAGCCGCCTCCACGGGGCTGGCCTCGAGAAGGCCTGGTTCGCTGGCGCCGCGGCCCGTGCGATCTCCCTCGGCCAGGGCGCCTGCGGCGGCCTCCGAGAGAGCCTCCGACACCGCCGCGGCTCTCTTCTGGAGCAGCAGCAGGGCCGCCTGCGATGCGACGCAATATGCCGCGAAGAAGAAGAAGCCCCACTGGATGGACGCCGAGATGAACCCGCTGTCGGGCAGAAAGGCCACAAAGAGGATGCCTAGCAGCAGGTCGACACACTGGTAGCTGCTCAGCGCTGCCAGCACGGAGATGGATCCATCGAGCCACTTTCTGGCCACGTCGGACAGGTGCAGCTGCCCGAACGACAGGATGGCCACGGTGGTCGTTATGGCCTTCGCTACGGGCAGGACCACGCTGCAGACGGTCAGGATGAGCAGGGCCAACAGGTGCCCGTCCTCCCACAGCACCTGCAGCGTGCCGAGCGTGGACTTGTAGATGGGCTTCGGAGGCGCCCAGGTGGTCTGCGCTGGTTCAGGCCCCAGAAAATCTGTCAGGAGCGAAAAGACGCCAATCCGCTGAGAATCAGTCGCTGGACCACTCCCAGGATACATATGGTGCAATGTTTCACGCCGGATCCATTTTTCACGGTCCCGCGGAGCTCGAAAACGTCCCCCGGAGGCCGACATGGGCAGAAAAAATACTCCCAAACCCAGAACCTCGATCCTGCCCGCCCTTCCTGCTCGCCGGGACCAATGCTGGGCAACCTCAGACCCCCCAGCCGGCTCCAAGATGGGCTCCATCTCCCCGAAGGGCAAGGGGCGGATCACCACGATCGGCAGCGTCACACCGAGCGCCCAGAAAACAGCAGCCAGGAGGGAGAGGCCGAGCAGCACCGCTGCGCCTGCCGCTGGCGCCTCTGCGACCCCAGGCGCCGCCGCGCCGGGCTTGGCCAGCCAGTCGTGGAGCAGGCAGCTCAGGTCACCCTCGCCTTTCGGAGGCCCACCCAAAGAACGGGAATGGGGTCGGCCGATGGCGCCGCCTCGCCGATGCGAGGCGGCGAACTCCGAACCCTATCTCCTCCAACCATCGGATCTCCTGAATCAGATTGCGGGGGTGGGGTTCGGACTCCGCCACGTGTTCGACGAATTCCAACCCCTGCCCCCGCCGCCAGTCGAAGTGCCTGAATCGTTGATCGGCGAGAGTAGGGTTCGGACTTCGCCGCAGACCGATACATCGGCGGCGCATCAGCGACGGCGGGATGAATGAAGTTGGGATCTACATCGAGCCCGCATCGCCGAGGCATCAGCGACACGGCGCAATCTTCCGACATGAGGTTCTCCAGCCCCTGCTCTAGAAGACGAAGAAAAAGAAGAAGAAGAAGAAGAAGAAGAAGAAGAAAGAGCGGCATAAGTACAGTCAAAACCAGCGAGTAATTCAGGGCTTGCGTAAAACACCTCGTCGTCGAGACACTCAGGGTACCCACTCAATGGCGGCCTCTTCGCGACCGCTGCAAGCCTTCAATCCGAACACAAAGAAAACAAAACGTAGGGGACCCTGGCAAAACGTGTGGTATTTTGATGGCAGTGGCTCCCCCCTTTCTGCGGCAACTCATGGAAGCCTCCCATACCATCTTGGAGACTCTTGCGAATCGTCTCGAATCGACGCTACGTCGGCGCTAATCGACAAGTCGAAGCCAATCGACGCTAAAACGGCGCTATCTCATCGGCTACCAGACGCTAAATCGACGTCAACGCACTCCTATAGACAGAATCCGCCAACCCCAGAGGCGTGGATTACGTCCGACCTCCGCACTCTCCTGGGAGCTCCCGACCCCCGCACCACGCCACACGCCACCACCAGGTCCGACCCCCGCCACCAGGTCACCACCACGACACCACCAGGCCACCACCGGGCCACCACCAGGTCCGACTCCCGCACCCTCCTGGGAGCTCTGGTCTTGGGGCCCCCCCCACCCGACATTTCCGCGCCCGGATCCGACCCTGACCCCCACCACGCCAGCACCAGGCCACCACCAGGTCACCACCAGGCCACCACCACGCCAGCACCACGCCAGCACCACGCCACCACCAGGCGACCACCAGGTCCGACCCCCGCTCCCTCCTGGAAGTTCTGTTCTTGGGACCCCCCACCCGACAATTCCGCGCCCCGAGCCGACCCTGACCCCCCACCACGCCACCACCACGCCACCACCAGGCCACCACGAGGCCACCACCACGCCACCACCAAGCCACCACCAGGCCACCACCAGGCCACCACCAGGTCCGACCCCCGCCGCGCCCGGAACCGACCCTGACCCCCCACCACGCCACCACCAGGCCACCACCAGGCCACCACCACGCCACCACCACGACACCACCAGGCAACCACCAGGCCACCACCAGGTCCGACCCCCGCACCCTCCTGGCAACTTTGTTCTTGGGACCCCCCACCCGACAATTCCGCGCCCGGATCCGACCCTGACCCCCCACCACGACAGCACCAGCCACCACGAGGTCGGCGCCACTCGCCCAGGTCGCCACCAGGTCCGACCCCCGCATCCTCCTGGGAGCTCTGTTCTTGGAACCCCCCACCCGACAATTCCGCGCCCGGAGCCGACCCTGACCCCGCACCACGACAGCACCAGGCCACCACCAGGTCACGACCAGGTCACCACCACGCCACCACCAGGCCACCAGCAGGTCCGACCCCCGCACCCTCCTGGGAGCTCTGTTCTTGGGACCCCCCCCCGACAATTCCGGACCCGGAGCCGACCCTGACCCCCCACCGCGCCAGCACCAGGCCACCACCAGGCCACCACCAGGCCACCACCACGCCACCACCAGGCTACCACCAGGCCGCCACCAGGCCACCACCAGGCTACCACCAGGTCCGACCCCCGCTCCCTCCTGGGAGCTCTTTTCTTGCGACCCCCCACCGGACAATTCCGCGCCCGCAACCGACCCTGACCCTCCACCACGCCACCACCAGGCCACCACCAGGTCACCACCAGGCCACCACCACGCCACCACCACGCCACCACCAGGCCACCACCAGGTCCGACCCCCGCACCCTCCTGGGATCTCTGTTCTTGGGCCGAGGAAGCGATCTGTCAGATCCTTCGATCCCCGAAGGTAGTGTGAGGAAGGAAAAACGGCATAAACATAGACTTGAGGCGCTCCGCGCGGATTTCTGGGATTTGCGCTGGACCCCCGTCACTGGCGCGCGGAGCGCGCCAGGGGTGGCGCGGGAGGCGCCGCTGGGGTGGCCAGCGCGGATACAAAAAATCCGCGCGGAGCGCCAAAAAACTATGTTTATGCTATTGTTTCTTCTTCGAGGTGAGGCCCTCTCTGGAACTCCGCATTTGGCAGGATCAGTCAGCATCGCATCGGGAAAAATCGGACGGATCGAACTGTGCATCGAATCGGGCAGCATCGGCACCCAGTCGCAATCTAATCGAATCGGCCACGCCAAGGTGCACATCAGCACCATGCAAACATCGGGCCGCTTCGCATCGTCGGAATGTCGAGATCGCATCGGATCGGGCCGACCAGAGCCTGTGTAGGATCGGACCGATCGGATCGAACTGGACCCTGCTTAGCAGGCCTGGAGCTCACGAGCGGCGAACGTGTCCAGATCCGCGCCCTCGCCGTCTGGATTCCAGGGCGCGAACCCGCGGATACGCTGTCGCACAGACACCTGGCGCGCGGGGCCTCCGCGACAGGGACGCGCCCGTATCCACGGTCGCGGCCCAGGTGCCCGGCGAACGCCATGCCGCGGGTACGGATCTGTTTTCATGCGCCCACGACCTGCCCCCGTCATGTCTGACTTCCCCCTGCGGCTCCCTCCCCCGTCCCCACCAGGAGGAAGATCACCTGCCCCCCCTCCATGTCTGATCTGCCCCTGCGACTCCTTCCTCCTTATTCACCAGGAGGAAGATCACGAGGAGAAATTGAAGTAATATGGCCTTGAGGCGCCTGGACCCCGTCAGTGAGTCCAAATTCCTGGAGTCACTAATTACCCTGAAGGGCACGATGGTCCGACAAGGCACATGGCCTGGGGCCATCTGGGTCCAGACTTACTGGTCGGGCCAACGAATCAAGAGAGCCTTGGCACCGTGGCCCAAATACTGCGGCGGCTAGGATCACGGGGAGGAAGAGGAGGACGAGGAGGAGGACGACGACGGGAAAGATAGAACAAGAAAACACGGTATAAACATTAATGTTGGGCGCTCCGCGCGGATTTCTTGGATTTGCGCTGGACCCCCCCTCCCTGGCGCGCGGAGCGCGCCAGGGTCGGCGCCAGAGGCGCCGCCGGGGGGGGGGGGGCCCAGCGCGGGCGGAGCGCCAAAAGCTTATGTTTATGGCGCTTGTTCTTCTTCGAGAGGAAGAGTGGGGGGGGATGATTGGCTCAGATTCGCAGAGGCCGCGGACACGGCGATGTTTATCGCCCGCGACCTCCAGCGCCGAGCGGGCCTGGCGGCGGCCGTTGTGCAGCGGGCGCGGGCAGCTCGCCGACCGCCGTGCTGAGCGGCGCCGCCTCGTCGCCCTCGCCGGGTGCCGGCATGCGGGGCGGGCCCACGTGGGTGCTAGCCGATGCCGGCCCGGGCCGCGCTGCTCCTGGAGCCGATGCGTGCTGTCTGGCACACCACACGCTCGGCAGGCTAAGTCGGCGTCGGTGGCAACTCGCGGGGTCCTCCCGTGCCATCGTGCTGGCTCGCGGGAATCGACGCTGAGCGACGCTGATCGACACGGATCGACGTCAAGTTTACGCTACATCGATGCTACCCGTCGGCGCGTTCTCATCGACTACCACGCGCTATCGCCCGCTAGTGTACTCTCAAGACAGAAATACGAGAACACACGGGGCTCCCATGATTTGCTACCGAGCTGCTCCTGGAGCCACTGTGTGCTCTGTCTGGCACACGCTCGGCAGGCTCAGTCAGCAACGAATCAGGATCTGCGTCGGATCGGGCTGAGTCGGCACGGAGTCCAACTCAAATCGGATCGGCTGCGACAGAATGCACAACAGCGCCATGCACGCATCGGGCCGCATCGGACCGCCATAATATCGAATCGAACCAAATCGGGCCGGCAAAGATCGATATCGAATCAGATCAACAGGATCGACATTGACCCTGGCTCGGTCGGGGTGAGGACAGGATGGGAGACCCTTGGACGGAACGCAGAAACACCTGGTAGTACTGTTCGGCCGGGCGGAGACTCACGTCCAAACCGAGCGTGTAGTCCTGTAGTATGTTGCTACCCAGGCGGTATGGCCAGAGAGCGCCCGCCACCAGGCATACACCCGAGGCGCACACAGTATGAGCATGGTTGGGTGATGACGGTTGGAAGCCGACTCAGACCCATCGGATGTCTTAGGAGGCAACTCTTGGGAGGTCGTCGTGGGAACGATGGAGGCCTTCATTGAGCCAGATCAAGCGGGGGATGAAGCCAGATCAAACCAGAAAAGCCACCTTGGGCGGCTAACCAGGACAAAGCGGCACTACACATGATGAGGACGATCTTCGACCACGGACATGTGTGTATCGTTTAACCGATCCCCATCTCCAGAGACGTGGCCTGGGCCCCACTGGCCGAGTTACCCGCCTAGATGGGGATATCAGCCGTTCCCTTCGGGTTTCGAGGGGTGTACCCCCAACTGGGGTGGTAATCTGGTGGGGGTCTCGAAGGGGATGGGGATGGGGATGGGGATCGGTTGAACGATACCGATGAAATCCACCTCCCCGGAGATGCAACCGAGGGAGCCGAGCCAGGGGCACCAAATTCCGCTGCACCCAGGGAGGGTCGAAGTTCTGAACCCGGGCGAGGGCAACTGCTGCCCCCACGACCGAAGCATCATGCTGCCCCAGCCTGCCTGTGATCCATCTCCCCTCAATGGCTTGCACACGTGTCCGTACGTACCTCTCGTACATCTCCTCCCCCTCCCCCCCCCTCTCCAAATCCTGGCCCTTCCCCCCCCCAGCTCCGCCCGCCTTCGCCTCCGCGGACCTCCTCATCTCCTCGCCCGAGTTCTCCTCCTACTGCTGTCTGTCCCTTCCTCCTTATCCGCCTACTCCGCCCACTTCGCCTCCTCGGGCCTCGTCGGCCACGAAGAGCTAAGTCTGAATCCCAATCGACTCAGGACAATAGAGAGCGGCAGCAGGGACAAAAAAAGGCTGCGATCGCAGCAGCGGGCAAGCCTCAGCGAAAAAGGAAGCAGCGATCGCGGCAGCGGGCACGCTTCATCAATGAGACAGTGGACCTCCGATCCTCATCATCGTCCTCCTCCCCTCCTCCTCATACCCCTCCTCATCCTCCTCCACCTCCTGTGTCCTTGTCGTCCCAGCGTGTGTTCCCACTTTCGTTGGGCGCCTCCCGACTCGGCCGCCCCCCCCCCATTCGGACGGACCACCTGATCCTCTCCCCTCCGTTCCGCACTACGTCACCGTCATGGGCGAACAGAACTCAAGTAGCAGCCAACATCGAATCGCGAACTTGAAATCGGGTCGGATCGGAGCATGCACCGGAATTCGGGAACACCGACCGATCGCCGTGCATCGGGCCGCACCGTATCGTGAGAATACAGGAACCGACCTGAATCGAGCGGGCCAAAGTCGATATCGAAGCATATCTTCAGAATCGAAACGACCCCCCACGCGCATTCTCGATATCAAACTCGATGGAGAATAGAATCGGTCGATATCGTGGCCCGGAACCGATATCAGATCGACGCAGAATCGAATCGATAGATTCCCTGTCCTTGCCGCATCGCCCCCATCGGCGAGCTTGCTTGACCAAATGCGAATGCTTGACGAAGAATGCCGAACATGGAAAATATCTCACCCGTACCAGCAAGCCCATCCCGGGAAAGATGCACAGAGATCCCGGTTTAGATGCCGAGTGTTGCTTTTCGGTACCCGCCGACGGACGCCCTGCTGCAGCCGGTCCCCCTCGCATGGGGCGCGGGACAACATATCAGTACTATGCGCTAACGTTGGAGGCGCACGCCACACACGACCATACATAGAAGATCAACAAAAAAGCAAAATCATAAACTTTTGGAGGTCCGCACGGATTTCTTGGATCCTCGCTGGACCCCCCTCCCCGGAGCGCGGAGCGCGCCAGGGGCGGCTCCAGAGGCGCCGCCAGGGGGGCCCAGCGCCGATCCAAAAACTCAGCACGGAGCGCCAAAAGTTTGTTTATGCGGTCTTCGAGAACAGTTGTTGTTGTTGTTGGGGTTGACGGCCAGACCTATGGGCCCCCCAACCGCCACCTCCGGTACAAGAAGACGCAGGGTGGAAGCAATAGACAAGGACCGAGCGCCTATCGAGACCACAGGGAGGATGAGGCAGGGCGGCCATAGAAAACAAACCCATATGCAGACGAGGGATGAAGGGTGTACTAATCGGTGCACAGGGGCCTAAACCCTCACCCTCTGGGCAGTAAAAATTCTAGCGGATGTAAGAATCAAACAACATTGACCCCCAAGAAGGGCGGCCGGCCTAAACGGTCATAATTTCGGCATATAAGCCGTGGCACGTAGGCCCGCCCAGCCTCAGCACGTAGGCTTCGGCCTTGTGGACACAATGACCGAACAGACCTGGAATAACATCCGTGGGCACAATCGCCTCCAAGGTCTCATGGATAGACGCGTGCAGATAAACGCAACTCAGAGCCCACTGAAGCCAAGGAAAAAAAACAAACCCGATAAAAGAACGCCCCCGCCCAGGAGGGGGGAGTGAACCTTTACGAGGCAGCCCTGGGAACCCCGTGCCACGGGGAGGGCAGGAAAGAGGAGGGAGGAGGAGGAGGAGGAGGAGGAGGAGGAGGAGGAGGAGGAGGGGGGGGCAAGGAGGAGGAGGAGGGGCACGGGGGAGAGCCCAGACCCCGGCCACGCTACGGCTAACACCCCCCCAGGGAAAAAACTCCCAGGAGAAGAGTGAGCTTCTAGAGTACTGTCCTGGATTATCCGGGTAACCCCTGCGAGACGCCAAGAGGAGTGGCGGCCACGAAGGATCAGGAAGCCAGAAAACGAGACAAATACAGAGCCCAAGAAGAGGTCGCGCGGTGATCAGGCGCAACAACCTCCTGCCCCCGGAGCCCAAAGAGGGAGGGAGGATCCAAAGGGAATCCCAACGGCCTCCCCTGGAACTCCGGGGTGTTGCACGTTCCCGCCCCGCCAGGAAAGAGCCAGGAAAAAAACAGGAAGAAGGGCACCCCCCGAAGAGGGAATGGGTTTGCCACCCCGTGTTGAGAGCGTAAGAAAACAGAATAGGAACCAAAGATCACCCAAAGAAAACCCATGATATATAGAGAGACCAATCAGGCAGAGATAGCAATTAGAACAAATACGCTCCTAGCGTGTTCTCCGGGATCACGCCCGCGTGGAGGACGACGTGCATCGCGATCCCCTTCGAGAACAGTACACACAAGTCGTATTGCACGTCGCTTCCCGAGCGGCATGGCCAGACAGCGCCCGCCACAGGGCTCACGCTGTGAGACCTCTGAGCGCGTCGCCCTGGCGGGGCCGACGCGCACACCGTGTGTGAGCGTCTTCTTCTTCGGCGTTCCGAAACTTGGCGAAGGGAGGAGGGAGGGAGGGAGGGAGGGAGGAGGGAGGAGGGAGGAGGAGGAGGCTGAGGAGGAGAGGTTTCTGGCTCTGGACCTCTGCTCAGCGCGACTGTTTGCAACCGTGCGTCCTAGGGGGGAGCCTCCACCTGCTCGAAACAAGCGCCAAAGAAAGCCAAGATCTACTCCATGGGGGGGGGTGCGAGGGCCCGCGTCGATCGGCAAAGCAATGAAAAAGAAAACGATGACTATCATGAGTATGTTTGAATCATGCCGATCGCGGGGGGGTTGGAGGGAAGTCGAGGCCGCGCCGCAGGCGAGGAAGTGAAGACGGGGCGCCGGGCGCCGGAGAGGGCGACAATGCGCAGGCACTCCGAGGGTCCCTGCTCGAAGATCAAGGACGGCAGAAGAACCATCCTCGAGATCATTGTCTTACATTGAGGGCGTTCAGGGTGGGGGGAAGGGGTCGGGAGGGGGGCATAATAGAACGCCCCCCCCGCCGTGTGCGTCCGGCCGGCACCACAGACCGTGGTGCTGGACGCACAGCGGCAGTGCTGCGGCAGCACAGGGGGAAGGAGAAGCTTTACGTTGTCGAGAAGGGAAGGGGGGGGAGAGC
Organism: Prorocentrum cordatum; assembly: GCA_963575745.1. Classification (NCBI taxonomy): domain Eukaryota; class Dinophyceae; order Prorocentrales; family Prorocentraceae; genus Prorocentrum; species Prorocentrum cordatum. Next base: position 753,608 of record CAUYUJ010018893.1, on the reverse strand, counting down.
GCGCCTAATGACCCAGAAGCTCGACAAACAAAAACTTTTAACCGCCCTCGCAATAAGCACTCCCTCACCCTGAGATCCAGGAGTTGTAACTCTTTCAAACCAGGCATTTTCGCCCCGTTTGGGCCATGAGAGCATCTCAAGGCGATCTGGGTGAAAAATGAAGCAGGATGATGGGGTCTAGGGTTCCAGTCTCAATTTCGTGCGAAGTTGTAGTTTCTTCGCAACGTCGGGTAACTGAAATTAGAGACAAAGCAGTTCGGCAGACAAACCAAGACTGTTCTGGCTATACCCCACACGTGGCAGACGGCGATCGCTACCCACGTCCAACACCCCTTCGTTTACCTAGAATTCAAACGTGCACCACCTGGCGCTTCCCGTCGTACTCGGAAGGCTGCCCTTCTTGCGTAGGCGTGGCGTGCGCTCTCCCCGTCCAACTCCCCGCCATTGCCTCCCCGACGATCGCTTTGCACTTACCATTCGTAATCCGAGCAAGCGTCTGACAGAAATACCCGAGCGCTTCTCGCCTCGACTCCACCTCTCTCTCTTTCTCAAGCTCTCTCTCTCTGTCTCTCTCTCCCTTTTCCCATCTCTCCCTCTCTCTCTCTCGTTCTCTGCTTCTCTCTCTCTCTCTCTCTCTCTCTCTCTCTCTCTTTCTCGATATCATACACAAATGCACACACACACACCATATACGACCGTCCGCCGGGTGAAAAGAAGATTGTGGGAAGGGAAGGGGAGGACAAACGGATGACAATTGCGATTCTTGTGATGGTGACAGTGTTGGTGATGCGCTCACGCGTTGGCGCCGACTCATGATTGCGATGCTGGTGACAATGCGTGATCTATCGATCCCATTACCGACGTCACTATCCATTGGCCTGTCGAATCCACCCTCTACCTACCGATCCTTCTATCGAACGCACTATAAATCTGACACTCGGTCGCACTATCGATCTCATTACGAGACACCAAAAAGAAACCACGATACTGCAGGACACCACGAGGCACCACGGGACACCACGGCGGGACACCACAGCGGGAAACCCAGCCAAAGAGGGAAAGGAGCCAAAGCCGAGCGAGGAAAAACGAGGCGAAGCGAGCCAACACCGAGCGACGACATGCGGGACACCCCACCCTTGCCAGCCCGCAAAGCTTCGCCTCGCCCGCACGCACAAAAAAGAATATGGAATCGAAACCGATTTCCCGGTGGGGTGCTCTCCTTTTTTCTGCAACCTCACTACAAAGCCTTCGATCTGAGTCTTTGGGTATACACGTATGCATAAATAACTATAAACATATATATATATATAATAATAAAAATAAGAATAACAATAAGAATATTAATAATAATATTAATAATGATAATAATAATAATAACCAGCTATGTGTATACATATATATATATATACATATATATATATATATCAGCATATACATATACATATATATATGTATATGTGTGTGTGTCCGTATATCAAACATACATGCCACGGTGCATCGAGGCACGACATGGCGTGTCCCCCAGGCTTCTAGAATTCGCCGCACCCTGCACGAAATGTTGACATGTTCCTACGACGGCAGAGACCCCAACTTCTCACATCTTCTGGGCGGTCCGGCGTTTGCTCGGACTTCCTCTCAGGATTTCCCAGAAGCTAGAGGACCCAATGGACAGGCCAACTCGGTCCCAAGAAGCACCCAAACGGGCCCAAGAGGTATCCAATGTAGCCCGACACTGCTCCAAGAAACCCAAGATGGCCCCAAGATGGCCCACGAGGCCTCCAAGACGCCCCAAGATGGCCCCAACTGGCCCTCGAAAAGGGCCCGTAGCTGCCATAATCACATGTTAATCCCAGGTTGTTGCTCGTTTTGTTGTGGTATTTTCGCATCTCGCCATTTCTGGCTCTCGACGCTCTTGCGGTTGCTGGCTTTCGACGCTTCAAATCGGTCCAAGAGGCCCCAAGGGCGACCCCAGGCAGCCCAAGATACCCCAAAGACGGCTCAAATGCCCCTCGCCCCGAAATTGCCAGACACCTCCAGCAGGCCCCCCAAGAGGCCCCCCACAAACCCCAGGAAACCACTCTGAGCCTCAAAGCAAGCCCCAAGAGGTCCCCAAAAGACCACCGAAGGGTGCCCCAAGAGACCAGAAAACCGAATGCGTGGAGCGTCCGAGAAGCCCCCCGAAGCCTCTGACCGGCAACCCGGACACGGTGGTGGGATGGAGGGCACCCGGCCTGGCACGCCGAGTTCATGCACAGCGCCGCGCGTCAGATAGGACCAATAAAAATCGCCGGCAGTTGCCCGAACGCACGGACTTTCGGGCTGAATGCAAACCAGTGGGACGCCAGACTCCTGGGCGTAATAGTCAGGGAACATAGGGGCATCCATGGGTGGAGCCGCTGGCCTTTCAGCAGCCGTTGAGTCGCGCGTCGGGTGACCGAAGAATGCTGGGACGCACCCGCATCGATTGGGGTGATCAGGTGATGTATTCGGATTTGGGATGGATTCCCAAAGGGGGCGTCCAGTTCGCGCTCGGGAGGGCGATGCCGCCCCGCCGCACGTTCTGCAGCGCCTCGCGCATCCGCCTATGCAGCCACTGCCGTTGTCCCAAGAGGCTCTCGGCCCTCTGGGCAGACCCCTGGTCTGCGGCGGCAGGTTGCCCAGCAGAAGCACGCGGGGATGCAAATGTGGATGTCGCTTGCAAGGCCTGGGAAAGCTGAGGATCCATTCTGGTACTTCGGGGCCTGGCCTGCAGACTGTTAATCTCCCCAGCGCTCTGTGGAGTGCCGCGTGGGGTCGCGGCCCTGCTCGCGGGCGCGAATGTGGCAGGCGGCTCCGAAGGCGCAGGCCACTGCCGCGCCTAGGTGCGCCACGGGTCGATCGCATGCAGTCCGTCAGTAGGTGCGACCCCGCTGGGCGTCATGCCAGATAGATCAGCACTCCGAGCTTGGATCCATGACCCAGCCGAACCTCCCGCAGGTGTCCCCGGTTGGTACGCCCCTTGCATCGTGAAACCAGAGGCGCGTTCCACCCCCGACGCAGGTGTCGAGACGGGGACCTTGAGGTTGCAGGGGGTCCTCGGTGCAATCCACCCTTTCAATGTTGATGCATTGCATGGATACGCAAAGCAGCCCTTTGGCACAAGGGTTGAAACATGCAGGTTTCCCCGCTGGTTGGCTTCAATATCAATTCATTAACCCGCGCCTGTCCAACTCGATCGTATTTGCATTGGACACTATTAGGCGTGATGTCAATAAATTGAACAATGTGGTTCGGCGGAATTCTGCCATTGTTACCTGGCGCCATGGCGATGCCGCCGGCAGATCGCAAAATCGGAATGTTGCCACGAAGTAAATTCTCGAGGCCCACCATGACCAACATTTCGGACTCCACGCGAAGGCCTGATTGAATCCACCGATCCCCAAGTAAGCATGGGCATCCGCGTATCATCTGCCTAATCCCCCTTTCGGCATTGCCCCCGCTGCCGCAAGACAGACCGACGTGTAAAATATTCGAGGTATTCACCCACTGCGCACCGTGAATGAAATAGCAGGGCGCTCCCGGTTCGGCCAGGTCTGTTACCCGCGAGCACGGGGACTCCGGGCATCCGGCGCCTGGGCCGCTGCGCCCACTGCTGGGGCGCAAGAGGTAAGCCGGGCAGGCCCCCCCGCAGAACGAGGGCTTCTTCACCTAAGGCCAGTTCTTCTGCATGCCTGAATTGCCGACCATTCCGAAAAAGTCGAGCACCGCCAGTGCCTGATAGGCCCAACGCTGGCCTCGAAGGGACTTCTTGAACGCGCCCAGGTGGTGGCTGCGCCATTGCCAATTTCCTTCTGGCGGCAAATTGAAAAAGAAGACTCCGAAGCCTACCCGGCCGTCATACTCGTCACGTGAGGTGGCACAACCGATGGAAAGGATGGAGGTTTTGTCGCGGTGGAATCGCTTGCGCCGCGCGGCCGTAAAAAGCCGCTCCGAGCAGCGACGCTAATGGAATTCGCTCCGGAGCGTCGCGCGGAGGTGCTCATTGCGAAGCACGCGCGCTAAGTTTTCCCCCTCGGACTCGCAGCTGAAGGTAGGCCCCCCACCACGCGAAACATCGCGGACGCACTGGCGCGCCAGAGCATCTTGATCAGCGCGTGCAGCGGCGCGCCCCACGCTGCATTGCACCAACCTGTAGCGTTCAGACCCGTCAGAGGCACGGGGCCTGCAAGCTGGGTTGACCTTCATCCGGTCAACGATTCCCAAGGCATCCCAGAAGCGCCCGCTTCCTTCAGCCAATTCAAATGTAGCGGCGGGTTGCCCCGCAGGAGCAGCGGCGGGTTCAGCGGGCGCCCTCGCAGGCTGAGTCGCGGCGGGCGCTGCAGATGAGCTAGCGCCCCCAAATGCTTCCCCTTTCTCGCGAATGTCGCTTATCATCCGCATCGCGCTTTGAAAGGGGCCCCTTTGGATGAGCCGTCCAACGACGGCGCCCGGCCTGACCCCCGCGGGCCCTGCCAGGCGCCGGGCCGCGCAAGAATGCAGGGTCCGTCGGCGCAGGCGCGCTGTCACCTTGGAGCGCCGCTGCCGCCGCGGCCGCTGCCGGCCCTCTGGAGCGCAGTCTGCGCGCAGGTTCCCCCGTAGATCTGCGGGGCCTGTTGCTCCCAGGATCAGCGTCAGCTGAACCGGTCCTTGTCATGTGCTTTGCTTGCGGTGGAGCGGCCGCAGGCGGCCGCGGCGCGCTCGGAGCCGGGGGCGGGCCCACGTCCTTCCACGACCTCTTCTTCAGGGACTTCGGGTGCTTAGGCGGTTCATCTGCGGGCGCCCCCGCACCGAGCGGCGCCGCGGGCCCCCCCGCGTCGTGGGCAGCTGGCCCGTCTTGCGGAAGCGGGCGTTTTGTCTTGTAATTGCCACGCGCTTGATCTGAGCCTTGTTCTTGCAATACATATCGAGCTGTCCAGCGTTAGTGCTTCTGCGCGCAATGGCGCCTATCCAGCCAGCGCCGCTGCGAGCGCATGCGACTGGCGCGCCCGGGGCGAGACGCATGTCCGCTGTTATCTTCAGGGAGGCGCCTACTTCTATAACCGTCTCACCGCTGCTTTCAGTCTCGCTCGGAGGCGCACTCCGAGTCAGGAGGGGCAGCGACGGCAGGGCCCGCTGCTTCGGCAAGGCCCGCACGACTTGCCCCTTCATAGCCCTCTGGAAGGCCGGCACGGCACCTCCATGAGAAGAAGAAGCGGGTTGCCCCGCGCGCGGTGTCTCAGCCGCCCATCCATGATATTCTCGATTGCATCTCTTGAAGCGGCGATTGCTGTCGAGTTCCTGCCACCTTGGCTCGACACGGTTAGAGTCGCCCTCGGCAATCGGCTGGTAGTCAGATTTGGTCAAGCATACTCCGCGGAAATGCTTGGTCGGATCCACCCTGCGACCCAAAACATCTCCATGAGACCAGACCCAGTGTGTTTTCTCGAAATTAGGGCTCCTTGATGGTCGCCCCATCGGACAGGCGGGTCTGCCGTCGGCAAAATGCTCACCAGGACAAACAAGGCACCGGTAGTCTTTCCAGTCCTGAATGGTGGCCCTTTTTAAGTCCCTTCATTCAAGCGCGGGGGCCGTCTTGGCACCCTTGCCTTTGTTGGCGCGAGCAACCTTGCCATCGTCACCCCGCGCAACGTTGCGATGTGAGTGCCGGTGGCGGACTTCATTCCCAGCCCAACCCTGGTCGAGCCCGTGCTGCATGGCTCCCGGTGGAATATCTGTCGAACCAACCCATGATTTCCATGGCTGACGAGGCGCCGTGCGCCCCGTGCTGCAGGCCCACATGGCTCATCCTCAATATGAGGCGGGTTTCCCCACGAGCGTTCCCTTCTCGGTGGAGTCCTTGGGATCCTTGTGCCAGGAAGGCGCGGGCGCTTCGCGCCACTAGAGCGAAGGCGCGAGGGCCCGCGTGAATAGCTCCGACCGTGACGCCGCGGGCGATGACTCTCAGCTCCCCGTCCGTCTTCGTCGTCATCTGCGCGAATCACCCGTCTCCTAACTGGGCGGCTCGCAAACCGGTCATGTACCGCGACATTGAAGCGATGGTCTTCGCAATGCCAAAGTTCGCATTGGATGCGTTCGGAAAGATCACCAGCATTTCGCGGGTTTCCCCGCTGTGGGTCGTCGTCGTATGATTCTGTGTCTATCGGATTACAAATGACCTGCGGATGGAGCACCTATTGTATCTCTTCCTCTGTCGCTGGAACTGTGGTTTCAGAATCCGCGGGTGCCCCCGCCATGTCGCGGTCTGCATCGGCTCGGTTCCAGCCGACGTCCGACTCGGAGGGTTGTCCCGCTGAGCCTACAAGGGTAGTGGTTTGTGCACGGGCCGCCGTTGCCGACGGCTCCTGGTATTGAGCCCAGGAGTCCTGCGACCCCGCAGGCTGGCCACCATGTTGGGCTAAATTTCGGACGCTTCGCGTATCCCCACCAGCCCGTCTAGAAATGAGTCCCAGGGGAGTGGAGGTGATGAGGGAAGCGGGGGAGCATGCAGAAGAACCAAGGGCGGGGTGAGCCGCCATATGCCCCAAGAGGGGGAGGATGTAGGAGGACCCGTCGTCAACGGAGTAGGAGGAGGAACAAGAGAAGCAGGAGGAGGAGCAGGAGCAGGAAGGGGAGGAGGAGGAGGAGGAGGAGGAGGAGGAGGAGGAGGAGGAACATGAGGAGGAGGATATGGAGGAGGGCGAGGACGTGAAGGACGAGAACGAGGAAAAGGAGAAGGAGAAGGAAAAGGAGGAGGAGGAGGAGGGGGAGGGGGAGGGGGAGGAAGGAGGAGGAAGGAAAAGAAGAGGAGGAGGAGGACGAGGAAATCAATGGCGAGTTTGGGGGCCTCTTGGGCCGTCCTTGGGGCCTCTTGGCGGTCCTGGAGGCCTCTTGCGAATATCGGGAGCCTCTTGGGGCCTTTTGGGGGTCCCTTGGGAGCCTCTTGGAGGCCTCTTGGGGGCCTCTTGGGGCCGCTTGGGGCCCTCTTGGGACACCCTTGGCGCTCTTTTGGGAGTTGGCGGGGCGCTATTGGGGCCATCTTGGAGGAGATCTATCAAAGCAGGGGGGGTTCTCAATTAGTGTCGCCCCTCTAGAGTGCCTCGAATCGCTTTGGGGGGCCCGAAAGAGGCCAAAATCCTCCCAAAACCTATGGATGTCAATGATTGTTTGCTGTCTGGCCGTTTCGCTCTTGGAGCCGTCTTGGGCCATCTTGGACGTCCCACGACGTCGCGAAACGCCCCGTCCACGTCAGCGGGGAGGGGTAAGGGAAGAGGCAAACCCCTCCCCGAAGGGAAAGAATGGGGATTGGACGAGGAAGCTCTCTAGACCACCAACGCCCTAAAGGGCTGGTGGGATAAGGTGGTGGCCTCCGTTGGTTGTCGATCATCGTCCAGACGTTTGTAGCGGGCTGCCCTGCATTAGTCTCAGCATGAAAGGTTTCGGCGCGGGGACCGTGGCTAAAGACGCCACCAATGTTGACAAGAGTTCGTTCGGCGATGAGAGCATATGACCTCGCGCGGACAAGTCGGGCATCAAATTGTAGTTGGGTCCTCGGCATTTGGTGGTTGAGTGGCTGTAGTACTGATATTGCACGCGACGTCCCCACCCACGCAGCCCTGAACAGGATGACTGCTAGGTTTTGGAAGTTGGGGATATTGAAGCCTGCGGTCTCAGCCTCGTAGCAGGCTGTATCGAAGCGTGCGAACGTCTGGTCGATCCGTTCTCCCGCATGAACTCGAAAAACGATGAGAGCCGTTCCCGAGTTGAGTTAGCGTTCCACCTCTAGATTTTCAAACTTCGTGCTGACGAAGAACATGACGTCGGACATTCGTGGTTCGGGGTTGTGGCGTGTTGTCGTTAGCCTGCGTGGGGGTGAAGGCAGCACAATGCCGTATCGCATGTTACCACGCATGGTATCTTCGAAAACGTTTCCAATTGGAGCAGGAGGGTGGATTTCAGGAATGTAGTAGCGCAGGGAATTAGAACTCATGTAATAGGCCCCCGCGAGAACGGCGACAGCGCTGCAAGTGTCCCTGCGGATGTGCGTAGTTATGTACATTCCTCCGCGCAAACCCATTACACCCTGATGTTCCACATTTGTCAGTAGTCCACCAGATAGTGCCGTGGATGGTGAGGAGTAGAGCACGAGTTGTCCACAAGAGGACAGCTCCGCTACCAAATTTGAGGGGGCTGGGAGGCCCAACGAGCAACTTCGCCTAAAGCGAGGACCATATCCAACTCTGTTGTACCGTAGTAGCGATCGTCCCAGATGTAGGATATCCTCGCGGGAGCGACGGGCCATGTCAAGCGAAAATGTTTTCGGTCTCAATGGCAGCTGGTGTGCCTCGCGATGAGGCGCAGTCATATCTTGGCGGCCGGCCACTTGAGTACAAACGGCCGCCAACAAACGCTCGCTATCTCCCGCCTTTACCCCAGCCCCCTTTAGAGTCGACCTGCTAGCCAGCCAGCAAAACAACTGGCCAACCAGCCGGGATGCCAATCTGCCAACCGAGCAGCCGGTCAACTGGCGAACCAACCCAACCAACCCAGCCCAACCAACTAACCTAGGCACGCAGGCAGTCAAGAGGGCGCGGCGGCAGCAACGGAGCGAACCCATTCGGATGTTACAACTCAGAGACAGCAGCATCAGCAGAAGAGCATCAGCAGCGGTGGCACTGGTTGTGAAAGCAGTAGATCAAGACAACCTTTTGAACAGCGGCGCGGAATAACGTAACAGTGCTGTGTCTCCATTCCGCATTGCATGTCTGAGCACATGCTCGCTGTGACCAAAGCCGACCGGCTAGGCCAGAAGAAACAATTCAGCTTCATCGCCACAAGACACGGCAGTGAAACTTAGGCGTGTTGAGGCCGAGACGGGAATGGCAGCGTGATTACTCACCATGGGCTCCATGCCTGGAGTGTCATGGCGCACAAGATGCACGGCTCCCCAGGCTGTCAGAACCGAGTCGGGAAATCGGGTCGAATCGGAAGAGACCCAGGGCACCCTGGAGGCGAGCAGGGTGCTTCTTGGCATGGGCCCCCCTGTACCGAGAATCGGGTCGGTCGGCTCGAAAAGGACACAGGGTGAACGCATGAAAAGCGGCGCCCGCCCCCCACATGAGGACCTCTAGTGCAAGTCGACGGCAATGGCCTCGCTTACAGGGTGCCTACCCTTACGCATATTCGCCATACTCGCAAGACGCCGACATAGAAAGTCAATAGTTGTGGGGGCCGGGGTCGGTGTCCCACTGTTCCCTGCGGGCGGTAGCGAATCAGCTCACGCAACTGGTGTCTCACGCGCCTCCCAGCTTCCAAGATGTCAGAGAAGTGCGCCGCCGGGCAGCGGCGCCGAGACAGGGCGCGCGCGGCAGAGTTCGCACCCTCGTTCCGCGGTCACACGCTTGACGTGGGTGACGGATCTGTGGATCTGGCGCCTGGGCGCCAGACCCATGGATCCGGGAAACATGGCGACGGTGCCGCTCGATTTGGCAACGGAGAGCGCTGGCGACGCACAGACGCGGGGCTCGTCTCTGGTTCACGCGCCAGGATCTATGCTTGCGTGTCCGCGGAAGTCCCCAATCCCCAATGTCCCGTTCTGGTTCCACACAGCCCACGGTTGCGACGCGAGGATTACACCATAACCACAGCCTGGGGGATCGATCTCTGGGGACATTGGCAGGCAATAGATCAGGATATGGTAGGCCCCCCCGAAGCCCGAATCTATCCATATCAACAGCATGTTAGGGTCCTCCTCCTCCCCCTCCTCATCTTCCTCCTCCTCCTCCTCTTCCTCCTCATCCTCCTCCTTCTGCTGCTCCAGTCCTCCTCCTTATAGATAACTTCTCCCTGTCGCACCCCGAGGGTCGTTTTTAGAGCGGGCCAGGCATTTTGCCTGAGACTTACTCACTACTCATGACTCTGAAGCTTAAACGTGACAACAATTTCGCACATGGAGGGCGCGTCGTTTTCAAAATGTGGCTCTCGCCTTAGCGCGCGCACATTCACGTTCAACATTTGCAGGTGTTCCACGGATTGAAGGCGGGTGGGTTTCAAAATGTGGCTCTCGCCTTAGCGCTGCGCACATTCGTTTTCAACAGCTACGAGTGCTTCACGGAGTAAGGGCGGGTCCTTTTCAAGATGTGGCTCTCGCCTTAGCGCCGCGCACATTCGTTAAATTAGCCTGGCGAAGGACCCAGCCATATGCAGTTGTGGGTATCGCATTCGGGGGAGCCCCGTATGGTTCCACGAAACGCTGTACTGGGCGGGGGGGACGCATGCGAACTGCGCCACTGGGACCTCCGGTGGAGCTCCCTATGGGGCCACGAAACGCTGTACTGGGCGGGGGGGACGCATGCGAACTGTGCCACTGGGACCTTCGGTGGAGCTCCCTATGGGGCTACGAAACGCTGCCCTTGGTGGGGGAACCGCATGCGGGCTGTGCCACTGGGACCTTCGGTGGAGCTCCCTATGGGGCCACGAAACGGTGCCCTGGGTGGGGGAACCGCATGCGGGCTGTGCCACTGGGACCTTCGGTGAAGCTCCCCATGGGGCTACGAAACGCTGCCCTGGGTGGGGGAACCGCACGCGGGCTGTGCCACTGGGGCCTGCGGTTGAGCTTCCCATGGGGCCACGAAACGCTGCCCTGGGTGGGGGAACCGCATGCGGGCTGTGCCACTGGGACCTTCGGTGGAGCTCCCTATGGGGTCACGAAACGCTGCCCTGGGCGGGGGAACCGCATGCGGGCTGTGCCACTGGGACCTTCGGTGGAGCTCCCTATGGGGCCACGAAACGCTGCCCTGGGTGGGGGAACCGCATGCGGGCTGTGCCACTGGGACCTTCGGTGGAGCTCCCTAGGGGCCACGAAACGCAGCCCTGGGTGGGGGAACCGCATGCGGGCGGTGCCACTGGGACCTTCGGTGGAGCTCCCTATGTGGCCACGAAACGCAGCCCTGGGTGGGGGAACCGCATGCGGGCTGTGCCACTGGGACCTTCGGTGGAGCTCGGTGGAGCTCCCTAGGGGGCTGCGAAACGCTGCCCTGGGTGGGGGAACCGCATGCGGGCTGTGCCACTGGGACCTTCGGTGAAGCTCCCTATGTGGCCACGAAACGCAGCCCTGGGTGGGGGAACCGCATGCGGGCTGTGCCACTGGGACCTTCGGTGGAGCTCCCTATGTGGCCACGAAACGCAGCCCTGGGCAGGGGGAACCGTATGCGGGCTGTGCCACTGGGACCTTCGGTGGAGTTCCCTATGAGGCTACGAAACGTGTGAGGGGTGTGCCGAAAGCAGTGGCAATGAGGGGGAGGAGGGAGGAGGGGGAGGGAGAAGCGGGAGCAGGAAGGAACGCGGGGCGCTGTCTCTTCAAAACGAGGACCCAACACCACAGGATGGTTGGGAAAAATCCACATCAACACGGAAAAATCCACAGGTCTTGTCACGGATTCACATGATCAACGTACAAGAAGTGGCGTTTTAGAAATATTCCGGATTATTATGCGGGGGCAACAATTATGTTGATTCACGGCGTTGAAGTCCCCAACATGGCGTTCTCGCAAGATTCCGGATCGCCAAGCCGCAGCAGTCAGGTTGATACGTGGCGTTAAAATCCCGAGAACAAAGTTTTGGCATGTTTCAGGATCTGCAAACGGTTGTCTGTCAACGAGGCAGTTTCCTCAATGGAAATGAGCCGTTGTAGGGGCCTATGAGGAGGGAGCTTGGAGGGAGGGTGAATTCCAACATCGTTGATGACCTTGGGGTTTACACTGGTCCTCCTCCTCCTCCTCCTCCTTCTCCTCCTCCTGCTCATCATCATCACCACCATCATCAACATCTGCACCATCATCATCATCATCATCATCATCATCATCGTCATCATCATCATCATCACCACCATCATCATCACCTCCTTTCCTCCCTCCCTCCACTTATTATACTCCCTCCCCATCCATCCCTTCACCCCTTGTATTAGTAGGCCACCATCGCCCATCTACCAGAAATCAATGGTACCCAAGGATCCCCCCGGTAGGGGGAAGCGGGTAAAACAAACTAAAAGGGGCACTGGGCTCCAACATTCTGCAATGGGCACGCGGATGCTCCAACCTGGGAACAAATCCCCCGCAGCGCCACGGAACCAGGGTAATTGAGAACGACAGAGGAGCCCCGAAAGCTGTCTTTTGACCTGGTGGCAAGGCTTAGTGAGAATATACGTTCGAGTAAATTCCGTGCCCGTGGCTAACTAACGAGCCACAAAGTGACGGCGTGGGGGAGACGGGGGGTGCAGCACCAGCAACAACCATAGCAGGGGCGAGAGAGCCACACACCGTTTTCATGGCCCCGCTGAAGGTCTTGAAGGATCTGACACACTTGGCGCGCCGACAGCGCTCACCAGTACACGAAGGATGGTGTCCATCCTGGTTCCGTTTGGTCGTACGGACCTAGCCCCAAGCCTACTGTGTAGGGGCCCTCGAGTGTGCGGGCAAATCCTCAACCAATGCTTTGGTCGCGGCCCAGAGAAATAACAAAAAAACGAAAACAAAAGCAGAAACGACTGGTAGCCATGCCCTTAGAGAACTCAAGCGAATTGCGGATATCACTGGACTCTGCGTAACCCAGCCCAGCCTTTTTAGCCGCAAAACCTACACATATGCTGCCTACTGGCCGCCTCGAAATTTGGTTCATCTTCCCTCCCTGCACCTAGCCAAACTATCTATATCTTTGCGCGGGGCCCCGCAGCTAGGCAGGCCGCTGCGCGACGCACTAGCCATGGTCTGGGAAACAGGCGCCCGGCTTGGAGGATACACCTCGTCGCAGCCTGGAAAGCACTTCCCGCCCTGCTTCCGGGGGGCGGGCTGCGACTCCCGCCTAACGTCAGGAGCGGCAAAATCTCACAGGAACCGCCACAAATGGGGCAATGCAGAACTCCACCGAACACGGCGAGGCGATGGCTGGAGTCGCACGGCCCCGCGCGAGGATGATCCAAGACGGCCCCGCACCCCGTCGGCCCACGGTCACCCACGGGGGGGCCAGGGCCACCACCCCTCCAAACTTCTCGGCGAAGTAACCGCTGGATCCGGCGCTGCATCGCGCGCCGGCGCGCCGGAGCCTGCGCGGGACAGGCCCGAAAGCTGCCCTTTCTAATCTATAAAGCTCCTCGCGCAAACGTCACAGTGCAGGGCAGCGATTCATCTGGCACGCCCATGGACAGCATCGCGGAGACGGCGCAGCACCCCTGGCCCCCCCCGCGCCCCTGGCGGCCAGGCGCGCCAAGAGGCCGAGCTCCCACCGCCCGCGGACTCCACGCGCGGCGGGGCTCCTCCGCGCAGCCCCCGATGATCCCTCGGCGCCCAAAGAAACATAAGGCATCCAGTCGCCGCCCTCGCAGCGCTCTGCGCCCCCGGAAGACGCCGCAAACCGCGGGCGCATCTGAATCACAAGCGGCCCCCTCCAAATCGAGGGCGCGCATCACGACGGCACGGCGTTCGGGGCAGATTGCCGCTTCGGGCAGGCCCTTCGTGGACCCCTGAATCCGCGACGCGGGAACACGTCTGCCACCGTCGCGCAAACCGCTCGCCCGCACCCTGGCAAGCCCCCTCTCCGCGGAGCGAAACACAAAACCACCCATGCATAGAATAGACGTCTCTTCAATCACGATAGAATCCCCCCGGGGAGGAGCAGCCGCGCGCGCGGGCACCTCGCGCCGCTGATGACAGCGCAGCGGGTCCTCTGAACTCCCCAGAAGACAAGCCCAACGCTACCTGGTCGCCACATGATCGGGCGGAGTCTCTGAACGCACATGCTTGCGCCACGCGGTAGGACGCGCCCACCGCCCCGCAGCGGGGGCCGAGCGGCCTCTCCATGCACATCCACCGATGAGGATCAGCCCCCGCCACGTGCGCACGGCAGAACACCCGTCGCCAGATGCCCTTGCACTTTGAGCCCATCCTGCGAGAACACGCGCGCAGCTCGACAGGCGCCAGCCACGGGCCTTGCCGGGCGACGACAAACTTCCAGAGATCAGGGGGCGGCTCGCCAGCAACCCTCTTGACTGTTTGCTCGAAACACGCAGTGCTGGAATCTTCCGAAATGTCCCCGTCTCTTTTTGGCACTGCCATTGCAACTGCGAACCCTCTGCCCGCGCGCGCGCCGACCGCTGCCGGCCCAAACCCGGCCCGCGAGGGTGCCAAATACCACGACACCGCCGCCCAAATTGGGTCAACCCCTCTCGGGTTCCACCCACTCTTCGTCGCCACCGTAGTCTGCCCCTCGCCGAGTCGGGAACCCTGTCCGAGCACTTGAGGGCCGCGGATGTTCGCGGCACCAACGCCAGCGCCAGCGGCCGCTCGCCGGTCGCCCGCGCGCCCCACCAACGCGCGATACAACGCCAATCTTCGGCGCGAGGCTCCGGCACAAGTCCGCGGGCACCACTGGCGCCAAAATCCCGCGGGCTCTGGCGCCCATGGCCCCAAGCTTCGCGACGCCCTTATTAGGATGGGGCTAGGCACAGCCCCCATCCGCGGGAGATTGGCGGCTTGTGCCAGCCATCATGGCAAAATACGACTCCCGATTTGTGGCCGCCCGCGGACGGCGGCGGCGCCATGCAGCCTCGTTCCGGGCCCGATCCCCCAAGACCCCTGAGCAGCCTCCACAAAGCTCCACGAAGCCCTCCCAGAGGCCCCCTTGAAACGCCCTGTAGGGCACCGAGCAGCCCCCCAAAAGGCGCCCAAAAGGCCCTCGGGAGCAACGCGCCACAACCGCCAGTCCTTCAAGGGGTCGGCGGCGCGGCGCAAGCCCAATACTAACTCAACTCCAACGACCTAGACTGGATAAGGGAACCTGGCATTAGCTGGAAACGCGGGATCGCACATTGAGGGTGCTGTTCTACACGCGACGACACACGCAACCAGCGCGATCCTTGGCCACCCCTCACCACGGGCCAACCCGACGCCTCAGTCCACGTCAGAGGAGCCCGCGGCAGAGGTGCGGCCATGCAGGCGGCGGCGTTCACGGAGCTTCTTGCGCCGCAAACCTGACCCCCACCCCCTGACCCTCGCTTTCAGCTCGGCCGCGGCCCCGGCGGCGGTGGCCAGCGGCGCGGTGCCAGCCAGCGCCTGCCAGGCCCCCTCAATCTGGAGGCTGGGAGGATTTGGGCTTGGGAGCTGGCATGACGGCGGGGCGCTGCTTGGGGGCTGGGGGCGAGGGCACAGGCGCGCTCGCTCCACTCCCAACTGGGGCCTGGCCAGAAGTCCACCAGGTGATCAAGCTGCCCCTGATCTCGCCGCTTGCGCTGCCCGGCGCGGCACTGTTCGCGACGGCCTGGAAAACGGGAAGACGGGCACCCAAATCCAGCCCCCACCACAGATCTTGCGCTTTTTGGATGGACTCCATAACAGCTTCGGCTCAGAGAGACAGCTATCCCCGCTGCAGATCCGGAAGTTCCCGCACGCGAGATGCTTCACAGAGCGGCGGGACAACGCGGCTTCTGCATCGGTTCTTGGGACGGGCCAAAACAGCACAGCCTGTAGATCGAAACAAAACAGACCGGGGGGACTTGCACCTCTTTCCCTTTTGGTCTGAGAGTAGAAAACGGTAAAGCTGCAGAAAATAAGATCGGCGCCTGGGACCTGGCGCTCGCGCAACGCACGCAGCCACAGATATAGCATAGGCGAGCGCGGGGCACAACTCTGGGGTCATTGGCGCCCGCGGCGGGGACACCACTCGCGCAGGCGACCAACGCGATGGCGCAATTGTCTTTTATCCTGCCCAATGGCAGGGTACGATGATAGAGTATGCTACCTACCTGCCATGGGTTGAAACATTCCCGAGAGCTGCTGGCGGCTGCCTACAGGGCCTGGCTGCGCCGGGTGAAACCGCCGCAGAACGGCCCCCCCATCTGAATCCTGGCCCGCCCCAACTAGGAACATGCTGCGCGACGTATTTGCGGGACTTGCACTCCGAGGCGGTAGTCTCCAAGGGATCGCAAGGAACTTCGCTGGATGGCCAGACGTCCTAGACGTGACCTACCCGCGCCACCAAATCCTCATGCAAGCGAACACTGGCTAGCCATTCTGCGAACGCCGCGGGCAAACAGCACGCGGGGCCGCTGCTGGCCCCGCGCGATGACCGGCGGCCCTGTTGCCTGAGACCAGGGAGGCGCCCTGCTCACCGAAGGCCTGTTTGATCTACTGCCGGGCCTTGGCAATCCCGGGCTGAGGCCAGTCCGGAGAGGATGGCGCGTTGCCTGCTGCTCTCCATTGGGGGCTGCACATGGATGGCCCCTAGAGACCGCCGGCGGGGATCGAGGCCCTTCGCGAGGCCCGAGTAACTCAAGATGAGAAGGGCCGTTCGCGGCTGCTCTGACCACTCGGCGGCCATCGCCGGGGGCACCGTGCACCTCCATCAATTGAGATGGGTAGATCTGCGCAAAAAGGGCCTGGTTCACGAGGGCAGCTCATGTCGAAATACTCGGACGCCCCATCTCCCGCTACACCTGGAGGCCAGGGCGGGGGGGGGGGGGGGCGGCGGGGGCGACCGAACCGGGGGCGGCCCGGGCCTGCCGCTAATGCGTCTGATGTAAAGCTCCCCAGGACCTCCTGCCTGAGCTCCTCGCGGAATCTCCGCTCCAAGCCTACGAAACACTCCGCCATCTTTACTGCGCGGGCATACTCCTGCACTCTTACAGCCCCACTTCTGCAGATTCGAACCTAACGTATGCGCACCACAGAACGCGGCGCGGTCGCGCCTGCTCTGCCGGGCTGCCAGGCGCCCGATTCGGGCAACTGCACGGCGGGAAATACACCACCACAGACCCTGAGAGACAAGTACCTGGTCATCTGGAAACGCATGCCAGACATGCCCCTGAACCCTCAGGCCAACGACATCTGCGCCCAGCACAGGCAAGTGGCCCTGGCGGCACGCCCAATAAACGGCATGGGCTGTCTCGCGGACCCCCGACCAGGGCAGGCGCGCGCGCCGCCCAGTTCGCCGCCCGAACACGCGCGAGACTCACGCGACTGGGCCCCGCGGCTTGGCCGAACCGTGCCTTCGCCGCGGCGCGTCTTATCATGCCCCGCGCAGACTGGAATACTGCGTTCAATTATATGGGGGCTGCTGCATCCGCGCGAAGGACACCGCGTGCACGGTCGGAATTACGCCCAGCCCTTCTATTGCATATCTGTCAACGCCTGCCGCTGCAAGGCGACATGATCATTCTCCTGCGCGGCGACAGATGTCCGCCAGAGGTCCGCGCGAGCTCGTCGTTGTTACCGCGGTGGTGCCCTGGCCTGTACGTCGCCTTTTCACCGATCTGAATGTAGCTTCCTACTGCGCTAACATTGGGCATCGCTAGCTCGAACATCACAATGAGCAGCTCCCTCGCCCAGCATGCACGCGCCACTGAAAACTCGAGCGCCGTTGACGAGGACAGGGCGGATCACGACAACGCGAGGTCATCTGCGCGAAGGCAATTCCCGCAGCCAAGTAATATCACTGCGCCCATGACGGCATCAGGAGCGGGTTTGCTCGACGCGTCGCTGGACTACCACCTGCCGCGACCCCCCCTCTCCGAGCGCGCCTTTCTGACGACGCCCCGCCCATCAAGACGCGGCGCGGCCGGAGAGCGCGCGCGACCGAGAACGAGCGCAAAGCCTCGCACCATTCCAATTGAGACCACGCGATGCCAAGGCAAGAAGAAGGCAAGTGCACCGCGCGGCCGTCAAGCGCAAACTTCGCTGCAAGCTGACGCCGCGCTCGTCTGTCTGCCACGCAGTCGACGCGGGCAGATCTGAACCGAAACTACCGCGAATCTAATTGCAACAACATTTCGCCCACTCACGCCGATGGCGCCCGAGCGCCCGGCGGACAGAATCCGCCGCGGGTTTCCCGCTCCCCGTTTGGAACGTGAGCCCACGCAACACGTCGCCGCCCTGGCGGTGGCCAGTTTTTCCAGACCACAAGTTCATTAGTCATCACAAGATCGCCATTCGGCCTCGCCCTTGCTTTTTGTCTACTGCAGTTTGTTCGGTATTCTCGGCGTGCAAGAGCGCTGGATGTCCAGCGCGCCCCTGCGACGCCGCGCTTGGGATCCATCGAGACGTCACTTTACTGCTTTGTTCAGCCACGCGGAACTCAGTGAATGCATGCTTTCTATGCGATGGCTGCCCCAAACACTTCCAAATTCTTGGGGTTCGAAGCGGCGCGCGTCCCCATGCCCTTGAATGTCTCTCGAACTCGCCTCAAGCTGCCCTGAGCCGCCGGCCGAATTCTTGCTGGAACCTCCCAACACTGCGGACATGTGCCCCCGTGTATCGACTGTGTCCGGCAGAGTGAGTCGATTACGTTGCCACTGGGATCCCTCAGAACACACATCGCACCTCGACAGCAATGGTTGGCACTTGTTCCAATTCAAATCCACGCGGGCTTCTTCGCCTGCTGCAGCCGGCCCATCTGACGCCTCCCGGATAGATCTTGAGCGGCGCCCCACGAGGAAGATGCCCCCCCGCACACAAGAAGATAGCAAGGTCCCCCGATGCCAGCGAGCTCAGCGCGCATTCGCCGAGCTTCCGATGTGCACGCTCTAGATGCGGTCATGACGAAAAGATAGTGGACAAAAATGGGACATGCAAGATAAGAGGTCCCCCTGTTCTGACCATCTGCGACGAAAATCCTGTCTCTGTAGACCGTGGGCCTCCCCGATCATGCTGAGCGCGTTGTTGGGCGCCCCAAACATGCCCAGCGCCCCCGTCAGAGCGTCCGCATTGATCGAATCAAACGCGCTTGTCCAATCCAGCGCGAAGACTGCTACACGACCTGCGCACGACATCACGGCATGCAAGCGCACTGCGCGCACTGCACCGGAGGCGCCCCATCTTCTCTGGAACCCAGACTGAGCTGTCAGGAATCGGCCCTCGCGCCTGCATTTCGGAGCTCGGTCCATCACAGGCTAACAGGAATCTGAAACAGGACGCGCGGCAGGCTGATGGTGCGATGGCTGTCACATTGATAAACAAAGCCGTTTTTCTCGCATGCGCTGGATACCACAGCATGCCACCACCCCGATAGCATTCGCTTCGTATACCAGCATGCGTCGACTAGCTGCGGTTCGCTGCAGCCCACGCAGGTTATTTGCCAATGCTCTCCCAGCTTGAATTTAGATAGCGCGGCCCCCACATTGCATCAGGACCGCGCGTGGGAGCGCCCGGCGAATGCGGGTCCAGCGCTTCCGCTGGGCGCCCTCTCCACGTTATGCTACGGCCTCTTCTCTTGGATTATGTTCCACATGTTCTGCCATGGCCCAGACCCTGTCTTCGCTGTCAACGAGTTCGCCGGCCGGTCTGCGCAGCCTACTTCCCGCTCGATTTCGGCATGCATGCGCGCTTCAAGGACAACCAATTACCCTTGGATCCGGCCGCGTCGCTCCACCCTGCCTTGCCCCAACTCAACAGGCCCCAGCACTTCCTTCAGCAATATGTGTCATTCTGTATACTGTCTGCGGGACGTGCCAGAAAACGCTGATCGATCAAGTCTATCGCGCGGCGTGCAACCCCTGAGTTTGCCACGCTTTCCCCTGCGAAGTTGTTCACCTGCTCGCGAGAGATACTTCCTCGACAATGACCCACGGGCGCTCTGTTTCCTGGGCATTGATGCCGCGTGCGTCTTTGCGCGCTCGGCGCAGAAGAGGCGCGTCAAACGCGCGTGCGCACGCGCCCCGGTAAGGATCAGTCGACAGGGCTGCTCTGCGACGACTTCCCGAAGCTTCGGCAAGGCCCAGCAGGCGAGGCCCACGCGTGACCTGATCAACAATATCACGGGTCGATTCGCTAGACGGGCCTCGAGCTGGCACCCAAGCATCTCGGCGCGCAATTTCGTTGACAAACTATGATTCGACAATCGCGCTGGCGATCGCCTGCGCGTTTCCAACGCGAAGTTCTAGCGCTGGAAACTGCAATTCGCGCGCTGCTTTGCGCCACCATCCAGAGCTGCCAGCCGCGCCGCCCCCCCCCCCCCCCCCGGCCAAATCTCGGGGCCAGCCCGCGAATGCAAGGCCCCAGAAACAACATTGAAGTATTTTGCCCTGCAGCAACGGTACTCTGCCGGGCGCGTTGAGAGAGTCGAATACCTCCCGTGGCGGACTCGACTCGAGCTGAGCACGCGCGCAGACACGCCCGATCGCTTCTGCCCGCACGCGCACTTCAACGCGCAAATCCTTGCAGATACCTGTTCGAATGACTTCGAATTTCGCCGGGCCGCTGGCGCCACAATCAAAGCGACCCCTGCCCACGCCCCCTTACGATCATGCGCCCGAGACAATGCGACATAGCGATGGTCGAATGCGAAGGTGCGGCCAACGACGCACGCCAATGGAACGGATGAACACGCGCACGGGACGCGCACTGCGCGCGCCATGCCCGCCGAGAGCGCAGCGGCCCATCATGCCTGAAGATCTCTGTGAGCCCCACGGCGCCGCTAGCGGATGCCCTGCACAGCGACCTGCATTGCAACGAACTGCTCGCCCCCACGCCGCACCCCCCCGGCTTCTGCTCTGGCTCGCGGCGAACTCTCCCCCAGACCCGAAAACCTGCCCCTGGTCTTCGCTGCGGCGCGCTGGGATCTCACCAGGAATCCCGACCGCGACCTGGAGGCGCCCATTGCACCGGCGACCTTCCCCTGCGCGCTGCAAAGCCACCAGGGGCGGCGAACTCGAGCCCGCGCCCCCCGCTAAAAGCAAATTCCAGATAACATAGAAAAGACCTAATATTTCCAACCATTCATCGCAACCGAAGGCACGACTGCGAGGATTGAGCCCGCCAGGCTGAAGGGCGCGCTCTTTGAATGCTGCTGCCACTTCCACTGATTGCTCGTCCTTCGTCCTAATTGCATTTCTCCAGGGGGCGGCGCCGACGGCGTCGCGGGCCCCTCGATGTCTCGCGCACCCTGGCGACTGGGGCTGTTTGGAGGTGGCCGCCCACTGCTGGGCCCGCGAACGCAACTGCGCCAGAGACGAACTCCGCGGCCCACGATAACGGCCACCGGGCCGCGAAAGCGACTTCCTCTTCCCACCGAGCCCCATGCTTTAGATGTCTGAATGCGAAAGGGCATCGTCGTTCGCACGCCAATGCATACCGCGCCAGTTCCCCCCATCGGCTCCGCCACTGCAAAGTAACCAAGAGGGAGAGAGACACATTACGATGGGAGGCTGGGCCTCTTAGACTGGGGGAGCGCGCATGCGCGTGGGCGTGGCCGATCGCGATGCGTCAATCCGTCACGCCTTCCTCCCAATGGGCCCTGAAACGCCCCCCGCCCCTAGGGTGCCAGGCAAGGGATGCGCAAAGATGAACGCGATGGGCTCGCAGTGTTACCGCGCCCGGTCGGGCACAGAAGTAAATGACACAGATCTCTGCGCGCCCACTTACCACCCCAGCAAACGCCCCCTCCGACATGAACTTCTGAAACGACTTGTTCCTGAGCAGCAAGGAGAACGGGTTCTCTGTGCAGGTGGGGTGGCTTCCAGACGTCCTGCCCCCACTTGGGACGGTTTGCTTTGCTTCATGCACTCCACACCTGCGCCGGCCATTCCATTCAGAATGCGTGCGACTCATGAATTTCAAACCCTCCCGACGTTGATTCCGTTCTGGGTCGAAGGAAGCGAAGAGATACTCATCCTTCTGGTTTAACCCCAGGAGCGTCTGCAGCTGCACGTTCAGGTCGCCCCCGGCGGTGCCCTGGTGCTCTACTTCGAACATGAGCAGCTGGCCTGCGAGGTTTCAGGGGGGCACCCTGGTTCGCGGCCACTTGCTGGACGGCATCGGACAGCATCTTCGCTACTGCGAAGTACTCCAAACAAGATTCATGTTGCCCCGGCAGGGAAGTTGGGAAATAATCGTCCGCATGAACTCGACCATCCAGCCAGAAGCGCGACAATATCCACGTCGACTGGCCGTTTCTGCCCTTTGGTACATCCTCGCTCCTGATCCAGCTCCTCGAGCGTTCTTCCGTCCTTTTCCTCCTCCCCATCGTCCTCTTGTAGACCTTGACCTTGGAATTCAATTTGAGATTCAGCCCAGGTCTTCGAAAACTTCAATGAGGGCATCAAACTCTCTCTACACGCGACGCTGACTTGGGACATGTTCTCGTAGACGTTCGGCCTGCTGCTGCTGCGTCGAAATGATATCGGCCTGCGCCTTCTTTGCCTGTTTCGAAAGATGGCCCTTCTGGACTTGGAGGAATTCCGCGTTGACAGAAACATCCTGGACGTATTCGTTCATTGTTGAACGCCTGTTCCTCCCGACGTAGAACTTTTGGAGGGACCTGCTGCGCCGACAACTCGTGCTTGACCAGTCCCACAACCGCCTCGAACTGGAGAACCACTCCAGGGTCCATCAGGATTTGCTTGAACTGGTTTAGGGTATGCTGCACACGTTGCTCCCAGGATGGAGACCATTTCGATGACGGGAAGACGACCTGGCGTGGGTTTTGAAGGCCCCTGGTCATGCAAATAGACGAAACTTGGGTCGGGGACCCGCTGCCACCTCTTGCCATATTCCTTTTCCACCCTGTCCTGAAGTGGCACCTTTGTCTTTTAGTGTCGCCTTTGTGAAAGCCCGACTGGTCGGTAGTTCCTCCTCCTCCTCCGCCTCCTCCTCATCTTCCTCCTCATCCTCCAACTGCTCCTACGTAACTGCTCCTACATAACTGCCCTGCCACTGTCCAAACGACTGCTGCGGCTGCCAGTGAATTGCCCCCCCCCCGCAGCGGTCAGTGGATAAGGTTGCTGCAGCAACTCAGAGAGGAGCATGGAAATGTTAACAGGTATTATACCACGCAGATTTCATCTTGTTGCAACAGTTGGCGCATACCACTCCCAAACCATCATTGCTGGCCATAGGAGGTGCGCAAACACAGAAAATGGGGTTCCTCCTCCGTCCTCCTCCTCCTCCTCCTGATCCTCCTCCTCCTCCTCCCTCCCTCCCTCTTCCCTCCCTGCTTCCCTCCCTCCCTCCCTCAGTCCCTCCCTCCCCTTCCTCCCTCCTCAATCCTCCTCCTCCTCCTCCTCCTCCTCCTCCTCCTCCTCCTCCTCCTCCTCCTCCTCATTCCTCCCACCCATCCTGAAAAAGAAAAAAACCATGACCATGACCGTGACCATGACCAAGACTGAACGCGGAAACGAACGTCAACGTCGGTCTTGGCTGTCGTCCGTCTCGGTCACCGTCACTTCGTAGACCATCCTCGTGAGTCGGCGACGGCCGGCAAGGACCAAGACGAAGACCGGCGTCACCGAGATCCCTCGACATCTTGGTCATGGTCGTCGTGTTTTTCCCTCGACCCCCCCAAAAAAACTTCCCCCGAAGCGGCTCCGAATGATCATCGTCGTCTCCTCCCCAGGTACAGCCTTATGCCCTCGGTACCGTTTGGGACGAGCCGGTCACCCCCGGAACGCTCATGGCGAAGCGCAGCAGCGGGAGAGCACCGCGGGGTTGGAAGACCATCGAGAGAGACGACAACGACGACGACGACGACGCCCTACAGCCTCGAACCCCGAAGCCGAAGGCCTCGGACCTCGAACCTTCCCCCTAACACGAAGCCAGGGCGAGGATAAAATCAGGCGAGGATAAATCGGGAATCTCCGAGAGCCTGCGTCTCTGGAGGAGACCTCGGGCGAAGCGGCCTTCTCAGAGCGTTGCGGAACGCTCTGAGAGCGGTTCGGAACGCTCTCATCCCCCGCCCGAGGTGCGTTCCGACCGAGATCTCCAAGCGGATCCAGCCGTGGCGACGAGGGGGGCCCAAGCAGGCACAGAGCTGATATCAAGGGAGGGCACAGGTGTTCAGAACCGAGCGTGCCCTGGAACGGCTCGAATCGCCCCGTCCGGCTCCTCCTCTCTCCTCTTCTCCTCCTCGTTCCTTTTTCTCCTCCTCCTCCTCGTCGTCCCCCTCCTCCTCCTCCTCCTCCTCGTCCTCCTCCTCCTCCTCCTCCCAGCTCTTTCTCCTCCTCCTCTTCTCTATCCTCCTCCTCCTCGTCCTCCTCCTCCTCGTCCTCCTCCTCCTCGTCCTCCTCGTCTTATTACCATTATAAGTATCATTCGTCTTCTTCTCATGAATATTATGAATGCAATTCTGCTTAGTATTAGTATCAACATTATCATGAATAGTATCCTTATTACCACTACTAAGATTCATCGCATTGTTATTCGCATTTTGATTGTTATTCGTACTAGTACGATTATTCATATTATTCATATGCGTCGTACGATTTATCTTAGTTTCATTAGTATTGCTGTATTCGTGACAGTAGTCGCATTCGTCTTCGTAGTATTGGTTTTCTTATTCGTTGCATTATTATTATTATTCGTACTACTACCTGTGTAAATTGTATTAATATCACTGTTGTATTTCTTTTCCCGGAAAAGGCGTCGGCCCAAGGTTTTATTTTACGTGTTTGTCCCCGGAACCGACGGCTCTAGGGCCAGCGAATCTATTCTGCGAAAATTATACGGTAAAGTGTACCTTGTCAGTTGAACAAGTGCGTTTTTCGCGTGCCCGCTCGAGGAAAGTTTGCCCCCCATGTCGCATCCTCGATAAATAACAGGGTCCGCGGACCACCGTTTTCCTTTGAAAACCAAAAATGCGGGGCCATTTCTAGCAGGATCCTCAAACAAAAACGAAGTCTGGAGCCCCGACAACGACGCGGAAAAGCGTCCCGCGCGCAGGATTTCCGAGGATTTCTCGCGCGTGCCGCGTCCCGCGCGCAGAAATCTCGAGGATGTCTCGCCTAATTCGCTTGTTGTTCCGGATTCCCTTGGCCACACAGGGGGGTATCTAACATAGTGGTCCTGAGCTGGAACCACATATTTTTACGTGCCCAGGCCACACATGGGGCGTATCTAACATGGTGGCCCCGCGCTGGAACCACGTGTTTTCACGTGTCCGCGCCACCCAGGGGGCTATCTAACATGGTGGTCCCGAGCTGGAGCCATGTGTGTTCACGTGTTCGGGGCACCCAGGTAGGTATCTAACATAGTGGTCCCGAGCTGGTACCACGTGTTTTCTAGTGTCCAGGCCACACAGAAGTGGGGTATCCAACATAGTGGTCCCGCGGTTGAACCGCGTGTGTTCACGTGCCCAGGTCGCCCAGGGGGGTATCTAACATGGTGGTCCCGAGCTGGAGCCACGTGTTTTCACGTGTCCAGGCCACACAATGGGGTATCGAACATGTTGTGACCGAGCTGTAACCACGTCGCTTCACGTGTCCAGGGCACCCAGGTGGGTATCTAACATGGTGGTCCCGAGCTGGTACCACGTTTTCCCGTGTCCAGGCCACACAGGTGGGCATCTAAAATGGTGGTCCCGCGCTGGGGCCACGTGTTTTCACGTGTACAGGCCACCCAGGTGGGTATCTAACATGTTGGTCCCGAGCTGGAACCACGTGTGTTCACCTGTCGAGGCAATCCAGGAGGTGTCTAAAACGGTGGTCCCGCGCTGGAACCACGTGTTTGCACGTGCTCAAGTCGCCCAGAAAGTGTATCTAAAATGGTGGCCCCGCGCTGGAACCGCGTGCTTGTTTCGTGTCCACGCCACCCAGGGGGGTATCTAACATGGTGGCCCTGAGCTGGAACCAATTCGCTTCACGTGTCCAGGGCACCCAAGTGGGTATCTGACATGGTGGTCCCGAACTGGAACCCAATGTTTTTACGTGTCCAAACCACCCAAGGGGTATCTAGCATGGTGGCCCCGCGCTGGAAGCACGTGGTTTCTCGTGTGCGGGCCACCCAAGCGGGTATCTGACATGGTGGTCCCAGATGGGTATCCAACACGGTGGTCCCGCGTTGGAGCCGCGTGCTTGCACGTGCCCACGCCACCCAGGGAGTATCCAACATGGCGGTCCCGAGCTGGAACCACGTCCCACACAGGAGGGTATCTAACATGGTTGTCCCGAGCTCAAGCACGTCGCGTATGCCCCCTGGAATGTCGCCTCGCACGTTCCATGGCACGTCCCGTGGCACGTCTATTGGCACGTCCATCGGCACGTTCCGTAGCGCGTCCCCTTTGGCACGTCCCGCGGTGCACGTCCCCTGGCCCGTCGCCTGGCGCGTCCCTTGGGACATTCCGCGGCGCGTCCTCCTGGCATATTCCCTGTCAGTTAGCTCTGGGGGAGCTGCTATGTGCTCAGGCGGCTCGAACTTAAGATCCAGACCAGTCCGGGACTCGGATGCAAAGGAAACCTCGATCCACAACGCTATATATCGCACAATCGTGGCATGGCACATCGCGGTTCAGCACGGCGCAGCACAGCACACCCCTCGGCACGGTACATCAAAATCGATACACTCATCATTGAACCTGGCGGGATTCCTGGCATGTTCCGTGGCGCGTCCCGTGGCGAGTCTCCCTGGCACGTCGCGCGGCGCGTCCCCTGGCACGTCCCCTGGCACGTCTATTGGTGGCACGTTCCATAGCGCGTCCCCTCGGCACGTCCCGCGGTGCGTCCGCATGGCACGTCCCCTGACACGTCGCCTGGCGACCCTTGGAACGTTCCGCGGCGCGTCCTCCTAGCATGTCCCCTTGTCAATCAGCTCTGGGGCAACTACTATGTGCTCAGGCAGCTCGAGCTTAAGATCCAAGTCAATTCGGTCAGGACTCGGATGTAAAGGAGGACCCTATCCACACCACTACAGAGCACAATCGCGGCATGGCACATCGCAGTTCAGCACGGCGCAGCACAGCACACCCCTCGGCACGGTACATCAACATCGATACACTCAGCATTGCAACCTGGCACGTTTCGTGGCACGTTCCGTGGCGCGTCCCGTGGCGTGTCCCCCTGGCACGTCGCGCGGCGCGTCCCGTGGCACGTCCCGTGGCACGTCCATTGGCACGTGCCGTAGCGTGTCCCCTCGGCACGTTTCCGCGGTGCGTCCCCGTGGCACGTCCCTTGGCACGTCGCATGGCGCGTCCCTTGGGACGTTCCGCGGCGCGTCCTCCTGGCATGTTCCCCTGTCAATTAGCTCTGGGGCAGCTTCTATGCGCTGAGGCAGCGAGCTGCAGATCCACATCAGTTCGGTCAGGACTCGGTTGCAAAGGAGGACTCGATCCACAACGCTATAGGGCACAATCGCGGCATGGCACATCGCAGTTCAGCACGGCGCAGCACAGCACACCCCTCGGCACGGTACATCAACATCGATACACTCAGCATTGCAACCTGGCACGTTTCGTGGCACGTTCCGTGGCGCGTCCCGTGGCGAGCCCCCCTGGCACGTCGCGCGGAGCGTCCCGTGGCACGTCCCGTGGCACGTCCATTGGCACGTTCCATAGCGCGTCCCCTCGGCACGTTTCCGCGGTGCGTCCCCGTGGCACGTCCCCTGGCACGTCGCCTGGCGCGTCCCTTGGAACGTTCCGCGGCGCGTCCTTCTAGCATGCCTCCTTGTCAATTAGCTGTGATGCAGCTACTATGTGCTCAGGCAGCTCGAGCTTAAGATCCAGATCAATTCGGCCAGGACTCGGATGCAAAGGAGGACCCTATCCACAACACTACAGAGCACAATCGCGGCATGGCACATCGTAATTCAGAACGGCGCAGCACAGCACACCCCTCGGCACGGTATATCAAGACCGATACATTCAGCATTGCAGTTGCCCATAGTCCAATCAGGTATCTTTAAAGCGGTACCATCCTTAGATTTCTATGTTCCTTTCCGGGTTCGTGGGTCGATCATGTTTTGTATGTGTTGTTTGTTATTGTCATTACTGTTCTTCTTCATATTCCGGGAAAGATCTCAAGCCCAGGGTTTTCTTTTCGCTGTTTCCCCCCCGACCCGACGGCTGTAGGGCCGGCGGAATTATTCGCGATAAAGTACAAGGTAAAGTGTGAATTTGCAGTTGAGCAAGTGCGTTTGTCGCGTGCCCGCTCGAAGACAAATTGCCCCCCATCTCGCATCCTCGATAAATAACGGAGTCCGCAGACCACTGTTTTCCTTCGTAAAAAAAACGCGGGGCATTTTTAGCAGGATCCTCTAACAAAAACCATAAAATCTGGAGCCCCGACCGCGACGCGGAAAAACGTCCCGCGCGCAGGAATTCCGAGGATTTCTCGCGCGTGCCGCGTCCCGCGCGCAGAAATCTCGAGGATGTCTCGACAAATTCGCTTGTTGTTCCGGATTCCCTTGGCCACACAGGGGGGTATCGAACATGTTCTGCCCGAGCTGGAACCACGTCGCTTCACGTGTCCAGGGCACCCAGGTGGGTATCTAACATGGTGGTCCCGAGCTGGTACCACGTTTTCCCATGTCCAGGCCACACATGGGGCGTATCTAACATGGTGGCCCCGCGCTGGAGCCACGTGTTGTCACGTGTCCGCGCCACCCAGGGGGCTATCTAACATGTTGGTCCCGAGCTGGAACCACGTGTTTCACCTGTCGAGGCCACCCAGGGGTGTCTGAAATGGTGGTCCCGCGCTGGAGCCACGTGTTTTCACGAGCCCAAGTCGCCCAGAGGGTGTATCTAACACGGTGGCCCCGCGCTTGAACCGCGTGTTTTCACGTGTCCACACCACCCAGGGGGGTATCTAACAAGGTGGTCCTGAGCTGGAGCCAGGTGCTTTTACGTGTCCAAGCTACCCATGAGGTGTCGAACATGGTGATCCCGAGCTGGAACCACGTGGTTTCACGTGTCCAGGCCACCCAAAGCGTATCGAACATGCTTGTTCTGAACAAGGACCACGTGTTTTCACGCGTGCAGGTTTTTCAGGAGTGTATAGAAAATGGTGTTCCGAGCTGGCACCATTTGTTGTTAAGTGTCCAGGCCATCCAGAGGGATATCTAAAATGGTTGTCCCGAGCAAGGACCACGTATTTTAACGTGCCGTAAAGCGTCCCCTCGGCACGTCCCGCGGTGCGTCCCCGTGGCACGTCCCGCGGTGCGTCGCCTGGCGCGTCCCTTGGGACGTTCCGCGGCGCGTCCTCCTGGCATGGCCTCCTGTCGGGGGCAGCTACTATGTGCTGAGGCAGCTCGAGCTTAAGATCCAAGTCAATTCGGTCAGGACTCGGATGCAAAGGAGGACTCGATCCACAACGCTATAGGGCACAATCGCGGCATGGCACATCGCAGTTCAGCACGGCGCAGCACAGCACAGCCCTCGGCACGGTACATCAACATCGATACACTCAGCATTGCAACCTGGCACGTTTCGTGGCACGTTCCGTGGCGCGTCCCGTGGCGAGTCCCCCTGGCACGTCGCGCGGAGCGTCCCGTGGCACGTCCCGTGGCACGTCCATTGGCACGTTCCGTAGCGCGTCCCCTCGGCACGTTTCCGCGGTGCGTCCCCGTGGCACGTCCCTTGGCACGTCGCATGGCACGTCCCTTAGGACGTTCCGCGGCGCCTTCTCCTGGCATGTTCCCCTGTCAATTAGCTGTGGGGCAGCTACTATTTGCTGAGGCAGCGAGCTGCAGATCCAGATCAGTTCGGTCAGGACTCGGATGCACAGGAGGACTCGGCTCACAACGCTATAGAGCACAATCGCGACATGGCACATCGCAATTCAGCACGGCGCTGCACAGCACAGCCCTCGGCACGGTACATCAATACCCATACACTCAACATTGCGTTTGCCCGTCGCCCAAGCAAGTGTCTTTGAACCGTTGACATGCCTTGCAGTTCTATAGTTCTTTCCGGAGTCGTGGGTCGATCATGTTGCTTACTCCTATTATTCGTAGTAGTCTGAATATTCCTAGTATTACCATCATTAGTCATATGAGTATTCGTTGTCGGTCTCGTCTTCATCTTCTTTTTCTTCCTCCTCCTCCTCCTCCTCCTCCTCTTCCTCCTTCTCCAACTCCTCCTGTTCCTCCACCTCCTCCTCCCTTTCCTCCTCCTAGTCCTCGTATTCGTGTGTATAGTATGTTTCTCCTCCCCCTCCTCCTCCTGCTCCTCTTGCCACCACTCCTCTTCCTCCTCCTCCTTTTCCTGCTCCTCCTCGACCTCCTCGTCCTCGTCCTCGTCCTCCTCCTCCTCCACCTCCTCCTCCTCCTCCCTGTCCCCTCCTCCTCCTCCCTCCTCCGTCTCCTCCTCCTCCTCCTCATCCTCCTTCTCCTGCTCCCTCCACCGTTTCCTCCTCCTCCTCCTCCTCCTCTCTCCTCTCTTCCCCCTCATCCTCCTCTTCGTCTTCCTCCTCTATCCTCCTCTCCTCCTCCTCCTCTCCTCCTCCTCCTCCTCTTCCTCATCCCTCTCCTCCACCTCATCATCCGCCCTCTCACCCTCCTCCTCCGTTTCCTCCTCCTCCTCCTCCTCCTCCTCCTCCTCGTCTTCGTATTAGTATTAGCAGTATTGCCCATGGGTTCGTATCGTCCGTCGTACCATTCTCAGTATTACCTTTCTGATTTGTAATTTTAGTGGTACTAGTATGTGTTAGTAATCATATGATTATTCGTATGTGTATCATCATACGTGGCATTAATAGTACTATCAATGTTACTGATCTGTTTGTGGCTAGCGTTAGTCTTAGCAGTATTCCGTGTCGGTTTGTACAATGATTATGTGTACCTTGCTTAGTTTTATTAATACTCACATTAGCATTAGTCGTATAATTAATACTCGTCGTAGAATCCCACCAGCCCTTTGGGCGTGAGTGGTTTAGAGAGCCCGCTCTGTTCTCAACCCCCTTCTTCCCCTTCGGGGAGGGGTTTACCCCTCCCCCTACCCCCTCCCCCTGGGCCTGGAGAGGTCCTTCCGCGGGTGGTCGGAGGGTTTTTTTTCGACTCCTGGGAGGGCTAAAATCGACACCCCTCACGAGGATCGTGGCCCCGACGGGGGGGGGGAGAAAAATGCTCGCCCCATCTGAGATCGATCGCCCGAAAGATGGCCCCAAGATACCTCCCAGACCCCTCCCAAAGAGCCCCAAGAGGGCCCTAAGAGCGCCCCGGGAGAGCCCGCAAAGGGCTCCGAGACCTCCAACATATCGCCCAGAAGGCCTTAGTATATCCCCAAAATGTCTCCACATATCGCCAAGAAGGCCCTAGTATATCCCCAAGCACTGCGACAACGACAACGACTACGACTTCTACCGCTACTCCCACCGCTACCACCACGACTCTTACTACAACAACAACTACTCATACTTCTACCGCTACTGCTACTGCTACTGCTACTGCTACTGCTACTACTATTGCTACTACTACTACTACTACTACTACTACTACTACTACTACTACTACTACTACTACTACTACGACTACTACGACTACTACTACTACTACTACTACTACTACTACTACTACTACTACTACTACTACTCTCACCCCTACTACTGTCAGTTCTTCTTCTTCTTCTACGACCACTACTGCTACGTCTGCTACTTCTGCTACTACTACTACTACTACTACTACTACTACGACTACTACTACTACTACTACTACTACCACTACTAATTCTACTACGACGGCTACTGCTATTGCTACTGCTACTGCTAGTGCCACTGCTACTGGTAGTGCTATTACTACTACTGCTCGAGAGCAGGCAGAAATGCGCCTGAAAAACACGACTGTCGGCATGCTTCGCTGGAGTTGCTGTTTGGGGATGGGCTGGTGGGGATACGCGAAGCGTGAAGAATTATTCATATTCCTCATAGTATTATGATTGCCACTTTGGCTCGTATCATCACTTTTGTCATTCATCGCATCATTCGTGATATTATGAATGTGCTTCGGTTTCTTCCTCATCAACCTGTTCCTCCTCCTCGTCCTCCTCATCAAATTCCTCCTCCTCCTCCTCCTCCGCACCCGCCTCCGCCTCCGCCTCCGCCTCCGACTCCGCCTCCTCCTCCTCCTCCGCCGCCGCCGCCCCTCACTCCTCCTCCCCCCCTGTCATCCTCTTCATCCTCCTCCTCCTTGTCCTCCTCCTCTTCCTTTTGTGTTGGCCAGACCTTACGCGTACGCGTCTTGCGCTTTTGAAGTGGCAATGCAAATGGCTGGGCGCAAAGGTACCCGGCAGGCGCCGCGGCTAGGGCGGCGAAGAGAGGGACAC
This sequence comes from Prorocentrum cordatum, assembly GCA_963575745.1. Classification (NCBI taxonomy): domain Eukaryota; class Dinophyceae; order Prorocentrales; family Prorocentraceae; genus Prorocentrum; species Prorocentrum cordatum. The sequence goes on along the minus strand of CAUYUJ010018893.1, from coordinate 721,613 downwards.
TACAAAAAAGAGGGGTCAAATAGTAGGCGCCCGCCACGTAACGCAGCGTGACCTTATTTCACTAGACACGAACGAGTAGACCACAGACGTAAAAAACTCACATTTTCATTAGGCACGTGTTGCGAACAGTGCAAAAGTAAACTTATCCCGGCAAAGCAACCTAACAGCGATGTGTAGGAGTATATCTGGAAGCATTCCCCTTAATATTCAGATGAGAATCCACTTGTAGAATTCTGCTGTTCTCGCAGTCGTATTCGCATTCGCGATGACAGTCGCAGTGGCAACGGCAGTCGCAGTCACAGCCTCAGCCTCAGCCTGCCTCAGCCTCAGCCTCAGCCTGCTTCAGCCTCAGCCTGCCTCAGCCTCAGCCTCAGCCTGCTTCAGCCTCAGCCTCAGTCTGCCTTCAGCCTCGGCCTCAGCCTCAGCCTGCCTCAGCCTCAGCCAGCCTCAGCCTCAGCCTCAGCCTGCCTCAGCATCAGCCTGCCTCAGCCTCAGCCTCAGCCTGCCTCTGCCTCAGCCTCAGCCTGCCTCAGCCTCAGCCTCAGTCTGCCGTCGGCCTCGGTCTCATCCTCAGCCTGCCTCAGCCTCAGCCTCAGCCTCAGCCTGCCTCAGCATCAGCCTGCCTCAGCCTCAGCCTCAGCCTGCCTCAGCCTCAGCCTCAGCCTGCTTCAGCCTCAGTCTCAGTCTGCTTTCAGCCTCGGCCTCAGCCTCAGCCTGCCTCAGCCTCAGCCTGCATCAGCCTCAGCGTCAGCCTCAGCCTGCCTCAGCATGCGCCTGCTTCAGCCTCAGCCTCAGCCTGCCGCAGCCTCAGCCTCAGCCTCAGCCTGTATCAGCCTCTGCCTCAGTCTGCCTTCAGCCTCGGCCTCAGCCTCAGCCTGCCTCCGCCTCAGCCTGCCTCAGCCTCAGCATCAGCCTGCCTCAGCATTCAGAATGTGGCCCGGGAATGGAGTTCTGGGAACTCGAAGAACACAAAGTGGCCTACAGTTGGCTCCAGGCATTCAAAATCATGCCCAGGAATGGAATGCTGGGAACTCGAAGACCACGGAGTGGCCTACAGTTGGCTCCGGGCATTCAAAATCATGCCCAAGAATGGATTTCTGGGAAGTCGAAGACCACGAAGTGGCCTACAGCTGGCTCCGGGCATTCAAAAATATCCCCAGGAATGGAGTTCTGGGAACTCGAAAAACACGAAGCGGCCTACAGTTCGCTTCGGACATTCAAAATCATGCCCCGGAATGGAATTCTGGGAACTCGAACACCACGAAATGCGCTACTGCTGGCCAAAAAATAGGTCCTCTGATTTTCCCGGTTTTCCCGCGGCACCCGTCCAGCATCCGCCCAGACCCCCTCTGGAGAGTCATGATGCTCTCTTTTGACCCTACTAGAAACCTATCAGTCTTCGCTGCTAGGTAAAAAGAAAGAAAGCATGATCCACCTCAACTTCAAGGTGAGCGCCGCAGTCGGGCTTGCCAGTTTCACCCGTAACCTTCAAAGAAGAATGCGCAATATTTGGGCTGCACCGGGATTTACGGTGCTAATCTAACCTGCAAAGAGAGAGCTGCCAATCGTTGATATGCGACCTAGGGTTTTGTAGGATAGCCCCCATTTCGAATGCAGATCCTCCCCAGCAACCGCCGCGCCCATAAGTGATCCACCACCCCCGCCATCACACAAGCTGCAGTTAGCACGTTATGCGCAGGCTGTGTTGCTAGGGCTCATGCGCGGGCAGACTGCTGACGCATAGCCTGGTGCAGCACAAAGACAAACTGAGAGTGCGTGATGACTTTTTGCGGCGAAATACGGTAATGTTGCTGTGCTGCTAGCACCCTGTGCGCTGCAATAAGGTTTACAAGATGTACCCCGACCCTGTGGAAAAAAACACGCCGTCTTTGGTCTGCTACCCAGGGCTCTGTAGGGCAACCCAGAACCTGCGTAATGAGTTCCTCAGTCGCCACCACATCAGTAGACGACCAGTAAACCACGGCACCAAGGAGTAGCTAGGCGAGGTCGAGCGTGAAGAGCGCAACGAAATAAAGAAATAAAAAGAAAGGCAATCCTGAGGCCGCCACCCAGGGCTTTGCAGGACCACCCCCAACCTGCACATGGTAAGATACCACAATTGTGTCAAAGCCGCACGGGAAAGGGAGGAGAAGTTCATTGCATGCGCCGCCATGACTCTGCGCGCTGCATGGGGCCTACAAGGGCTACCCCCTGACATCTGAAAAAAATGACACGCAATCTTTGGGCTGCGTCACATGGTTTTGCAGGGCAGCTCCGAACATAAGTGGGCAGTTCCCCCTCCGCTACCACCACCGCATCAGTCAGCCCTCGCCCCCGCGAGCAGCATGGCGAGAGCACCGCGCAGCAGATGAAAGCTAGCGCACACGGGATGGGGCTCACCGCCGTCAACGCGCACAGAAAAATGGCCGCGGCCATGGCACTGCTGACTGGCTGCGCCCGAGGCTGCACGCGCGCGCGCTGCGCGCTGCAATGAGATTTAAATGGTTAGCTCTTAACCCCCAGGTAATGAACCTGCAGTCTGCGGGCTGCGACCCAAGGTTTCGTCGGTTAACCCCATAACCCGAAAAAAGAATCCCCGTGCGCCGCCACCATGACGCAAATCTGAAAACCAGCGCTTCCCAGAGTAGTCCAGCGACGCAGAGCGCGCGAAGTGCGCGGAGAGAAGAAGGCAATCCTGGGGCTTCCACCCAGGGCTTTGTTGGGCAACCCCAAACCTGGTCAAGGTAAGAGACCATCGTCGTGTCATCCCATGCTTCTAATTCGACGGTCTGAAACAATTTGCATATGGGCTGGCCACTTGAATAGGCTGGCCGCGCGCCTGGTCTGCAGCGTCACAGGCTGGCCAGATGCACGGGCCCGGGGCGCGCAAGAGGGGTGGGGAGCAGAAATGCAGCACAGTGTTGTAATGTTGCGGTCCCCAGCGGGATCCGTCAGTCGATATTTTTACATTGGCAAATTGCTCGCGCTGCGGCTGTGGCCGACTGCTCTGCAAAAAACGGCGCAATCGCAAAATGCCGCTGTCTGGCCGCGCCCAGGGCTGCGCGTGCGGCGCGGCGCAGCACATTAGAATTATGAGAATGGCCGGCGCACCTCGGGCGCCCATCGCAGTTGGCCGGGCGCGCGCAGCTGCCGGTAAACAGCGACATTGAAAAAATGGCTGTCGTTAAATTAGTGTTGCCTGGCTGTGTCCAGGGGCGCGCGACCGCGTCTGCGCCGCGCGCTGCACTGGGGTTTGAAAGGTTGCCCCTCAACCCCCAGGACAAGCGCGAAATCTTCGGGCTGCGACCGTGGGTTTTGCAGGCGAGCCCCAAACCTGAGTAAAGTATTTCTCAGCCGCTACCCCTAGCAACAGTGACCCACCGCCGCCGAGAGTAACTGCGCGAAGTAGAGCGCGCGCTGCGCGCCAAAAACAAAAAACGGCGCGGCCACCCAGAGCGTCGCAGGGCAACCCCAAATCTGGATCAGAAAAAAGACCACCAGCGCGTCGAAGAGCGGCGCGGCAGGGGGAAGAGGGGTGCATTGCAGGTCAGGCAGCAGCGCATAGCGCGGCAGCGGTACGGCTAGTACACCGGGGTTGGAAACGCGCCACCGTCGATGTGCTCTGCAGGTGAGAGTCGCTGACGTTGCGCTGCCTGGCTGCGTCAGAGGCTGCATGCACAATGGGGCTTTAAAGGTCCACCCTTAACCTCAGACGCAAAGACGGCGCATTCCTTGGGCTGCGACCCGAGGAAACCCGAACCAAAGGGAGGATGTCTTCGATAATGCGACTACGCGGGATGGAGGACGAGAGAGATGCGCGCGATAATATGAAACCAGCAATCCTAAGGCCCTAGGGCTGCGACCCAGGGCTTCGCAGGCTCGCCCCCCAGGCCATTGTTAGCAAGTACGGTTGACGAGTCAGAAGAGCCGCGAGAAGAAGGCGGGGCGGCGCACTGCAGGTCAGCGGTCATGATATACAGATTGACTGCTGGAGTGGCTGCACTGCCTATCAGCGTGGGCCCTTCTGCGGAAATTGACCCACTAAAAGTGCGTTATGTGGAAGTTGCGGCAGTCTGACGTGGACCATGCGCTGTTGGCCGGTTGTCATGTCTTGCTCGGTTGGCTCGTCGTAGCGCGTCGGATGGGACTTGGGAGCGGCCTCGCGCATTGCGACCGTGCGCTTGGGCGGTGGCCCTCTGAATGGCGCCCCCTTTGCGCGTTCGTCGAGGACGCCCGCGCCGCGCAGCCTGTCGACGCAGTTCTGCCACGACGGGCCGCCCGTCCTGTTGAGGAAGATGACGCGCCGACCGATGATCGGCATCTGTATTTCCCCGCGTCGAGCTGCCTGTTGATGCGCTACAGTGGCGCGCGCGGCCTGCGCGGGGAAGAGCGCGCGCCGCGTCGCAAGCGCCCGCGGTGCTAGCTGCCGCCGCGGGATGGCTTGCACCCATTGCTGTGCGCTGGTGTTCGTCAGGCGGGTATCTGATCGGCACCGCGAGCGCGGGCGGCGGAGGATGCGGCGGTGTGTGTATGTGCGACGGCGGCCGCGGTGAATGCGGGCGCAGGCGCGGTTGCCGCTGCCGCTGCGTTACCAGCGTTAGGCGCGTTCGGCGGTCGTTGGGTTAGGTGCGCAGATGGCGGTTTGTACGGTCGCTGGCGCGGCGCAGCCGCGATTGCAGTGGCCGCCATGCGATTGCGCATTTTTGGCGCGGGGTTGCCTGGCACGCGTTCTGCGTATGTTGCGCGCGTGGAGGAGCGCTGTCTTGCCGCGTGGTCGACGCTGGCGTGGGCACATTAGGTCGCTGTGGCTGCTGCGTCGCCTGGTGTTCCGCCGCTGGGTTGCGCGCGTCGTCTGCTGTGTTTGTCGGGCTGGTCGGTTTGCCGATATAGGGGGACATAACTACCTATGCGCCTGCGCCGATTTTTGCCAGGTCCATCCTGGGCCCAGGATTGGCGCATACGCCCTCCTGCCTTGGCCAGGAAGGCACATGCACCGATCCTGGGCCAAGGATGGGCCTGGCTGAAAGCGGCGCATGCGCGCAGTTCTCTTCGCCCGACGTTATCGGCCCAGGATAGCGGTGGAGTGGGCGCAGGGTGCATGTGGTCTGAACTGATGGTGGTGGTGGTTTGGTTGGTATGTGCTGCGTCCTGCGCGCTGCGCTAGCGACGATGCCCCCGCCGTCGGAGCCGTAGCTGTCGCCGCGCTTGCTGGACAGCCGTGGTCTTAAATCTCGCGGGGTGCCTATGCGTTGTAGTAGGAACGCTGAATCGCGTAGTCGCTCTGCCCAGCTGTGCTTCACGTCGCGGTCGTCGCGGCAAGTGTTGGGCCATTGTGATGCTTCTCTATGGCGTTGGTCTGGGCATTGGTGAGCTGTGCGTTGTCGTCCTGCGATCAGCACGGCGATGTGGGCGCGTGTCTGGGCTGCTGGTTCTATGACTGTTAAGATATCGCAGTATTGTGTCGCAAATGCTTGAATGTCGTCGCCGCGTCGCGAAGAATTCGGCTGCTTGGGCGGCGCGCGCGGCGGTTGGCGCGAGTCCGCGTTGACAACGCCCTTGAGCTTGATCAGCTTCGTGCAAGTCGCAGCAGGGGAGTGTACAAATGGTCAGTTGTGTAGCGTGGGGGTCGGGTCACAGTGGTGGATGCGGTAGGCACGGCTTGCCGTTGCGGTGTACAAAGATCTCGCTGTTGCATTCGTTGGGACATCTGGGCCACCCAGGCAGCAGTAGGTGGCCATTGGGGGACTTGAATGTGCATGTGTTAGTTGCCTCTTGGGTTGAACGGTGCTGAATGCCTTATCCTTGGGTGTCTTCGTCTGAACCAGCGTAGTGGATGGCGGCGGTCCAGCCACAGGGTAACATGTCATGGCATGTGTATAAGTTGGCCGGTGATAAACAAACTTCAAGAAAGTCAGAAGCTCGGCTCACCTTGGCCCATGAATCGTCTCTGTCGCTGTCGTTGTCCTCTGACGCTGAAATGTCGTAGTCTTCGTAGTCCTCTGACGCTGGAATGTCATTGGGCCGTCGGTGCTGCGTCGCCGCTCTGGACCATTATTGTGTCGTGGTTCGTCTTCTTTCGCTTGAACGAGAGAATGGGTATGGTTTGTTCTGGTGGTAGCATCCTCTTCTAACCATCGCGCATGAATCGTAACTCTTCCAGGTGGCCGTAGAAGTCCTTCTCGGTCTCGTATCGGTCTGCAAGAGGTTGCCGCACGGATGCGTAGCGCTCGCCGTCTGTTGGTAAGTCGGTGCGGAATCGGAAGCTGTCCTTTGCCTGTATGGACACCGGCGGGTCCTATGTGAATTGCGGCCCATGAGTGTGCGGTAGGACGTCGGGTGGCTCGGCCTGAATGAAGCTCGGGTTGCAATCGTCGTAGATGACGGACGTCTCTGCTCGGGAACATCTCTGTGATGGGCGTGGGTCCAAAACTGCCGATCATTCGTGGCCATTTGGGGGTGCGTCGGGTTGGTGGTGTGAGCTCGTAATGCGTTGGAGGTGTTGGGCCTGCATGGTAATGGGGTTGGGAGCGTGCGGTACCCACCAATTGGTTTGGTAGCTCGCATTCGAAGTTGTTAGCGTTTTGTAGTTCGACATGTTCGGGTTGCCCGTACTGGTGGGGTGATATGGCGTCGGCTCTTCTCTAGCACGCATGTTGCCCATGGTGGGTGGGGGATTGAGGCTCCCGATGTGCGTGGTGCGTCGGCCATGTAGTTGGTGAGTGAGAGTAGCTCAGACCCTGATGCGACGCAGTGGTGTGAGTCTGTCATTGAGTATGTGAAGGTACGTGCTTCGTAGTTATGTTCGTTGTACTTGATAGTCGTGTAAATGGCGTCGTCCATGTCCATTTGGAAGTCGTACATCCTGGTGCTCCATTGCCAGAATATGTTGTATAATGTTTATTTGAAGTGTTGTTCGTTGCCGTCCTCACTGTAGCATGACTAGTTTACTCGTACCTTGTGTTGGATTATGTTGCTATGCTGCTCCCAAGTGCTGTGCACGATTGGGGTTTTGCATAAGCATCTTGGTGGCCCCTCGTCGTCGACGAATGACTGCTAATCGTATATGTAGTCGGCTTCCTCTTCCTCCTCCTCCTCCTCCTCCTCCTCCCCCTCCCGACGTTGCCCCTGAGCGTGCAGGCCCGCCACTGGGGCCGATCCTCCCGCCGGCCGCGAGAGCGACGGGGGCGCGAGCGAGCGCGAGAGGCAGCGTCACCGGTAGGCACACTGCCGCACGGCGTCCCCGCGGAGCACCACCACAAGGTGACTCGTGAACAAGGCGCACCCATACCCATAGGCAGGAGGGCCCAGACTCGAATCGATAAGTCGAATCGGCGATCAAAACGAATCAGATCGGCGGAACAGCTCAATCGGGAGGAGTCGAGTAGGCGGAAATCGACAGGCTAATATACCTCAAATAAGAAATCGGAACCCACATCGAAATCTCAAATCGAATCGAATCGAAATCGCAAGCCATCGTGAACGAATCGAATCGAACCAGAGAAATCGAAACGAGCCCTGCCATAGGGGGGACGAAGGGAGCTAATGGGTGCGTGCTGGCGGATGGGGATCTCCGCTCGAACGGGAACCTCCCCCGCGGTCCGACAACCCGCACCCGTACCCCATGGCCAGTATCGCACCCCTCCGGCCCCCTGTGGGTATGGGTGTGTGTTGCCCGCTCGTCCAAAAGGAAAAGCCTGGAGATCGCTGAGCCCACAGACCGACTCACATGAGCGGCGCTAGGCCTAACGGTGGCAGAACCGTATCGTACCTGCGGAGAGCCTCCGGGTCTACCTGGGCAGAGAGGCAAAGGAACGCTCCCCGCTCGACACGCGAGCAAAAAAAACATAATAACATGTCAGACGTGAGCGGGCGCATAACTGGGTGCCGAAGCCTCGAGGATCTTCGGCGGGAGGTGCACGCCAGCGCATGGAGCCCCAGCGGGTGGACGAGAGGAAGATATGAGAGGGGTGAGGGAAAGGGGCGATGTCGACGGACCACCTCGTCGATCATGGCCGTGCGCATCCTGGGCCCAGGATCAATGCATACGCCCTCCCGGCTTGGCCAGCAGAGCGTACACGCCGACCCCAGAGCGCGTGGTTTGCCGGAAAAGGCTCGGGGCCCAGGGTTCTCTTGCAGTTCGTCCCCCCCCCCCCTTGGCCTCGAATGGCGCAGGGCCGGCGAATGTGTTCTGCGACAAATAACGAAGTCGCGCAGGGGCGGCAAATTAAACAGTTGAAGATGTCCCAAGCGAAACGCTGGTTTTTGAGGTTTCGCCCGAGAAAACACAGGGGAAAGTACACATGTCCGTTTGGCGCCGATGTCTCGAGCGAAACGATTGTTTTGCAGAATGTGTCGAGGATGTCTCGGGCGAAAAGCTTGTTTTGTGTTGTAGGTCGTTCCTCTCCTGGGGGCCAGAATTCAAAGGATGTCTCGAGAGAGAGACGCTTGTTTTCACGTGTCTGGGTCGCCCAGGCGGATGTCTAGCATGAGAATGTCGTGAGGATGTGTTGAGCGAATCGCTTGATTTCACGTGCCCAGGTCGCCCAGGCAGATGTCTGACATGAAGATGTTATGAGGATGTCTCGAGCGAAACGCTTGTTTCCACGTGTCCAGGTCGCCAAGGCGAATGCCCAACATGAGGCTTTGGGCAGGATGTCTCGAGCGAAACGCTTGATTTCATGCGTCCAGGCTGCCAATGCGGATGTCTAGCATGAGGAGGCGTTGAGAGCGTCTCGAGCGAAACGCTTGGTTTCACGCGTCCAGGTCGCCCAGGCAGATGCCTAGCATGAAGATGTGCTGAGAACGTCTCGAGCGAGACGCTTGTTTTCACGTGTCCAGGTCGCCCAGGCGGATGTCTATGTCTCGAGCGAGACGCTTGTTTTCATGCGCCCAGGTTGCACAGGTGGACGTATAGCATGAGGAGGCGTTGAGAACGTCTCGAGTGAAACGCTTGATTTCACGCGTCCAGGTCGCCCAGGCAGATGCCTGGCATGAGGAAGTGTTCAGAACGTCTCGAGCGAGACGCTAGGTTTCACATGTCCAGGTCGCCCAGGCGGATGTCTAACAAGAGGACGTGTTGAGGATGTCTCGAGCGAAACGCTTGTCGCAATAGAGTGCGTCGCAGTCCAACCCCGCCCGTCCGCGAGGCGTCCCCCGGCTAGCTTGCGCGTCCCCTGGCGCGTCCCTTGCGACGTTCTGGCGTGACGTGCCCTGGCACGTCCCCTAGCACGCCACTGGGTGTGGCATGTTCCCTGGCTCGTCTTCTGTCGCGATTCCTGGCTCGTCCCCAAGCGCTTCCCCTGCCCGTGCAGTGGCGCGCCACTTGCAACGTCCCTTGGCATGACGTCATCCGGCGGCCCCATGGCACGCGCTTTGGAAACTCCCGTGGCATGTCCCTGACACGTCCAGGACACGTCCACCTGATACGTCTCCTGACATTTCCCCTGGCGCATCCCCTTTTGCTTCCCTGGCACATCCTGTGGCGCGTCCGTGAGCCTGTGCCCCGTGTCGTGTCGTTCCCCTTCGGAGCTGAGTCGGATTTGGATGTCGAGTTGATTGAACGTCCTCCACGTTCCCACTTCAACTAGCTTTGGAGCAGCTACTATGTGATCAGGCAGCTCGAGCTCAAGATCAAGATCAGGTTCGCAGGACTCGGATGCTAAGGAGGACTCGATCCTCAACGCTATAGAGCACAATCGCGGCACGGTACATCGCAATTCAGCACGGCACAGCACAGCACAGCACAGCCCATGGCACGGTACATCAAGATCGATACACTCAGCATTGCAATTGCCCGTCGCCCACTAAGGTGTCTTGGAAACATTGTCATGCCCCACAGCTCTATATTCTTTCCGGGTTCGTGGGTCGATCATGTTAGGATTCGCGATAACGGCCATTACCCGGGGTGCTCTCCCCCCACCCCACCTGGTGACGTCACGGTTCGCGCCGGCGCCGTTTAGCAATCGCTAGAGGTAGCTGATGTCCAGACGACGCCCGTTATTAGCGCCCTCGCCCACCCACCCCAACCCAACCCCGCCTCTGGGTAAAGGCCGTTCTCGCCAGGACTTGTCTCTTTCGCTGATCCTTGGACGCGAGGGTGACAAGGGCAAGAGCAGCTGGCACGCCACGTCCGAAATGTCCTGGAAATCCGCCGACCCCTTGTGGGTCTCTAGGCGTGTGAGATTGTTTCCCCCCCATAACCCCCCAGGGACCCCAAACCCGAGATTTGTCCCCCCCCCTGGTCCCGGACGAACGCGACATGGGAGCATAGAGGACCCCAGAACGGGCCAAGAGGGCCCCAAGTGGGCCCCAAGACCATCCAAAAGGGCCCGAATCGTCGAATGATCGTTCCAAGACACCCAAGATGGCATCCAGACGGCCCAAGATCCTCCAAAACGCACCAAGAGGCCTCCAAGGGGCCTCCCAAAAGGCACGGAAGGAGCGAAAATTGCCCCATTCCCTCAGGAAACCGTATATTCTCCTTTCTAAAAACAGAATAGGATCTACCCCCCCCGGCGTTAACGGTACCCATTTCGAGTATGTAACTCATATATGATTCTGACCACATGTCCATCCTAAATATGAATTTACACTATCCCAGGCCGGCCGGTATCTCCCCCCTGAGGTTCCCTTGTAAAAAACACTATGCGGTGACACCTTTTGTTCTAAATAACACTTTTTCGCGAATCCCTTGCAACAAATGGGACGAAGTGCACACGCGCGCTTCGTCGCGCGCGCATGCCCAAATCCTTCAAAAACCTTCGGTGCTGGAAGGATGTCGCAATCGAGTTTCCAAACGACATATAAAAACAAAGGGTTTCGCAACACTGAGTTGCTAAAAAAGCTTACGCGCGAGCTCTTGCGAAATCTTAAGAAAACCATGAGTTTTTCAAAATTTTCACAAAATGCTATAAAACGGGCTTCGCGCGCGCGCATGTCGAAATCTGTCGAACGCCCTTGCGCGTGTGCCGTCGCGAGAATCCTTTGCAAAAAATGAGACGAAGTGCAGACGCGCGCGTCATCGCGGGCGTATGCCGAAAACCTTCAAACCCATCGGTTTCGGAAGGATTTCAAAATCGTGTCCAAAAGACCTACAAAAACCCAAGGTTTCGCAACACGGATGTTCAACAAAAGCGTGCGCGCGCGCTCTTGCGTCGTCGTCATCGTCGCCGTCCTCCCTCCTCCCGCGTCGTCGTCGTCGTCGTCGTCGTCGCCTACGTCGTCCTGTCGTTCCTCGTGTTCGTCGTCGTCCTCTTTGGCGTCGTGGTCGTTTCCGTCGTCGTTGTCGCCGTGGTCGTCCTTCCTCCTCCTCCCTCGTCGTCGTCGTCCGTCGTCGGCGTCTCGTCGTCGTCCCTCCTATTTCGTCGCCGTCGTCGTCCTCGTCGTCGTTGTCGTCGTCGTCTTCCCTCCTCCCTCGTCGTTGTCGTCATCGGTGTCGCCGTCCTTCCTCCTTCTTCGTCGTTCGCGTCGTCGCCGTCCTCCCTCCTCCCTCGTCGTTGTCGTCGTTTTCGGCGTTGTCGCCGTCGTCGTCCTTCCTCCTCCCTCGTCGTCGTCTTCGTTGGCGTCGTCGTCGTCTTCGTCGTCGTCGGCGTCGGCGTCGTTGTCGTCGCCGAAGTCGTCGGAGACGTCGTCGTCGTCGTCGTCGTCGTTGTCGTCGGTGTCGTCGTAGTCGGTCTTAAGAGGCTTTGCAAACCAAGTTGCGGGTGGGTGGGTGGGATGTTTGCGCGAGCAGTGGAGATGACGACTTCAAGTTCAGCAGAGTGCCAAAGAAGCCCCGATGACGGCCCCAGAGGGCCCCCGGACGGCGCCATGGGGCACCCGAACCCACATTTCCAGCCTTCGGCCCCAGGACGCCCCCAGGTTGCCTCAAGAAGCCCCAAACAAGCCCCCAGAAGCCCCCAGGGAGCCCGAACAGAGCCCCCAAACGCCCCCAAGAACCTCCCAGGATCCAAACAAGCCTCATGGAATGCAGTCCTGGACGCGCAGTACTTTATAGAGGGGTCGGCGGATGTGGCGTAAGCCGATGGAGTCGACGTGCACGTGTGTCTGTCTGTGTCTGTCTGTTCTTCGCACCTGCCGAGAGCAGGTGGCACGACTCGTCGCACCAAGGCAGGGGCAGGCGCACACCGCGAAGAGCACCGGCCGAGCGCTGGGGCGCAGACGTGCTCAAGCTCAGAGCTTCTGCAACCAGACTCGAGCCAAGAGGCGATTGCATTCCTGAAAGCACTCAGGGAGACACAACTGAATGGATACGAATTCAAGGACTCCCCACATGTGTCCGTACTGTATTGACCTTGGATTTGCCCTCCGTTGCCCATGTTTTTTAATATGCTCCTTGAAATTGACGAGTAGTTGCGTCTACGTATATCTTGCCCTCCCGATTAAGCAGAACAACCAGCAGACAAGCGGACAAGTGGCCTGCGGTCGAGGTGCCGCGGCAGCACTGCAGGCGCCTGCAGGGGCGCCGCCGAAACGTAAAAACAGGGCGCGGTGTGCTGAGCTGCCCAGACTGCGGACGAACGAGAGGCACAGGCAGCAGAGTATTGACGCCGCTCGAGCCTGGCTACGCCGTTCTCTGCACAAAGCCCGAGTCGATCGCGCCCCACAGCTGTGCAGTTGCTAACCGTAGCGGCACAGCCACATTCTGCGGTGGCTCAGGGGCGCGCTGCCTGGCCGGCCACAGAAGGTCCTCGCCCCCCTCCCTGGACGCCCCAGCGGGGATGCTGCACCGCAGGCCCACCGAGGTGCCCGAGCAGCTGGCCGTGGGAGGAGACGGGGGGGAAAGAGGAGAGGAGGAGGAGGAGGAGGAGGAGGAGGAGGAGGAGGAGGAGGAGGAGGAGGAGCAGGGGCGAGACCCCGTCGAATAAAGGGTCCACCCCCCATCCTGTCAGCTGGGAAGATACGGAGAGAGGCAGGGCGGCAAAGTGCAACGCCGCGTCCAGCCATGGCCCATGGCCCAGCTTCGAAGAGGATCTGCAATGCTGAAGGGGCCCCAGGACACACACATAAATACACACAAATAAAAATATCCCCCATATTTTCCCATATTTTCTGGGTTTTCGTCTTCCCCCCCACTTCCCATATTTTCCCATATTTTCCTGGGAATCGCCGATTAATTGTGTCTGTGTGTTTCTTCTCCTCCTGAAATGCATCCGTCGACGTTGGGGGAGTCAGATCCTAGGTCACCTAACTTCGCCCATCGCGTCCCGCCGTGAGCGACCCCATCCTCCCGACCTCGGGAAGACGAGTAGGAGGCATGAAGACCTCCCCAGTGGGGTCCAGGTAGATGGAGCCCGGGGATTCCAACGCATCGCTGATAGATCGCCGATGCATCGGAGATGCATCGGCGACGGCGACGATGCATCGGCGACGTCGGCGTGGAGAAATTGCTCTCAAGCCGCATCGCCGATGCATCAGCGATGCGGCGCGATCCTGACCCATCTACTCGAACCTAGTTTGAGAGGCCTCGAAGGGAGGAGACCAGATCTCGTTATCCCCGATGTTGAAGCTGCTTCCCCCCTCCCCCTGATAGGATTTCCACTGCAACGAAATCGCCTGAGAGGTCGCTCGCTGGATGAGGAGGAGGAGGAAGCGGAGGAACAGGAGAGGAAGAGGACTGGCCTGGCAAGCGGCAAGCGGCAAGCGGTGTTGCGCTTCAAGCCCCTGCGGCCCCAGGCGGCCGGGACGAAATCGAGCACCGCATGAGGGTGGGGGGCGGAGGAGCGAAGGATGCGAAGGAAGACGGGCGGGAAAATAGGCACAACCCGCCGATCCTGCCCAGGACCATCCTGGGCAGCGGATCTGCGTGTGCGCCCCCCCTGGCCTGGCCGGGGTCGGTGAGGCCCGCGGATCGGAACGCACGTCGGATCGGGCTGCATCGGCACCAGATCGGATGGGCATCGCCAGGATGCGCAGCAGCGCAAGTGCGAGCAGCGGGCCGCGTCGCATCGCAGGAACCATCATAATCGCAATCGCGCCGGAACGGGCTGGCCGGGATCGATACCGAGTCGGTTCGATCGGGAGGGCGTGAGGGGGCGTGAGGGGGGAGGGGGGACGAGAGAGGAGAAGAGAGGAAACATGGGAAAAAGTTGCACCCACGCCTGCAGAAGTTCTCCTGAGGACGAGTGGGTTCCAAGCTGACGGCGCGCACAAGGGGCGCTGGCGCGAGGTTGGCGGTCTTCTGCCAGTGCGGCGGGGGCTTCTCTTAGGTCGGGCCTGTCCCCCTACAGGCCGAGCTTAAAGGAAAAATCAGAAATACTCGAAAATACTCAGAATCACTCGAAATTGGTAGAAAAATCGTCCCCAGACTACGTCCCTACCATTTCTGAACATTCCTCCTGTAGAGGGACAGGCCCGACTTGCGGCTTCTCGGACGGCAGGGGCCCTTTCAGAGCGGCCCCGACGCTTCAAAAGAAGCCCTCTCGGAGGCCTCCGGGACCTCCTGGGAAGGCCCCTGCCGCTCGAGGGGCCCCCCCGCGCTCCCAGAGGGCCGCCACCCTCGTGGAACTCCGCTCCGCCTGCACGCAAGGGAGGAACCCCTGGGCAGGAGGGACCAGTGGTGCGCGGCGTCAGGGGACCGCGAGGGGGGCCAGATCCGAGCACGCAGGCCAAGGCTGGGGGGACCCCGTGGGCCCTGCACCAGGTCACTCCGGCGAAGGGCGGGACCCGCAGGTCGGATCGAGCCAAAACGTGAATCGGACCGGGCAGCATCGGCACAGGCTCGAAACCCAATCGGCTCGACAGCGCCAGGGTGCACAACAGCGCCATACAAGCATCGGGCCGCATCGGATCGTCGGTGCATCGGCATCGGATCGGAATAGGCCGACGGGAATCGATGTCGAATCGGATCGATCGAGTCGACATGGACCCTGCAGGGTCAATAACCCGCGTAGCCGACCGTTGTGCGCGCCGCCAGTCCAGAGCGCGGGCGTTGCCTGTGCGGCTGCAAGCTCAGGCCCACGCAAGAGAGCCCGAGTCTCTGGGGGCTCTCTTGGCGCCTGAGCGGCGCGCAGATATGGAAGCACTACTCATGACACTGAACAACTCGCGGCAGCTTCAGCAGCCCACAATGCTAAACCAACGCCCATGCGTTGCGAACCCCTGCTCGAATTTATTCTCCGCGTGGATCGCAAACATGACAACGACCTCGCGGGGTGAGCCCTGGGCGCGCACGACTCCGTGGGCAACGGGCGCCTCTGTTCGCGGAGGCCCCCTCCTCGTCGTCGTCGTCATCGTCTTCGTCGTCTTCGTCGTCGTCGCCGACGTCGCCGTCGTCGCTCTCCTTGGTCATCGTTCGTAATCGTTCGTCGTCATCGTTTTCGTCGTCGTCGTTCGTCGTCATTCGTCGTCGTCTTCGTCGTCTTCGTCGACGTCGTCGTCCTCGTCATCGTCGTCTTCGTCGTCGACGTCGTCGTCGTTCGTCGTCATTATCAACGACGTTCGTCGTCGCCGTTGTTCGTCGTCGCCGATCGTCGTCGCTCGTCGTCGTCGTCCGTCCTCGACGTCGTCGTCGTCGCCGTCGTCCGTCGTCGTCGTTGTCGCCGTTCGTGGTCGCAAGTCGTCGCCATCGTCTTCTTCGACGTCGTGGTCTTCGTTCGCCACCGTCATTCGTCGTCGTTCGTCGTCGCTCGTTGTCGTCGTCGTCTTCATTCGTCGTCTTCGTTCGTCGGCGTTCGTCGTCGTCGTCATCGTCGCCGTCGTCGTCGAGTCGTCCAGAGTCGTCGGTAGTCGTCGTTCGTTGTTGTCGTCGTCGTCGTTCGGTCGTCGTCGTCGTCATCGTACGTCGTCATTCGTTGTCGTCGTCGACGTTCGTTCGTTCGTCGTCGTTCGTTCGTGGTTCGTGCGTTCGTTCGTCCGTTTATCGTCGTCATCGTCACCGTCGTCGACGAGAGTCGTCGATAGTCGTCGTGCGCTGTTGTCGTCGTCGTCGTTCGGTCGTCGTCGTCGGCATCGTTCGTAGTCGTCGTCGTTCGTCGTCATTTGTTGCCGTCGTCGTCGTCAACGTCACCGTCGTCGTCGTAGTCGTTCGTCGTCGTTCGTCATCGATTGTAAGTGTCGTCCTCGTCGTTCGGTCGTCGTCGTCTTCGTCGTCGGAGTCGTCGTCGTTTGCCGTCGTCGTCGTCTTCGTCGTCAGAGTCGTCGTCGTTTGCCGTCGTCGTCGTCTTCGTCGTCTTTCGTCGTCGCCGTCGTCGTCGTCTTCGTCGTTTGTCGACGTCGTCGTGTTCGTCGTCGTCGTCAGTTCGTCGTCGTCGAACGTCGTCGAAATCGAAAACGTCCTCGTCGTTCGTGGTCGTCGTCTTCGCCGTCGTCGACGACGTCGTGGTCGTCGTCATTCGTCGTCAACGTTTCCTCGTCCTTCCTCGTCGTCGTCGTTCGTCGTCGTCGTCGTCGTTGGACGTCGTCGTCGTTCGTCGCCGTAGTCGTTCGTCATCGTCGTCGTCGATCGTCGGCGTCGTCTTCGTCGTCGTCGATGCGTCGTCGTCGTCGTCGCCGACGTCGTCGTCGTCGGCGTCTTCGTCGTCGTCGTTGATCGTCGTCGTCGTCGTCTTCGTCATCGTCGTCGACGTCGTCGTCGTAGTTCGTCGCCTCCGCCATCGTCGTCGTCGTCTTCATCGTCGTCGGTTGCCGCAGTTTGTCACCATTCGTCGGTCTTCGAAGTCGTCGTTTTCGTTCGTCGCCAGCGTTCGTCGTCGACGTAGTTCATCGCCTCCACCATGGTAGTCTTCGTCGACTTCGTCGTCGTCGCCGTTCGTCGTCGTCGTCTCCGTTCGTCGTCTTTGTCGCTCGTCGCAATCTTCTTCGACATTGTCGTCGTCGTTTGTCGTGCGTCGCCGCTACCGCCGCCGTCGCCGTCGTCGTCGTCCGTCGTCTTCGTCCGTCGTCCTCTTGCGTCGTCGTTTGTCGTCATCTTCGTCGTCGTCGTTCGTCGGTCGTCGTCGTCGTCCGTCGGCCGTCGAAGTCGTTGTCGTTGTCGTTGTCGCCGCCGTCGTCGCTGCCGTCGTTTTTGTCCCCGTCATCGTCGTCTTCGTCGTCGTCGACGTCGTCGTCGTGCGTAGTCGTTCGTCGCAACCGCCGTCGTCGCCGTGGTCGTCGTCATCTTCGTTCGTCGTCGTCGTCGTTCGACAACGTTCATCGTGGTTTACGTCGTCGTCGTTCGTCGGCGTCGTTCGTCGGTCGTCGAAAACATCGTCGTCGTCGTCCTAACCGTCTGCGTCCTCAAGGTCGTCTTCGTCCTCGTCGCTCACCGTCGTCATTGTCGTTTTCGTCGTCGGCGTCGTCGGCGTCGTTCGTCGCCGTTCGTTTCCGCCGCCGCCACCGTCGTCGTCGTCGTCGTTTGTCGGCGTCGTTCGTCGTCGTTCGTTGTCGGGCATCGGAGTCGTCGTCGTCGCCGCCGCCGTTGTCGCCGCCGACGTTTTCGTCGTGGTCGTCGCTCGCCGCAGTTGTCGGAGTCGTCGTGCTCTTCGTTCGTCGTCGTCGTTCGTCGTCGTTCGTCGTCGTCTTCGTCGTCGTCGTTCTTCGGTCGTCGTAGTCGTCGTTCTCGTCGTCGTCGACATCGTCCTCGTTGGGGTCGTTCGTCGTCGTTTTCGTCGTTCGTCGAAGTTGTGGTCGTTCGTCTTCGTCGTCGTTCGTCGTCGTCGTCGACATCGTCTTCGTCATCGTCGTTCGCCGCCGTCGTCGTCGCCGTCGTCGTCGTCATCGACGTCGTCGTCGTCTTCACCGTCGTTCGACGCCGCCGCCGCCGTCGTCGTCGTCGCCGTCGTCATCGTTCGTCGTCGTCGTTCGTCGTCGTTCGTGGTCGTCATCGTCGTTCGTCGTCTTCCTCGTCGTCGACGTCGTCGTCGTTCGTCCTCGTCGTTCGCCGCCGCCGTTCTCGTCGTTGTGCTTTTCGTTCGTCTTCGATGGCCGGTCTTCACAATCGTCGTCGTCGCTTCTGCCGTCATCGTCGTCGTCCTCGTCATTTCGTCGTCCTCGTCGTCCTCGTCGTTCGTCGTCGACGTCGTCGACGTCGTCGTCGTCGTCGTCGACGTTCGCCGTCGCTCGTCGACGTCGTGTTCGTCGTCGTCGTCTTCGTTCGTCGTCGTCGTTCGTCATCGGTCGTCGGCGTCTTCGTCACCGTCGTCGTTGGCCGGTCGTCGAAGTTGCCGTTCGTCGTTCGTCGTCGTCGCCGTCGACGCCGCCGTCGTCGTCTTCATCGTCGTCGACATCTTCGTCGTCGGTCGTCGTCGTTCGTCGCCGCCGCCGTCGTCGTCGTCTTTCTTCGTCGTCTGCGTTCGTCGGCGTTCGTCGTCGTCGTCGTCATCGTCGCCGTCGTCGTCGAAGTCGTCGTCGTAGTCGTCGTCAACGTGATCGTCGCCGCCGTCTTCCTCCTCCTCCTCCTTCTCCCCCTCCTCCAGCCCGCGAGGGCGCGCCCCTCTGCCCAGCCCCCCAAGCAGGGGCCAGGCTGGCAGGGCCAGCGGGGGGGCAGCTGGCGAGGCCGCCCCTCCAGCAATCGGGCTCAGGGAATGCGCCACGTGATGCGAAGCTCTCTCCTCCTCCTCCTCCTCCTCCTCCTCCTCTCCTCCTCCTCCTCCTCCTCCGCCTCCGCCTCCTCCGCCTCCTCCTCCTCCTCCTCCACCTCCTCCTCCTCCTCCCTCCTCCCTCCTCTTACCTTCCTCCTCCCACCTCCTGTTCCGCTCTTGGTGGTTTGGCCAGGAAGGAGTGAACATCTTAATGGTGGAGGGACTCATTTGCGGTATCACGTTTTCTCGTGTTCCGCAAGCTTCTTGGCGGGCTCCACGGGTGGGCCTCCTGTCCCTCGTAGCCGCGCTGCTCATCGTGTTCAGGGGGTGCTTCTTTCAAATTACTCTTGTGATGGCGGAAATCCTGGAAATCCCTCCTCCTCCTCCCTCCTCCCCTTCTCCGCCTCCGGTCCTCCTCTTCCTCTCCCTCTCTCTCTCCTCCTCCTCCTCCTCCTCCTCCTCCTCCTCCTCCTCCTCCTCCTCCTCCTCCTCCTCCTCTTCGCCTCCTCCTGTCCTCCTGCCCTCCTCTTCCTCCTGCCCTCCTCTTCGCCCCCTCCTCCGCTTCGCTCCGCGTGACGGCTCCGAGCTGCCGGCCCGGGGCTCGGCCCGGGGGCCGTGCGGGGAGCGGAGGGGCCGCGGCGGAGGCCGGGGCGGAGAGGGCGGAGGCTCCGGCAGTGGGCCCTGGAATCGACCGGGGGCTGCTTGTTCTGAGGCGGTTCCGGCGCCGCTTCGGTGGGCCTCCCTGTTTCCTCCGCCTCGGGCACGGGGCGCCCCGCCTCCCTCGGCGCTTCTTGCCCAGCCGTGGTGCGGCGCGCTGCCCTCCAGCCGCGGCGGCGCCATCTCAGCCGTGGTGACAACCCTCCGAGGGCGACCCCGCACATCCAGCCAGGACGCCGAGCACACGGGGCCCTCGGAAGTCCTGCCAGCTTTCCATCCCGAGTCGCTCTGGTCTCGACCAGGCTCTGACAATGGGCCTTGCTTATCAATCTTCGCGTCACTGTTTTGAGACGGTTCTGGCGCTTTTTTTGACGGAAAGGACATAGGCCCAGGGTTCTCTTTCAATAGGTAACCCTGTCCCAGGTGCCAAGTTCGGGGAGGGCCAGCGAAGTTAATCTGCGATGGCCGGCGAATTAAGATCTGAGAATGTCCCGAACGAAAAGCTTGTGTTGCAGAAATTGTTGAGGAGGTCTCGAGCGAAACGCTTGCTTTGTGGTACAGATTGTCCTCTCCTGAAGACCAGGATTCAGAGGATCTCTCACGTGAAATGCTTGTTTTCACGTGCCCATGTCTTGAGGATGTCTCGAGCGAGACGCTTGGTTTCACGCGTCCAGATTGCCCAGGCAGATGTCTTGCATGAGGACTTGTTGAAGATGTCTCTAGCGAAGCGTTTGTTTTCATGCGTCAAACTCGTCTAGGCGGATGTCTAGGATGAGGATGTGTTGAGGAAGTCTCGATCTAGACGCTTGTTTGCACGTGTCCAGGTTGCCCAGGCGGATGTCTAGCATATGTATTGAGAATGTCTTCAGCGAGACGCTTGTTTTCACAGGTCAAGGTCGCCCAAGCACAGCACAGCCCTCGGCACGGTACATCAAGATCGATACACTCAGCATTGCAGCCTGGCACGTTCCCTGGCATGTGTCGCGGCGCGTCCCGTGACGAGTCCCCCTGGCACGTCGCGCGGCATTTCCCCTGGCGCGTCCCGTGGCACGTCCATTGGCACGTTGCCTGGCGGGTCCCCTTGGCACGTTCCGCGGCGCGTCCTCCTGGCATGTCCCCCTGTCAATTAGCTCTGGGAAACCTACTATGTGCTCAGGCAGCTCGAGCTCAAGATCCACATCAATTCGGTCAGGACTTGCTATATATCGCACAATCGCGGCATGGCACATCGCACTTCAGCACGGCGCAGCACAACACAGCCCTCGGCACGGTACATCAAGATCGATACACTCAGCATTGCAACCTGGCACGTTCCCTGGCACGTTCCGTTGCGCGTCCCGTGGCGAATACCCCCTGGCACGTCGCGCGGTGCGTTTTCTGGCACGTCCCGTGGCATTGGCACGTCCATTGGCACGTGCCGTAGCGCGTCCCCTTGGCACGTCCCGCGGTGCGGCCCCATGGCACATCCACTGGCACGTCGCCTGGCGGGTCTCTTGGGACGTTCCGCGGCGCGTCCTCCTGGCATGTCCCACTGTCAATTAGCTCTGGGGCAGCTAATGTGCTCAGGCAGCTCGAGCTTACGATCGAGATCAGTTCGGTCAGGACTCGGGTGCAAAGGAAGACTCGATCCACAACGCTTTATATCGCACCATCACGGCATGGCACATCGCAATTCAGCACGGCGCAGCACAGCACAGCCCTCGGCACGGTACGTCAAGATCGATACACTCAACGTTGCAGCCTGGCACGTTCCCTGGCACATTCCGTTGCGCGTCCCGTGGCGAGTCCCCCTGGCACGTCGCGCGGAGCGTCCCCTGGCACGTCCCGTGGCACGTCCATTGGCATGTTCTGTAGCGCGTCTCCTTGGCACGTCCCGCGGTGAGTCCCCATGGTACGTCCCCCGGCACGTCGCCTGGCGCGCCACTTGGGACGTTCCGCGGCGCGTCCTCCTGGCATGTCCCCCTGTCAATTGGCTCTGGGGCAGCTACTCTGTGCTCAGGCAGCTCGAGTTTAAGATCTGCAGCAGTTCGGTCAGGACTCGGATGCAAAGGAGGAGTCGATCCACAACGCTATATATCGCACAATCGCGGCATGGCACATCGCCATTCAGCACGGCGCAGGACAGCAAAGCCCTCGTCACGGTACATCAAGATCGACACTCAACATTGCACTTGCCCGTCGCCCAATCAGGTGTCTGTGAAACGCTGCCATGCCTTACATTTCTATATTCCTTTCCGGGTTCGTGGGTCGATCATGTTTTGGGGGGTTCGCTTGTGCCCAAAAAAGACATGGGCTCAGGGTCTCTTCCACATGGTTAACCCCCCGGCCTCGGCTTGCGTAGGGCCAGCGAACATGGTCTGCGATGAGTAACGAAGTCGCGCAGGGCCGGTGAATTCGAAAGCTGAGGATGTCCCGCGCAAAACGCTGGTATTTGAAATCCCGATCGATAAAACATATGGTGGATACAGATTTTAGTTTGTTGCGGATCTCCAGCGGATTTGTGTTGAGGATGTCTCGAACGAAACGCTTGTTTCGTGATGTCGATCCTTCCTCCCCTGGGGACCAGAATTCAGAGGATGTCTCAAAGTGAAATGCTTGACTTCACGTGCCCAAGTCTTGAGGATGCAACTATCGAGCAAGACGCTTGGTTCCACGCGTCCAGGTTGCCCAGGCGGATGTCTAGTATGAGGATTTGTTGGGGATCTCTCGAGCGAGACGATTGTTGTCACGCGCCCAGGTCGCCCAGGGAGATGCCTAGCATGAAAATGTGTTGAGGATGTCTCGAGCGAACCGCTTATTGATAGAAAACCAGGTCGCCCAGGCGGATGTCTAGCATGAAGAGGTGTTGAGGCCGTCTCGAACGAACCGCTTGTTTTCACAGGTCCAGGTCGCCCGAACAGATCTCCAACATGAAGATGTTTGGAAAATGTCTCGAGCGAACCGCTTACTTTCACGTGTCCAGGTCGCCCGAGCGGATGTCTAACATCAGGACTTGGGCAGGATGTCTTGAGCGAAAGGCTTGTTTCACGTGTCCAGGTCGCCCAGGGCGGATGTCTAACATGAGGACTTGGGCAGGATGTCTCGGACGAAACGCTTGTTTTCACGCGTCCCTGGCAGGTGTCTAGCATAAGGAGGTGTTCAGAACGTCTCGAGCGAAACGCTTACGTTCACGTGTCCAGGTGACCCAGGCGAATGTCTAGCATGAGGATGTGTTGTGGATGCCTTGAGCGAAACGCTTGTTTTCACGTGCCCAGGTCGCCCAGGCGGATGTCTAACATGAAGATGTTTGGAAGTTGACTCGAGCGAACCGCTTACTTTCACGTGTCCAGGTCGCCCAAGCGGATGCCTAACAGAAGGACTTGGGCAGGATGTCTTGAGCGAAAGGCTTGTTTTCACGCGTCCCCGGCAGGTGTCTAGCATGAGGAAGTGTTCAGAACGTCTGGAGCGAGACGCTGGGTTTCACGTGTCCAGGTCGCCGAGGCGGATGTTTAACATGAGGATTTGTTGAGGACATCTCGAGCGAGACGCTAAATTTCACGTGTCCAGGTCGCCCACGCGGATGTCAAACATGAGGAGTTGTCGAGGATGTCTCGAGCGAAACGCTTGTCGCAGTAGAGTGAGTCGCAGTCCAACCCCTCCCGTCCGTGGGGCGTCCCCTGGCGCGCTGGCGCGTCCCCTGACGCGTCCCTTGCGACGCTCTGGCGTGACGTGCCCTGGCACGTCCCCTAGCACGCCACTCGGCGTGGCACGTTCACTGGCTCGTCCTCTGTCGCGTTTCCTGGCTCCTCCCCAAGCGTTTCCCCTGCCCGTTCCGTGGCGCGCCCCTTGCAACGTCCCTTGGCATGACGTCCTCTGGCCGCCCCATGGCACGCGCGTTGGCACGTCCCGTGGCAGGTCACTGACACTTCCAGGGCACGTCCCCTGATACGATACGTCCCCTGACACGTCCCCTTGCGCATCCCCATATTGCCCCCCTGGCACATTCTGTGGCGCGTCCGTGAGCCCGTGCCTCGTGTCGTGTCGTTCCTTTTAGGAGCTGAGTCGGAACTTCCCGGAATGGGCTCCGGCCCAGGGTTCTCTTTTA
Source organism: Prorocentrum cordatum (assembly GCA_963575745.1). NCBI lineage: Eukaryota > Dinophyceae > Prorocentrales > Prorocentraceae > Prorocentrum > Prorocentrum cordatum. The sequence goes on along the minus strand of CAUYUJ010018893.1, from coordinate 698,375 downwards.
GTTGGTTTTCCCCCCCGCCTCGACTTGAAGGAGGCCGAATGTGTTGCAGACGTCTCGAGCGAAACGCTGGTTCTGCAGAGTTGGGGGATGTCTCGAGCGGGGTCCTCGTGGGGAGCCAGTTCAGAGGATGTCTCAGGCGAAATGCTCGTTTTCACGTGCCCCGGTCGGCCAGGGGGGGTATCCAACATGCTTGTCCGTCGCTGGCGCCCGAAATCCCCCCTGGGTGGGCTGGAACCGTGAGTTTTTACGTGTGCAGGCCATCAGGGGGGTATCCAACATGGTGGTCCCGAGCTGAAATCAGCTGTTTTCACGTGTCCTGGCCACCCAGGGGTGCATCTAACATGGTGGTCCCGAGTAACATGGTTGTCCCGAGTTTGAAACACATGTTTTTACAAGTCCAGGCCACCCAGGGGGGATCTAACATGATTGTCCCGAGTTTGAAACACATGTTTTTACAAGTCCAGGCCACCCAGTGGAACCATGTGTTGTTACCTGTCCAGGCCGCCCAGGGGGGGGATATCCACCATGGCATCGGGCCCAACGCAAAATTATCAGGAAACGCACGGAGGGCCGAACACATATCCCAATACACAAAAATGATGTTCTCTTGCTCTGGACAAGGGGTGGCGCTTTGGGGGGGCCTCTCCAGGGAATACATTGCGAAGACGCCTCGAGCGGGAGCGCAAATTCAGCTGATCCAGGCCACGCAAGAGAGTATTTAACATGGTTGTCCCGAGCTGGAATCACGTGTTTTCACGTGTCCAGGCCACCCAGGGGGTATCTAACATGGTGGTGCCGAGCTGGAACCATGTGTTGTTTCATGATCAGGCCACCCAGGAGGGGTATCTGACATGGTGGTCCTGCGCTGGAACCGCTTGTTTCCAAGTGTCCGGGCCACCCATGGAAGTATCTAACATGGTGGCACTGTGCTGGAACCTCGTGTTTTTCCGTGTCCAGTCCACCCAGGGGGTATCTAACATGACTGTCCCGAACTGGAACCACGTGTTTTTACCTGTCCAGGCCGCCCAGGGGGGGATATCCAACATGGTGTCGGGTCCAAGGCCGAATTCTCAGGAAATGCACGGAGGGCCGAAAAGCGCTACCCGAACACATGTCCCAATACAGAGAAATGATGTTCTCTTGCTCTGGTCAGGGGGTGGCGCTTTGGGGGCCCCAAGACATTGCGAGGATGACTCGAGCGGGAGCGCGAATTCAGCGTATCCAGGCCACGCAGGGGGGTATCTAACATGATTGTCCCGAGCAACGACTGCGTGTTTTAACTTGACCAGGCCACTCAAAGGTGTATCTAACATGGTTGTCCCGAGCTGGCACCACGTGTTTTTACATGTCCTGGCCACCCAAAGGGGCATCTAACATGGTTGTCCCGAACTGGCACCACGTGTTTTAACGTGTCCAGTCCACCCTTGGGGGTATCTAACATGGTTTCCCAGAGCTGGCACCCACATTTCTACGTGTCCAGGCCACCCAAGGCGATATCTAACATGGTTGTGCCGAGCTGGCACCAGTGTTTGAACGTGTCGAGGCCACACAAGGGTGTATCTAACATGGTTGCCCAAAACTGGCACCATGTGTTTTTACGTGTTCAGGCCACCCAATGGGGCATCTGATTGTCCCGAACTGAAACCACGTGTTTACGTGTCCAGGCCGCCCCGGGGGAGTATTAACGTTGCGTCCGGCCCACCGCCGAATTATCAGGAACCGCATGGGGGGCCGAAAAGCGCTACCCGAACACTTGTCCCAATACAGAAAAATGATGTTCCCTTGTTCTGGACAGGGGGTGGCGCTTTGGGTGCCCCTCCAGGGAAGACATTCCGAGGATGTCTCGAGCGGGAGCGCGAATTCAGCGTATCCAGGCCACGCAGGGGGGGTGAAGGGCATCTAACCTGGTTGTCTCGAGCTGGCGCCACGTGTTTTAACGTGTCCAGGCCACCCAGGGGTGTATCTAACATGGTTCCCCCGAGCTGGAACCACGTGCTTTTTACATGTCCGGGCCACGCAGGAGGTATCTAACATGGTGGTCCCGAGCTGACATCAAGTGGTTTTACGTGTCCAAGCCACCCAAGGGGGTATCTAACATGGTTGTGCCGAGCTTGAAAAAAGTGTTTTACCGTGTCCAAGCCACCCAGGGGTGTATCTAACATGGTTGTCCCGAGCAAGGGCCATGTGTTTGAACGTGTCCAAGCTACCCAGGGGTGTATCTAACATGGTTGCCCAGAGCTGGTCCCACGTTTGTTTACGCGTCCAGGCCACCCATGGGGGGTACCGAACATGCTTGACCCGAAATGGAATCACGTGCTTTTACGTGTCCAGGCCGCCCACGGGGGGATTCAACATGGCGGAACGAATTTCTTTAACGTGTCCAGGTCACTTACGGGGTATCTAACATGGGCCTCCTGGGGCCTTCAAGGGTGCCTGAAACGGACGTATATCATGAGGATGTGTTGAGGATGTCTCGAGCGAACCACCTGTCTTCACATGTCCAGATCGCCCAAGAAGATGTCTAGCATGAGGTGGCACGTCCATTGGCACGTTCCGTAGCGCGACCCCTTGGCACGTCCCGCAGTGGCACGTCCCCTGGCACGTCGTCTGGCGCGCCGCTTGGGGCAGTCCGCGGCACGTCCTCCTAGCATGTTTCCTTGTCAATTAGTTCTGGGGCAGCTGTGATGTGTTCAGGCAGCTCGAGCTGAAGATTCGGTCAGGACTCGGATGCAAAGGACGACTCGATCCACAACGCTATACAGCACAATCGCGGCGCGGCACATCGCCATTCAGCACGGCGCAGCACAGCACAGCCCTCGGCACGGTACATCAAGATCGATACACTCAGCATTGCCGTTGCCCGTCGTCCAATCAGGTGTCTTTGAAACGGTGTCATGCCTTCAATGTCTGCATTATTTTGTTTTGGTTCGTGGGTCAATTATGTTGGCGGCGACTTGAACGAACGTCCTCCACGTTTCCACTTCAGCTAGTTCTGAAGCAGATACTATGTGCTCGGGCAGCTCGAGCTGAAGATCCAAATCAGCTCGGTCAGGACTCGAATGCAAAGGAGGACTCGATCCACAGCGCTATAGAACACAATCGCGGCACGGCACATCGCAATACAGCACGGCACAGCACAGCACAGCACCCGGCACGGTACATCGAAACCGAAACACTCATCATTGCAATTGCCCGTCGCCCAATCAAAAGTTTTGAAACGCCGCTATGCCTCACATGTCCATGTTCCTTTTTCTGGGTTCATGGGTCGATCATGCTCACGGAAAAAAGGCAGACGCCCAGGCTTTTTTTTTGAAAAATCCAAACACGGCCTCGACTTGCGTGGGGCCGCCAGAGCTGTTTTGCTATAAAAAACGAAGTCGCGCAGGGCCGGCGGAATCCCGCCGGCCCTTTGGGCGCAGGTGGTCTAAAGCGGTGTTGTTTCCAACCTCTCGGGGTCTACCCCTCCCCCACACCCCCTCCCTTGGACCTGGAAGGGGGGGGATGCGAGGAGTTGGAGTGTTTAGGAAGCCCCAAAATGGCTCACGCAGGGCCTCAGAAAGCCCAAGATGGCCTCCAAGATGGCTCAAGATAGCCCAAGATGGTTCAACATGGCTCCCAGGGTGCTCTGCGAGGCCCCAAGACCGTTTCAAGACGGCTCCGACTGGCCACGGAGCCTACCCAGGAGGCCGCCAAGAGGCCATTAGCCTGGCGAAGGGCCCAACCATATGCAGTTGTGAATACCGCAATTGTGAATACCATCTTCGCCCGCGCTCCCTATGTGGCCACGGCTTCCCGCCAGAGCCCGACATGCTCAGGAGCACGTTCGTGGCCGTCTTCGCGGGGGCCGACGACGACAAGGACGGCGTCCCTCTGACCGAGGAGCAGAAGCAGGAGAGGGCTTCGAGAGCCATGAAGGAGGAGGTGGCGTTGCACGTCGACAAGGAGGAGTACGACGCCCAGGCGCGGTTGTTGAAGCAACACAACTATGGGGCCACGGTCCTCGTGAGGGGTGTGCGGAAATGGCCCGAGGCCGCCCTGCGAACCTTGCCAGTGGGGGCCTTCGCTGGAGCTCATGTGGGGCCACGATCCTCGTGAGGGGTGTGCCGAAATGGCCCGAGGCCGCCATGCGAACCCTGCCACTGGCGCCTTCGGTGGGGCTCCTATGGGCCACGATCCTCGTGAGGGGTGTGCCGAAATGGCCCGAGGCAGCCATATGAACCCTGCCACTGGGGGCCTTCGGTGGAGCTCCCTATGGGGCCGCGATCCTCGTGGGGGTGTGCCGAAATGGCCCGAGGTCGCCATGCGAACCTTGCCACTGGCGCCTTCGGTGGAGCTCCCTATGGGGCCGCGATTCTCGTGAGGGGTGTGCCGAAATGGCCCGAGGTCGCCATGCGAACCGTGCCACTGGGGGCCTTCGGTGGAGCTCCCTATGGGGCCACGATCCTCGTGAGGGGTGTGCCGAAATGGCCCGAGGTCGCCATGCGAACCCTGCCACTGGCGCCTTCGGTGGAGCTCCCTATGGGCCTATGGGGCCGCGATTCTCGTGAGGGGTGTGCCGAAATGGCCCGAGGTCGCCATGCGAACCGTGCCACTGGGGGCCTTCGGTGGAGCTCCCTATGGGGCCACGATCCTCGTGAGGGGTGTGCCGAAATGGCCAGAGGCCGCCATGCGAACCCTGCCACTGGCGCCTTCGTTGGGGTTCCTATTGGGCCACGATCCTCGAGAGGAGTGTGCCGAAATGGCCCGAGGTCGCCATGCGAACCCTGCCACTGGGGGCCTTCGCTGGAGCTCCCTATGGGGCCACGATCATCGTGAGGGGTGTGCCGAAATGGCCCGAGGTCGCCATGCGAACCTAGCCACTGGGCGCCTTTCCTGAAGCTCCCTGTGGGGCCACGATCCTCGTGAGGGGTGTGCCGAAATGGCCCGAGGCCGCCATGCGAACCGTGCCACTGGGGGCCTTCGGTGGAGTTCCCTATGGGGCCACGATCCTCGTGAGGGGTGTGCCGAAATGGCCCGAGGCCGCCAGGGGAACCGTGCCACTGGGGCCTTCGCTGGAGCTCCCTATTGGGCCACGATCCTTGTGAGGGGTGTACCGAAATGCCCCGAGGCCGCCATGCGAACCCTGCCACTGGAGCCTTCGCTGAAGCTCCCTGTGGGGCCACGATCCTCGTGAGGGGTGTGCCGAAATGGCCCGAGGCCGCCATGCGAACCCTGCCACTGGGGCCTTCGCTGGAGCTCCCTATGGGGCCACGATCCTCGAGAGGGGTGTGCCGAAATGGCCCGAGGCCGCCATGCGAACCCTGCCACTGGGGCCTTCGGTGGAGCTCCCGATGGGGCCACGAAGCGATGTACTGGGTGGGCGAAACACAAGGAGGAACGCGGGGCACCGTCTCTTCAAAACGAGGACCCAACACCAAAGGACGGCTGGGACAAATCCTTCAAAACAAAAGGAACTCAAGGATAGCCTTCCCGCCTGTTCGTTTCCGATGGCCGTCCGAAGCCTGAATACAGCGCCAAGAGGTCCTCTGAGGGCCGCGTGACAGAGCCCAAAAAGGGCAGCAAGAGCCCCCAAGAATGCCCCAAGAGCGCGCCAAGTTGAGTCCAGAGGAGTAAGATCCTCCCTTCTTCGATCGATCTCCCCCAGATGGCCCCAAGAGCAGCCCAAAGGCTCCGAAGAGCGGCCCAAGAGGGCCCAAAGAGGCGCCAAGGAGGCCCCAAGAGGCGCCCAAGAGGCCCCCAACAAGTTGTTCCCCCGACCAGCGTGTACGGTTGGGTCCTCGTTTTGAAGAGACAGCGTCCAGCGTTCTTTTCCCGCCTCCTTCCTCCCGCCCCCACCCTCCTCCCATCTTTACCTTTGCTCTCCGCATGTCCACCATTTCAGCGCACCCACCACGGTTCGTGGCCCCACAGGGAACTCCACCGACTCCACCGAACGCCCCAATCGCACAAATCGCACGCGCCGGCCCCGCCCGCCGCACGTCAATCTCGGTACACCCCTCACACGGTCCGTGGCCCCGTAGGAAGCTCCACCGAGGGCCCAAAATGCAAAATCCACATGCGCCCATCCCCGCCCGCCGCATGTCCGTGTCGGCACACCCTTCACACGGCTTGTGGCCCAAAAGGGAGTTCCACCAAAGGCCCCAGAGGCAAAGTCCACATGCGCCGATCCCACCATCCGCACGTCCACTTCGACGCACCACTCACACGGGTCGCGGCCCGAGGGGGCTTCACCAAGGGCCCCACATGTAAAGTCAACATGCGCCCACCCTGCCCACCGCATGTACATTTCGACACACACACCACACGGTTCGTGGTCCCATAGGGAACCTGACCGAAGACCCCGTATGCAAAGTCCACATGCGCCCACCCCGCCCACCGCATGTCCATGCCGGCACACCACTCATACATTTCGTGGCCCCTGCGGGGGCTTCACCGACGATCGCAGCGGCAAAATCTGCATTGGGCCCGCCGCCCACCGCAGGCCCATTGCGGCAAACACCCCACACTGTTCGCGGCCACATAGGGAGCTGGGCCGAATGCCCCAGAGGCAAAGTCCACATGCAATGGAAGCAGCTCAAACAGTTTGCAGCGCGCACGAAAAGGCGCAGGAAGGCGGAGACGGCCCTCGCCAGGGAGCTCGGTCTCACCGAGAATATCCGCGGGGCCTGACCTGGGAACCTGGCCCGCCCGAGCAGCGCCTTCTCTTGATTGTCTAACAGTTTGGCCTCGCGCCGCGAGCGACGCGCGCGCGTCGCTGGAACCGTCTGGGGACGACCAACGCGCGTCGCGGGAACTTCGCACCGCGCTCTGCCCAGCGCCTCGCTCGGCGTCGCTCTGCTCAGCGGCTGGTGTCTTGCCCGCCATCAGCCAGCCAGCTAGCTTTCCGTGCTCCGCGCAGCGGACGACCCGCGAGCGTCGCCGGGGCCACTTCGGCGCGAACGGCGCGCGTCGCGGGGGGTCCGCACTGCTCTGCGCCCGCAGCCTTGGACTTGGAAGCGCGCGGGCAAAGAGGGAGAAAAGGAAGGAAGGGCCATCTTGGACGGCCCAGAGTTCCTTAGGCCCCCCCACCGAACAGATCGCGGACAGACGAAGCCGCGCCGAAGGCCCTCGAGGAAGCTCCACCGGAGGCCCCAGCGGCAGCGCCCACATGCCGCCCCCATCCCAGTTTGGCACGCACACCCCACGCGCTTCTCAGCCCCAAAAGGGGCTCCACCGAAGATGACACCAACGACTTCGAATGGGCCCTTCGCCCAGCAAATTTTGCCCATTCCAAGGGGCCCCGGACGGATCCCGCCGGAAAGCCCGTCAGCCGCTCCCCAGCAGCATGGGCTCGGATCTTCGCGACCAGCCGCGGCTCCATCGGCCCCCCCGCCCGCGAAGTGCGCGCCCGCGTTGCACTGGCAGGACAGGTTCTCGAGCGAGTGGCTTCCCTGTCTGCGGGTGCCTGCCCGGCGAGACGCGACCCCTCCTCTTCCCCCCGGCATCGCCCTTGCTCGACTTGCCTTCTCTCTCCAGCGGCCCAGGGCAGGCGGCGCTGAGGCCCGCTCTTCTCGTCGACGAGTGCGCGCCGCACGTTGCACGCGCAACGCGCGGCCCACGCACTTCCACGCGGCGCGCTCGCGCTGCAAGCTGCTGAGATTCGCCTGGCCCGCGACGCTCTTCACCCGACCGCCTTCCCGCCGCCCCTGCCACCGCCGCTACGATCGCCGCGCGCGCTTCCAGCGACCCCGAGGCCCCGGCCCCCATGGCCCCCGTGGACCTCCACGGCGGCCGCTGACAGTCCGACCCCCACAGCTTCTCGCGCATGCGCTCGGAGGCGGCTCGCTCGACGTACTTCGCGCAAACTGTCGACTTGCCCTTCGTCACCACCCTGTGCCTCGTCGGCAATTTCCTTCGCGGTCGGCCTGGCCCTCGCCTGGGGGCGCCTGGCCATCCCCCCCGCCATCTTCCGGCGCCGCCAGCCGATGTTCTGCACCACCCAGCGCGCTATCGCCCCCAGCTCCACGAGCGCCTGCTGCCTGTCGAAGTTCGCGCCCTGCTCACCGCGCCCTCCGTCGCCAGCAAGTCCGCGGCGCCGTTGCCGCGCGCGACCTTGAGCTCGTCGCCCTGCAGCTGCTCAATCTTGGTCTTCGACCGATGCGCCTTCACGCGGCGCACCGACTCCATCTCCGGGCATTTCACCTTGCGCCAGATCTGCTTCCACAGGTCCGCGCGCGGTCGCTTCCAGCTCGCGCGCCCTCTTTCGCCCCTCTGAAACCCGCCCCCCCCCCATGTTCCGCGCGGATCCTGCGCGGCAGCATCTTGTTCCCCAGCACCGTCAGGAACGCCCGCGCCTCGGCCCGCTCGACCCTGCCACGCGCCGGGACGGGAAAGCTCAAGGAAGCATGACGCAGCACAGTGCAAAACGGTGCGAATCAATCGCAAGTCACGCCCGAACCGTGGCCATGGTTATCTGCGAGGGGCCCTGGTACCTCGGAGTGCGGTTCCCTCGTCAGAAGCCATAGGCTTTCAGGATGGTGAGCCGAAAGCGGATTCGGCTCTTCGCAGTCTTGGTTTGTTTTGTCTCGCTTCGACTCGGGTCGCTTTGGCATTCGTCTCGGTTCGTACCGGTTTGTTCCGTCTTGCAGCAGTTCGTCGCGTCTTGGTTTGCCGCGCTTCGGTCCGTCCATACTCGGTGCGTTTCGCGTCGGTTCGGAAGTACCCCCTCTTGCTTCGTCCCGTGATGGAACTGAATCAGATTCTGAGCTCGAGCTGGTCGAGCACCTCGCGCGGCTCGAGCTCAACCAGCTCGAGGTATGCGCTCAGGCAGCTCGAGCCTAAGATCCGGATCAGTTCGGTTAAGATTTTGACGACAGGGACGACCTGATCCACAACGCTGAGTAGAGCATAACACAGTTCACCTCGGCATGGCACTTTTGACAATAGCACAGCACAGCACAGCACAGCACCGCCCCTGGCACGGTACATCGCCACCGTTACATGGAGCATGGGATCTGCCCGTCGCTCAAGCTTGTGTCTTAGAAACGTTCCCATGCTTCACAACTATATCCGGTTTCAGGTGCGTGGGTCTATAATCTGACCATCTTCGTTTCATATCACGATTGTTGGAAACAGTGAAAGAAACGGACCTGCCGTATCCAAGAAGGGCGGAGGCTGGTGGACGGTGGAACTACACGGCCCTGGAAAAGTCATGCATCATGAATCGTCGATGTGTTAGTGTCCGTCACCTTCGGCTTTTCGTATGTGTTAGCCTCTGGGGACCATGTCGGACAATGGGACCGTCAAACACGGACCAGGGATGACAACTATCCCCAGGGAAGTCCCTGGGACGATTCTTCGACACGACCAGAAGTTGTATCATTGTCCGAGGGGGGTGTAGATCGCATCCTGAATTCTTGTCTTGTTGGTCCGTGGGCATACAGGGCGGGCGGTGAACGGTGGGCGGCGGTGGATGGTGGTGGGCGGTGGGACGGTGGTGGGCGATAGAACAATTAGCCTGACGAAGAACCCAACCATCTGCTGCTGCGAGTACCGCGAGGGAGAAGAGACGAAGGAGCGGGGGCAGCAAAGAGGACTGCGGCGTGCATGAGGGGGAGAGGCTGACGCGGGCCAGCGGGGAGTCTTCTTGGTTTCGCCCGAGCCCCGTGCGAGGCCAGTGCCATGCGGACGCTCCCGCTGGGGCCTTCGGTGGAGCTCCCTCTGGGGCCTCGAACTGTGTGAGGGGTGCACCGACCTGAGGCAGCGGAGCCATGTGGACGCTCCCGCTGGGGCCTTCGGTGGAGCTACCTATGGGTCCACGAACCGTGTGAGGGGTGCGCCGAAATTGTGCGGCCGTGCCATGCGGACGCTCCCGCTGAGGCCTTCAGTGGAGCTCCCCATGGGGGCCACGAACCGTGTGAGGGGTGTGCCGACATGCGGCGCTGACGATGGCGATGGTGATGATCATGATGATGTGGATCATGACGATGGCGATGATGATGACGATCATGACGCTGACGATGACGATGACGAGGCGGATGGGAAGAGGGAGGAGGGGAAGGAGGGGGGGAGGAGGAGTGGGAACGCGGGGCGCTGTCTCTTCAACACGAGGACCCAACACCACAGGATGGTTGGGAAACAATACAGGCCAGCGCGGATTTCGGAGGTCCGCGTGGAGTTCTTGCATCGGCGCTGGACCCCCCTCCCGCTCGAGGCGCCGCCAGGGGGGCCCAGGCGCCGACACGAGAAATCCACGCGGAGCTCCGAGCGTTTGTGTGTATGCAGTGTGTCCGTGTTCGAGCGATGCCTGGTGAGTGGTGGGCAGTTGTTGGCGGAGGTGAGGGGGGCGTGCCCCCTCCACCTTTGGGAGAGAAGGCAGAGCCGCGCCGACGACGGCCAACGGTCGCACGTCCGATCGCCAGCGGCGGCCAAAACCCGCCCATGGCCGGAGCCTCAGAGCACCGGCTGCGCCCCGCCTCGCGCAGAAGGGCGGCCGCCGCCGGCGTCGCCGCTGAGTGGAGGGCAAGAGGAGGAGGACGACGACGACGACGAGAAGGACGAGGAGGGGGCAGGGAGGACGACTAGTGTAAACCCAAGACCCATCAACGATATTGCAAGAATCCTCCCTCCAAGTTCCCTCGTCTGAGGCTCCTACAAAGATTCATCTTCACTGAGTGAAGCGCCCCGTTTGAAGACAACTGCTTGAGAATCACAAACTGTACCAGAATACCATCCCTGGAATTTCAACGCCGCCGCGATTCACCCTGACTGTTGCGTCTTGACGATCCTGAGTCGCGCTTGAAAAACACTCCTGGGACTCAACACCGCGAATCAACGAAACGGTTGTGCTCTGACAGTCCGACATCGTGCCAAAACAACTGTCTAAGATGCTCACCATGAGATAACCTCAGAAATTACTGTGACCTCTTAAAACGAATGTGCGAGGTGCTAAGGCGAGAACCACAATTTGAAAACGGACCACCCTCCATCCATCAAGCTCTTGCACATGCTCACAACGAATGTGCGCGGCGCTGAGGCGAGAGCCGCAATTCGAAAACGGACCGCCCTCCGTCTGTGAAACTCCTGAAACTGCTTTAGGACGACGGTGCCAGGTGCTGTGGCGAGAATCACATTTTGAAAGCGGACCGCCCTCCATCCGTGAAACTCTTGCACATGCTTAGAGCGAATGTGCGCGGCAATGAGGCCAGAGCCATATTTCAAAAACGGACTGCCGACAATTCGTGAAACTCGTGCAAATGTTTAAACGAATGCGCGCGGCGCTGAAGCGAAAGCCGTATTTTGAAAACGGCCCGCCCTCGATACGTGACACTCTTGCACATTTTCAGCTGAAAGATCATGAATGGTAAAGAAAGCTCAATCGAAACGCCCGGTCCGCCGTGCTGACACGCCTTGGGGTGCGACAGGAAGGAGAGATTCATAAGGAAATGGAATGAAGGAGGAGGAGGAGGAGGGGAAGGAGGGCTCTCCATTCCTGCTCTCCCCTCCCCCTCCACTTCACAATTACACAATCTGAATAGTACTCTCCTCTCTCCCCTGACTCTGTCTGGAGAGTGCCCCATCCTCTCCGCGCATTGTTTCTTACACACAGGATTTCATGATTCGGTTTTTTCTTTTTTCTTCAATCAGATTGTTTCTGCTTCTTCCACAGGGGTGTTCCCGCTGAAGCGCCGCCCTCATTTCCGCGCTTCGGTCATTCAAAATCGTGCTCCCGCTGAGGCGCTGGCCTCGTTCCCGCGCCTCTGGACGGCACTTGGCATTCGAAAGCGCCCACATGGGGCAGGCACGGTTGCGGAAGACATGGAGCCGGCACTCCAGATAGGCCCTGTCCTCTCGTAGAGAAGCCACTTGCCCTCCAAGTCATAGGGCGCCATGCCAAGGCATGCAATGCGATGCTGTGTTGTGCACCGCTGTGCGGTGCCCTGCTTTGCGTTGCTGTGCTTTGTGATGCAACGCTTTACTACGCAATGCCACGCCATGCTATGACATGCTGAGCTCTGCCGTACTCTTTTACGTCATGCCTTTCCATCCATCGCGTACCCTCGTGGGATCATTGCCCTGCTTGCTATCCGACTGTGCGAATAGATGGGAGATCTACTCCATGACTAGGGAGGGGGAGGACGTCAGATGTGACGCTAGCGCACCTAGCTTGCCTCCCTTCCCCTCTTCTCTCATCCTCTCCCCTCACTCGGTATCCAAGGCTGCGGGCGCAGAAGAGGGAGGCGGAGGAGGACTATGCCCTCCTCTCCTTCTCCTCTCACCGCTTCCCCAACCCATTCCCGAACCATCGCTCTTCTCTCCTTCCCTCCCTTGAGGATGACGAAAGCCCTAACTAGACCAAACGGGAGCGAGCGATCTTGGTGTGGTTGGGGATTTTGCTCGCGGGGAACTCCCTTACCAGCCCTGGGGAAAGCCATGTTCATTGGTCGCTGAAGGCGCCCTGTCCCCTAACCCCCTCCTCTTTCGGCCCCTCACCCCCCACTCAGGGAGAGAATCATCAAGGCTTCCGGATGTTTATGGACCCTGTTTGAGCCCCAGGAACCTTCAGGAACCTCCGAGGGCCTCCGGGATATACTCCCTGGACCTCCGAAAAACCTTCAGGCGCCCCCAGGATCCTTCGGAGGGGGAAGGTAAGGGGGACGAGAGAGGAGGAGAGGAATGCGAGCTCGAGGGCAACATCCTTCCTCGATATCCCATATCACCCCGCGCTGCCTGTCTCCAATTTCTACACGCCTCCTCTTGATCCCACCTCAACCACCAGGATCAGTCAACATCGACTCTGGCAATCGGATGGGGTCGGAACGTCAGACGGATCGGCCTGCATCGGCACAGAGTCGAAATCGAATCGGATCGGCCTCGCCAGGATGCACAACAACGCCATGCAAACATCGGGCCGCACCTGATCGCTGGAAGGTCAGACTGAGTCCGAGCAAGCCTGGAAAGGCCGAAATCGAATCAGATCGATGGAATCGAAGTAGGCCCTGAAGTATACAAGTCCGACGGAAAGCCTCCCCCCCGTTCCGCCATCCTCGCCCGCCTGTCGCGGCACTGCATGCCCCTTCCGTGAAGGAGCGACGAACCGAAACGTAAAAACGCAGACTTCCGGAGGCCCGCTCGGATCTGCATCCGCGCTGGGACCCCATGACGGAGCCTCCAGGGCCGCCATCAGGCGCGCTTCGCTCGCCGGGCAGCGGAGCTCAAAAAAATCAAGTACTGAAGGGACCCCAGGACACACAAATAAATACACACAGATAAAATGATTCCCCATATTTTCCTATATTTTCTCGGTTTTTGTCTTCCAGCAAAATTCCCATATTTTCCCATATTTTCCTGGGACTCGACGATTAATTGTGTCTGTGTGTTTCTTTCCCTCCTGAAATACATGGAACATCCTGGCCTTATCTAATCTCCTTGGAGGCAGAAGCAACGAGGGCGGCCAATCCCGGCCCTGGCCGCCACCCCCCCAGGTGACGTTGCGACTCGTGCTGACCTCCGAGCTGTCTCTGGAAATGCGCGGACGACGTTCCGATTCCCAGACGGCGCCGGCGCGAAGAAGGACGTAGCCTGCCCCGTTCACGCCCGTTACCGCCGCTGCAGGGATACAGAAACGCTCTGTGCCCTCCACGCCCCCGCGCCGGCTTCCCCTCACCTTGCCATGAAGGGTAGCCAAGTCCTGAGCCCTTGGAGGAGCTGGACCCTTCTCCTGCCCTCCTCCTCCGTCTGCTCCTCCGCCTCCGCCTCCTCCTCCTCCTCTTCCTCGTCCTCCTCGTCCTTCTCGTCCTCCTCCTCCTCCTCCTCATCCTCCTCCTCCTCCTCCTCCTCCTCCTCCTCTGGGCGGGAATCGGCAACCAGCTGCTCGAGAAGGGAGTGCGGCCAGGGCACTCCAAAGCGGCGAAGCGGCCGCGCGATGGCAGGGGGCCCATAGACCCATCCCAGCAGGAAGCTGTCCACCAAAGGGGAACAACAATTCATTTGGGACCCGTTCGTCCAGAGTCGTGTTTGTTCACGGCCCAAGGAGGGCCCTTTTGTTTGGCATCCACGCCGTCGCCTCCAGAGCCCAGGAAACCTCGGAAACAGCGCCTGCAACGGAGGGAGGCGCAGGAGCCAAGGAAGCTGTGCTAGCCAGAAGACGCCCCGTCCGCATCGAGTCGCGGCGGCATCAGCGGACCTTCATCCGCTACGCGAGGGAAAGGGGGGTCAGCACAAGGGAGGGGGTCCTTGACCCGCGAGCACGCAGACAACGCAACAGGCACATCGCTTTGAGGTCGGCGTGCCGTCAAAAGGATCTCCCTGGAATACTCAGCACGCCGACGAACATCCTCCTCCTCCTCCTCCTCCTCCTCCTCCTGGTTCACGTCCTCAGGCAGGGTTTCTTGTCCTGCTCATCTAGAGGACGAGAAGAGGGGCGGAGAGGCAAGAGAGGAGCAAGGCCCTCCTCCTCCTTCTCCAAAGAACGAGACACAGACACCGCCGTCTGTCTCGTGGAAGCAAGGAGAGCAATATCCTCCTCCTGACACACCGAAGGAGAGGCCTGCGGTGTGGCGTGTTTCGTTGCACACACTTGGGGCCAGCCCTCGATGAGACCAACTCTAAAGTCGGAACACATCTTGGCGCCAGCCACTCCTTCAAAACCTTCCTGCTGACTCGCGAGACAACGACCACCAGACACAGACTCCTCTACGACAGGCGACTCATCATCACTGTCACGCATGGGAGTAGCCCAGCGCCGATCACCGCTGAGAGCGCCGCACTCCCCGCGAAGGAAGCGAGCCGCTTATTCCCCCCCATCGGAACGGACCAAAAGAGACGGAGGCGGCCTCGCATCGGCAAGAAGATCAGCAGTATAGCCCAGGGCAGGTGACGGTACCCCTCCCTGGCCTTGCGCTTTCCCCAAAGACGGTGGCGGCACACATCTCACGAGCAGCGAACTCCGAGCCAAAATCTGCATATGTGGCCAAGTCGTCCAAAGCAGGCGTCGGCACCACACTTGGCGGCAGGCCCAGAGGCGGGACGTCGACGTCAGAGCTGCTGACACGATTGAAGCAGTCAATAGTGAAAGACCCAATTTCGACTCCGACACCTAGCTTTCAGGGTGAGTAAGGAGGATGCAGCCCTCGACACAAAATATCCCTAACTGCGCCGAGCCCGACGGGCAGGTGGAAGATGCAAGGAGCACCCAAGCCTTCAACCATGCAGCCAGACGAAAAAAACTTAAACCTCTCACAAATAAACAGCACACTGTTGTCAGAACGGTCGAAGGCCAGGATTTCCTGTCCCAAGCGGCCCTGGCGTGTCGCATGCAACTCACTGCCCTGGGGGGCACCGGCCAGGTGGGGCCCACTCTCGTTGTGCGCCCCCTACGACAGGCAATGCAACGCCAGGCCCCGCCCCGGGATTCCCAGCGGCGGCCTATAACGGGGGAAGCCTCGCCGAGCAACAGATTCAACGCCTTCGAAGTTGATGTCCGACCAGACGGGGGAGAGGTTAGCAGCAAGCTTCAGGGTAGCATTCGCGCACTTCACGGGTCGACTGGCTTCTTGGAGCAACGCTTCATCAGCACTGCGCAACAAAAGGGCAAGGCTGGCGCCGATTTGGGCATGGCGATTGCCGACCCCGCGCCAGCTCTCACTCTCGTTGATGTTTGGATCATCGACGGCTTTGCGAGCGTCGACATGCAAGCATTCGGACGCCGAAGACAATTGGCCGCGGCGCTGCAGGAACGCGCCAGCGTACATTCTGCAGCGCGAAAGTTGCTCGGCCTTGGACCTGCCAGCAAGGACCAACAAACAACAACAAACAGAGAACAACAAAAAACGTGGCTAATCCTAGGATGGGCAGCCAAGACATTGGCCCACGTGAAAGCACAAAACTCGGCAGACGGAGGCGTTTGCAGATGGGGGCCCCAAACGGGGGTCTGAATTGGCCACTCCTCTCCCCAGACTCATCAACCGCGCAGGCAGAACTGCTGGCGCGCGAACGCTATCCGAAGGCACGTCTCGAGCAAGAGCCATCGACGAACAAGGGGGCCCAATAACGATTGCACTGGACTGCCATCAGGGGCCTGCTCGGGACGGTTGCGCCACGCCAGGAACGGCCCACCTTCGATTTCCTCCTCGGGCCCAGGACCCCCGTCGGCGGGGCGCCGAAAGGTACCATACATATATATATTTATAGACAGAGACGGCACTCTCGTCGCCCGACACCATAGCTTCCAAGACAGCGTCAATGATGCATGTCCGGATCAACTAGACCGGCGCGCAACATCGCCTAGGGGCACGAGGGCAAACCCGCAGGAGATGATACAAAAAACAGCGCCCCTCTGGCCGCAGTACTCACGCAGAGGCGAGATAGGCTGCCCAAGGCCTCAGATCTGGCTTTGGCAAAGGCCCTGGCCCTGGCCTTCTGCAAAAAGTGGGCTTCTGAGATCGAAGAGCTACCGCGGCATCGACGACGCCTGAACTCGTTTCTCCACGCGGCGACCCCAATCTCATCCTAACATCCTGAAATACCTTTCGCGGACCAGGGACCGAAACAGCGGGGGAAAACAGGCCCAGGGGGATGTTCCTCCCGAAATCGTCGACCAGGGTCACTAAGACACGCGCTCGCCATCCAGCGCGAACGAGGGAGAAGCAACGGGCCGAAAGAGGGCCCGCCACTCTCCTCCAGCGACACGCTTTTAAGGTTGAACACGGACTCCGAAGCAGGCCGACGGGAAGGGTGATCAAGCGACCACCTGAAAACAGCATCGGAGCAGACGCCACTCTCCAAGTGGGTTCTCCGTCAACGATGGCGATGGCAGTGAAAGGCCTTCGCTTGCTGCGAGGCCGCGCGACCGAAAAGACTCGACAACGAAGCGCGCTAGGGCCACGGTCGCCGACGCCCGCGATCTTCGAGCCGTTCCCCGCCCCTGCTAGGGGCCAAGCAAAGAAAACGTTAAGCGGCGTGGACGTCGCGACAACCTTAGCTTGCTTCTCAAGATGGCGCGCAGCACGACCAGCCCTGGCAAGGCGAGCCTTCATCATGGAAGACCTGCCTGCCACGCGGACGGCCCTCCCCGCAGAGTAGTCCACTCCGAGATTCACCGTGGAACGAGACAGACATTGGAAAGGGTGGCTTAGAAAGTCGACGACCTTCTCATCGACGAATCTGGAACTGGAGACAACGGCCGCCCTATCAAGGGCGCGCAACACCCGAACTCCTTCCTATCAACACAACCTAAGGCGATCATGCAAGCAACTATCCCTTTCACAACCTGGCCCGCCTGACCCGTACATGAGAGCCCTTGGGCATCGACGTGCGCGTCGAGATCAACGCGCTGAAGGGCGGGATGCTACCGCACCCTTCGACACAGTAAACTCTGCTAAGCGCGGCGGCCATCGGGCAGCCAGCAATGGCCCCCCTCTTCCCATAGCGCGGCCGTTTCAACCAGCCCCCCAAACTGAGGATGCGCCGGCGCTGGCACGCGTGTACACAACGGAGAGCAATCGCCATCGGAAAGCCGCGCCTCTTACACCTATCCTCAAGATTCCCAGGACAGCTGTTCTCGCGGGACTTAGAGGGGCCGAAAACTGCTGCAACTGGCTTCGCTGCGGGCCACAGGACTCTCAGCAGCGACAGCATGCGCCAACGCAACGCCAGCTGCTTCCCGAAACTGGCCAGCAACCCAGAACCGACGGGAGCATTATAATCCCCAGTCCACCGCCAAGACCGCCCGCAGAGCCCAAACATCCTGAACCGAGCAGAACACCCCGACCGCCCTGCAGCCTCCAGCTGGCCCCGGGAGCCGCGCGAGCTAGATGACAAAAAAACTGGGGGGCCACGTGTCCCAAGGACTCGATGGTGGACAGGATAACTCCGAGAAAGTTGAGGCTAGCATCGGACAAAACTAAGAAATACCTGCAATGGAGGCCATCCTTCGAGACAGCCGACGCGGCCTTGCACGAGTGAGACATGCCACGATGGCCCGGGCAGAGAGCCTGGAAAGCGGGGGGGGGAATACTGCCAGAAATGATCCCCATTCCCTTCCCCCCGCGTAGACGCGAGACCTGTGACCGCAGCCTTGAGCAAGGAGAGAAGGTCGGAACGCCCCTCCGCAGACAGCGCGTTGCTCGCCGCCCAAGAGAGAGGGCCCCTCAACGTCCAACGAGAGCGCTCAGCACCCGATTGCACCCCCACGTTTGGCCAAGACTTCCATTTGGCCCTGGCACGAGCAGCACGCAGCGAGTCGGCGGCCTCGACGGCCTCGTGCACCTGAACATACAGATGACCGAAAGACGGAGGCACTGAGGCCCCTACCGCCTTCGCCACCCGCGCGAACAAGTCGCCGCGGTCATCCTCGGCCGCGGTAATGGTCAGCGGCGGCCGCAGCAGCAGGAAACCGCCTAGATGCGGGAGAAACAGGATCCCCCCGCGAAGCGTGGATTAACGCCTCAAGCTGCTCACCGAACCGCTTGGCAGCACGGCGGCCAGGGTGCCGAACCCGAGAGTCCCGGGCAAGGATCGAACGCCAGACCAATTGCGGGCCCAAGCCACGCGCACCAAACATGACCGGCGAAGACCCTACCAACGGCACCTGCTCACGCTCAGCAAGATCAGACCAGCAATGGTAGAGAGGACACAACAGACTCAAAGCCCCGTGGAAGTTGCACGCGACGATCAAAGCAGGAGCGCGCTCAACCGCATCCCGACCCCGATCCCAGACAGGCGGCAGAGAATACGGACCCGCCGCAGCATCGCGGGGCATTGGCGGGGGGCCCGAGAGGCCAATGCTTTCAACGCCGCGAACTCGGGGGGAAAGGGCATCTCCACAGGGGCGAGAGCCCCGCATCCATGGGCCGATCGCGATGTGCGCGGACGTACTCGGCGACATGAGATTACCTTTCATCTCATCCGCAAAATGAGATCCCTGGATCCCCCAGGCCCCACGTTGAAATCGGCACCCAAGACCCGGGGGCAGGGCGAGGTCGAGAGCACCAGGACAATCCTAGACAAATGGTCGAGATTCATGCCAGACGGCCCCTCAGAACGGCAAAGATAAGCGGGAGCCACCAGGAGGGAGGGGGGTAGGAAGCGCAATGGAACAGACAAGCCCCCGACCCCCAGCAACGTTGCCCCCGGGATAGTCAGGACAGCCCAACAAGGAGCGCACGGGAATGGCAACGCCTCCGCTGGCACCCCTCGCCCCCGTCGCCGCGGCAGCCGACCGCGCCGACTCCCAGCCTCGGCGCAGGCCCCAGGCGCTGGCCCGAGCAATTCCCTCACCCCAGATCAGATGGTGATCCTGACAGGGCAAGACGCGCTCATCAATTCCCTCAACAGTGGAAGACAGACGACCCCAGGAATTGAGCGCCGGCGGTCTGTGCCCAAGGCGCAACCGAGCCCTGAGCCTCCGACAGAACAAGCCCGGGGCTGGCGGCAGAGGAGGCCCCTAAAATGATCAAGCTCTCAGCCTGCCTATCTGACACAGAAAACTGAGCAGAACGAGCAGCGCGCAGGGCTCTCACCCGACTGAGGGCGGGAGAGACGCGACCCCCCGCGAAGCATAAACGAGCGCCACAGCACCCAGAAGCAACTCGCTGCCCCGCCTAGCCGCGCCTGCCCAAGACGGGGCAAGCAGCGACAGGGCAAGAAGACATGCGCGGCCGCGAGCCTTACCCAGATCCAGCACAGGATAGCAAGCGGACGGCATGACGAAATTGAAAGGCACCCAGCTACGAAACAAGCACACGTCACGCTCGCCGGCAGCCATGGAGACATCCAGGGCCGCATCAGCTCGAGGCGGAAGGTTGGCCCATCGACCCTTAGGCGCTCGCCGCTGCAACTTGCCGCTCGAACCAAAGAAGAAGATGTGCAAATCACGCCTGCGCCACAAGGATACATAAAAGGAGCCTTGGCACAGGCAGAATAAACCATGGAGTCAGATCCTGCCTGGAGCAGCCGAAGGCCAGAGCGCGAAACCTCAAACCGACGCTGCACCCGGGGAGAATCAGCATCTGCGGCAGCAGGCTGGGCAATGCGACCAGCGCGGGAACGAATCGCAAAGCTGTCCGACGCCGCGGCGGCTCCGCTAGCCGCTGTGGCCGCTCCGTCTTCGCCTGCCGCTGAAGCCGCATCTGAAGGCGCCGCCCCACAATCAGCCTGTTCAGCTGCAGGCGTCGATGCACAAGCTCTATCCACACGACGTTTCTTCTGGATGCGCTCTCGATGTGCAGCGTGTGCGGCCTTGACCTCATCCATCGTTGACTTAACCGATGCGACCAGCTCCGTCGCCAGCGACGGGGGGCCATTCTTGATCTGGATGACCCGAGACAGCAGCTCGTTCTTGTCACCCTGGCTGAGCTCCACATTGTCGAGTGAACATGTCACCGAACTCGATGTCCAAAAAATCGGCCAGCCGAGCTTCATTCAGCAGCACCGGTAGCATGTGCCCAGACTTCGGCTCGGACGGGATGGCATCATGAAGGTGCCGCACAAACTGCAATTGCTGATACTCCACCTCGACGAGCTCCGCCCGCAAATGCACCACAATATCACGCTGCTGAGATAGCCGGCTTTCAAAATATTCATAGTTCGAACACGCCTGGTCCCATTTGCCTGCTTAGCTTGGAAGTGCGCCTTGTTCAGCTGAGCTTGGTCTGGTTCCAGCGCGCTCTTCGGCTCGGGCAGCGCCTTCGTCGCCTGGCGGTGCGCTGCAGCTCCTTGACGATCGCCCAACTTCTCGCACAGCAAAGGCAGCTGTGCGAAGTCCTCGGCTGACAGCTGACATAGGGGGACCGGCCCCTGACCCTTGCCCGCATGCTTGCCCTTGTCTTTGGCGCCACCTCCACCGCCTGCACCTTTGTGGCCCTAGCCAGGGTGTCCAGGAGCCCACAATGATGACGGTGGTCCCGCAGCCCATGCGCCTCCATCAGCGGCGCTGGCCGCCTTGTAGGCACCACAGTGCTTGCAGCAGCAGAGACGATCATAATGCTTCTTGCGCCAACATGTAGTGCAAGTCCATCTCTGACCCTGATGGACCAAGACCCGTGCCAGCGCCGCCAGGATGCTGAGGACCAGGAGCGAGAGGAGGCCAGGCCCGAGGCGAGGGCGAGCGGGCCGGGCCACTGCTGCCCCAGCCACGATGCCGTGGGGCCCACGCCTTTGCAGCGCCCTTGCCTTGGCCACCTGCGCCGCCCGCCATCGCGCCGTGATGCCCGGCAGCTCCGCGCGGAGAGAGGGAATCCCTCGAGAAAGAAAGCCACTAAGGCCCGCAACAGCACTCGGCCGTCCTGAAGGCATGCTGATGCACGCGCAGGCGAATGCCTGAGCCAGAACGGCTGCCCACGGGGGGCCCTGGAATAGAAGATTGATCAAAACTCCAGAATACGTTCCCCTCAGGACCGTTGTTCTGCATAGCGAGATTTCATCGTCTCATCCTCCCTCGCCAGCCGGACAGGGGGACGGAGGAGGGAGCGCGGGTATGCAAGCCCGTGGGGGGAAGGGATACCAGAACGGCGCCCATGCACCACACCATATTTGGACTACCTTCGGGGGCCGTTTCAACGCGGTACGGTGCATAGGCCGTTCGCTCTGAGGGCACGGCTGAACGCTACGGACCAGCCCGCCAGGCCCACTGGAGGAAAGGTATGCACACTTGGTGAGCATGTTTTCCACCGCCACCACCATAAGTTGGAGGGAGGAGGAGGAGGAGAAGGAGGAGGAGGAGGAGGAGGAGGAGGAGGAGGACCCCCCCTCTCCAACTCATGGTGGTGGTGGTGGAAAACACGCCCATCAACACTGGGGGGGCCGACCCACAGGCGGTGGCACGCCCCAGCGTCGTCCTGCACTGGGTGACGCTCGGGCGCGCCTTGGAGGCGGCTTGGGGGTCTGAACTGGCTGGGACCCCCAAAAAAACGGTCAGGAGAGGGGATGGAGCCAAATCCACGGAAAATCTGTCCCCGGACTGCTCCTGATGCAGTTTCTCACCCTGGATCCATTGATGTCGGTCCCGGGGACAAAAAAAAACGGCACAAGGCCGAAAAAGGCAAACAATACAAAAAAACAATCCAAGCAAAGCACCTCAAGACTCGTGCGGGCCGGAACCAGTGCTACGGGCCACCTCCGACCCCAGCCAGCTCCAAGGCGCGCCATCGTACATGGGGTCAGCCCCCCCCCGACGGGCTCCCGGTGGCGGTGCTCCCGGGCTCTCCACTGAGCATGTCCTGGGTTCAAGGGCCGACAATGCGCAGCCAGAACCTGTCCATAACCACTGCCGCGGGGTCGTGTCCTAGGGATCCGGGGAGCGTTCGGAAGCAAATCACGGAAGCCTCCCATGCCATCCGTCTGGCCCTTGTGAATCGAACCTACAACACTGATCGACCCCAGTTGACTCTAGTTGATGCGAACTCGACGCTACTCAATGCTAAATCGGCGCTTTCTCATCGATTACCATTCGCTAGCGCACGCTAAGGCACGGAGGAGGAAGAGGAGGAAGGAGGAAGGAGGAAGGAGGAAAGAGGAAGGAGGAAGGAGGAAGGAGGAAGGAGGAATGAGGAAGGATGAAGGAGGAGGGAGGAGGGAGGAGGGAGGAGGGAGGAGGGAGCTACCCCTCCTGCCCCCCCCACCCCTGGGGCCGCGAGCCGCGCGCATAACGGGTGGGGGGGCAGCCGCCTGCGGATCCGCCGTGGAGGGCCAGGGCGGCGTCGCACCCCGTGGCGCTGCTGGCCGGGGCGGTGGTGGGCGTGTCGCAGCTGCAGTACTGGCTGGCCTTGCGGTCCGCACCTCGGAGGGAGGAGGGGGCCATTGGGGAGGAGGAGGAGGAGGAGGAGGAGGAGGAGGAGGAGGAGGAGGAGGAGGAGGAGGAGGAGGAGGAGGAGGAGGAGGAGGAGGGAGGAGGAGGAGGAGGAAGAGGAGGAGAAGGCTATCAGCACCCCCGTAGCCAGCGCAAGAGGAGGATGCTGAGGATGGGGAGGACGAGAAGGAGGAGGAGGAGGAGGACGAGGAGGACGAGGACGACGAGGATAGGAGGAGGAGGAGGAGGAGGAGGACGACGAGGAGGAGGAGGAGGAGGAAGAGGAGGAGGAGGACGAGGAGGACGAGGAGGAGGGGGAGGAGGACGAGGAGGGGGCCGTCGGGGAGGACGAAGAGGAGGAGGAGGATTATGAGGATGATGATGACAATGATGATGATGACAATGATGATGATGATGATGATGATGATGATGATGATGATGATGACGATGATGATGATGATGATGATGCTGCTGCTGCTGCTGATGATGATGATGATGATGACGATGATGATGATGATGATGATGATGAAGCGCTTCCCAGCGCGTTTCTTCGGGAGGAGGAGGAGGAGGACCAGTGCAAACCCAAGATGTATCAACATGTTGGAATACACCCTCACTCCAAGCTCCCTCTGAACGGCCACTACACAGGTTCACTTCCACTAAGGGAATTGCCCCGTTGGGGAACAATCGCGTGACAATCCCGAACAATGCAAACACACCAATCTCAGGACGTGTACGCCACGAAATAACCTGTGTGTCACGTCTTGGAGATCCTGAACCGTGCCAGAGCACCATGGGACTTCAACACCGCGCAACAACGTAACTGTGGCACCCTGGCAAGCCTGAATCGCTCCCAAACATAAGTTCTGTTACGTTAAACATGAAAACAATTGAAATGTCTTGCGATCTTTGAACGAAGGTGCGCGGCGCCAAGGCGGGAACCACATTTTGAACAAGAGCCGCATTCAATCCGAGAAACTCTTGCAACACTCTTTTAAACGAATGCGCGCGGCGCTGAGGTGAGAACTACATGTGTGCGCGGCGCCCAGAAGAGAGCCGCATTTTGAGAACGACCTGTCTTCAATCCGTGAAGCCTTTGCAAACTGTTTGCAACGAATGCGCGCGGCGGTAAGCCGAGAGCGACATGTTGAAAGCAGCCCGCCCTCCATGTGTGAAACTGCTGCCAGTTTTGTGAAGTTTCAAGCTCATAAATTCTGAGGAAGCCTGAAGCGAAACGCCTGGCCCGCCCTCTCGACCTTGCTGGGGGTGCGACAGGGAGGAGTTATTTCCCAATCAGTGCTTGCACTGGAGGGGTCCTAGCGAAAATGAAAAAATAGTTGGCGAAAAAATCCCGCCGATGTTGGTGGCCTGATGAGGGGGCCGTCAAGCCAGATGAAACTGGATTCAGCCGCATGAAGCGAGATTAAGACGGATGGGGCCAGATTAAGCCGAACTGCGCAGGATTGAGCAGGATTAAAAGGGACTGGGACGGAGAAGGCCAGAACGAGGAATGGCTCCTGCTCCTTCTGCTACCACTACAATACTCCTCAACCTCTTGATCCAGTTCATCCTGCTCCTGCTCTTCTAATTAGGGTTCTGTTGATTGCCTTCGTCCTGCTGCTCATCCTGTTCCAAGCGTTCCTGCCCTGATCCGCATCCCCTGCTAGCGTATGATCCAGGGCCCAGGGCCATCCCCCATACTGATTGGTCCGCACCCCACACACACACAACACACACAACACACACACACAACACACACACACAACACACACACACACACCTGGGTGAGCCTTCACGGAAGCCTACGTGGACCTCCGTGGCCATATCATGAAAGTGAGTTAGACCGGATGTCGTCCAGATTTCAACCAGCCCTCTTCACCCTTTCGTCCACATTTCGTCCAGCTGTCGTCCAAATGTCGACCAAATCCGACGAAGTCTGGAAGGAATTCGTCAAACCGCCAGGAATTCTGGTACCCTCGGAAGCTCCCATGAAGGACCACACAGCCAGGCTACTGATTTTGCCCTCCTACACACACGCGCACACCTCCGATGTGTCGCCCCCCCGTGGGTGTGGTGTGGTGCCGCGGTGCGCGCAGGCCCAGTGTGGGCGTGGCGTGGCGCTGTGGCGGAGGAGGTCCAGTAGTCGCCGTCGTCCCCGTCGTCGGCGTTGCCCTCGTCCTCGTCGTGGCGCGTCGGGCAAAGGCTGCGGCGCACATCGCGAGCGAAGCGTCGAGATGCGAATGATGTTCCCAACGCTGCGCTCCCGCCGTGGCGCGATGCACATCTTTCGCTCGTCAATTCGTCGGACGCGGGGCGGCGCACGAGCGGGCGAAGTGCCGATCTCGCCGAAGCTCCGCGCTGATGTTAACCAGTCGTCGGCAGCGGGGCCGTGCCCACGAGAGCGAAACGTCGCTCTCGCGTTCGCTGGGGGTCGCTTGAAAGCTGGGCCCCCCCGCTTGGGCGCGGGGCGTGCGAAACCAGTCCTGTCAGAGCTCAGTGGTGCTCTTGCCGCATGCACAGCTCGAAAAGATTATGAATCATGTGTCCTGCATGGGCGGAGCCCGAGGTCTCCATCGCCATACCATAGGAATTGGCGCCGCGACCGCCCGAGCGCATCTCGTTCTCTAAGCGGAAGCGTGCGCCAATCACAGCGTCGAGGTATGCAGGCAGTGGTCCCTATGGTATGGGAGGGTGGGTAGGAGCAGGCAAGACCCGCTGACTGGATCGAGTGGATACCCCGCCGACACCTAGTAAGCCGTTGGCGCCTCAACCCAGCAGGGTCCATCCTACCCACGGAAAAAAGGGCCAACATCTTCACGTTTCAACGTGCGTGGCAGGAACGCAGAACGGTACACATCGCACCCGCAAGCGCGAAATGTCGTTATCGCTTCAGTGCCGCGCACCTTTGTGTCTGAAGGTTGCGCTCCCGCTAGGGCCGAGCGCACACATTTCGCTCGCAAAGTCGTCGGCCAAGGGGCCACGCTCAAGCGGGCGAAATGAGGCTCTCGCCGACATGCAGCACAACAGCCGCCTGAAAAAAACGCAGATGTTCCGCTCTTCAAGGCACAGGCAGCGGGGCCGCGGGCGGGCAGGCGAAATGCCACAACCAAGCGCACCGCAGATTCAGCCCGAAAGCAACCCTCTCGCTTGGGCGCGCTGCGCCAAATCTTCGGAAAGGGGGGCGCAGTGGTGCCTTCGTGGGGGTGCGTTGGTGCAATGTGGGGAGCGCCTTGGAGAATGTTGGAGTGACGGCAGGCAGCACGAGCAACAACGGGGAAATGCTTAAGAATTCCTGCTCTGATGACTGGCGGCGACAATCACGTTCCCAGGAAGCGTTCTGGGAACTTGATGGTTGCGGCCGTGTGAGGGCCCTCGTGGAAGCCTCTGTAAGGCTCTGTCGAGGTGTTGAGGCTCATTGTTGGGGCCTTGTGGGGCTCCTCGGCCGCGTGTAGAACCCCTTTGGGGTGTCGAGGCTCGTGTTGGCGCCTTCTTGGATTGTGCTGGGGCTCTCTTATGCATTTTTGGTGTTGTCCCCGAGCGTCGTGAAGCAGAGCAGGCCGCAAATGGGAAACCCTTGAACAATCATAGGAAATCAAGGTTTGCTAATTGGAGCTCTCTCGGAGAGCGATGTGAAGCCTCACTTGGGGCGTCTTGGATGACTCAGTGGGCAGCATCGAAGCCATGGGAGGATGCGCTGGACCCATTATTGGGCCCTATGAGCCAACTTTAGGGGCCTCTTGGCCAGTACAGGCTAATGTAGGGGGCCACCTTGGGACGTCTTGGGCGCCTCCTGGGCAGCTCTGACGCCCTCTTGGAGCTTGTTCGGTTCCTCGTGGACGCCTCTTGTGTCGCCTCCGAGCGTCGGAAAGCGGAGCAGGCGACCACGCGGAAACAAGTCAAAAACCAATGGACAATTAACGATGTTTGCCTATTGGGGGTCTCTCGTAGAGCAGCTTGACGCCCTCTGGGGCCGTCTTGGATGCCTGGTGGGCCGCATCGAAGCAATGGCGGGCGTGCTGAGGCCGATTTGGGGCCCTGTGAGCCTCCTTTAGGCCCTTGGTGGGGTGTCCAAGCTCATGTGGAACGCCGCCTTGAGCCCTCTTGGCCGGTCTTGGGCGCCTCTTGGGCCGTCTTGGCACCCTCTTCGGGTGTATTGGGGCCCTCCTGAACGCCTCTTATGCCGTCTACGGGCGTCGGTCAGCGGAGCAGGCGGCCACACTAAGGTGGGCCTCTCTCCGAGCGCCACTTGGACCGTCTCAAAGCAATGGTCGGCGTGCTGGGGGCGTTTTGGTACCCCCTGGGCTC
The DNA here is from genome assembly GCA_963575745.1 of Prorocentrum cordatum. Taxonomy (NCBI): domain Eukaryota; class Dinophyceae; order Prorocentrales; family Prorocentraceae; genus Prorocentrum; species Prorocentrum cordatum. The sequence continues at coordinate 671,305 of CAUYUJ010018893.1, read as the reverse complement.
CCTTGAAGGCCCTACTTGGTGCACTATGGGCCCCATTGAGGCCCGTATGAAGGGTCGGGACTCGTTCGACCCACCATGCCACACTGGGGCAGCGGTCCGCCCCCCCCCCCCCCCCTGGGGCATTTCGTCATGCGTGTATATGTGTACATACATATATGTATATATATATACATACATACATACATGTGTACACATATATATATATATATATATACACACATATATGTATGTGTGTATGGGTCCTCGGACCACCCTGCCACGGTGCCGGGGCTGTGTGCCAGAAGCCTCTGGGGTGTTCGTTGGTAGCTCGTCGGAGCCTCTTGGAGGCCGTTTTGGTGCTTCTTGGGGCCTCTTTCGGGCCTCGTGTGGGCCTCTTGGGGCCTCGTGGGGTCCTCTTCGGGGCCTCGTGGCGCCTCTTCGGGGCCTCTTGGGACCTCCTGGGGGCCTGCGGAGGCGGGCGGAAGGCTGGAATTGTGGGTTCGTGCTCCCCCTCTTGGGACCCTCTTGGGGCCGCTCTTCGGGCAAAGTGGACCACTATGCCAGCACCCGACCACGGGGAGGCCTTTTGGGCGAGGGCTCCTGAGCAACGACAGGTCCCTTCTACACGGTAGAGATAGGACATGAAGTTCCTGTTTATCCTGGTTGTACCCTTTTCGTCGTCCACCGTCATCCTCATCTCGTCCTCCTCTCGTCATAGCGTCCTTGTCGTCGTCATCCTCCCTCCCCCTCCATTTGCCATGCCTGCCCCTCCCCAGCCTAATCATTCGCCTGATCTCCCTTCCCCCCTCATCCTCAATATGGTCGAATGTTTCCCCTCTGTAATCGGGCGTCGCTCGGTCGCAACGAGGGCCAGCATGCATTCGACCGATCCGTCCGGCTCTCCGTAGGGCTCTTTGAACATAACCGGGCAAGGAGGAGGCTGAGGAGGATGAGAAAGACAGGCAGCTAGGCTCTGCAGATGGCTCTCCTTCCACCCCAGGCTATGCAAGAAGGAGAAGGAGGTAAGAGACAGAGAAAGACGATACAAAAAGATAGAGCGCCTCGGCTCTGATTGTGGCTCTTCTTCCGCTTCAGGCTCTCGTCGATGTACAGGCCTGGGAAGAGGAGCGAATCTATCGCGTACGGTGTCTTGATGTGCTTCTCCGCCTGAAGGAGAGGGTGACATATTGGCAGAGAGAGGCACAGAGAGGATGAGGGAGGCTGCTAAAGGAAAGAGCGGCTGGATGGGGCAGACGAAAACGGTGGCAAGACGTGACTGGAGGGGTAGAGAGAGAGGTAGAGGTGAAAATGAGGAAAGGGAATAAGGTGTGAGAGGGAAATGATCGGTATCTTGTGCGATGATTTCACGTCGAGAAGACGCGGGTTTACAACAACATACAGCCGCGCAAATCTCCCTTGCACAGTCGGCGATTTCCTCTCCATCTTGGAGGCGGCCAGGGGGTCTGAAATGGCTGGGACACTAGAAACTCGATTAGCAGGGGGCATGGGGCGACATCTACTCAAAGAGGTCTCCAGACCCCTCACGTGGCCCATTCGGTGTAAATGTTCACCCAAGATCAATGTTTAGCGGCCCCCGGGCCCAAAGCCGGCCCCTGGAGGCCCCTCGAACCCAGCCAGCACCCCGAACTCAAACGCAGCTCAGTCCCCGCCCACCTCTCAAACCGACTGCCGCCGGCCGCCATCGTCAGCAGCGTCGCCTACGCCGTCTTCGTCGTTGCCAAAGTCGTCGTCGTCCCTGCCGCCACCGTCCTCGTCGGCGTCGTCGTCTCGTCGTCGTCTCGTCGTCGTCGTCGTCATCCGAGCCATCGCCGTCCCCGCCGCCGCGCCTTCGCCGTCGCCGTCGCTGTCGCGATCGCCGTCGCCGTCGCCGTCGCCGTCGCCGCCACCGCCGCCGTCGTCGTTGTCATGGACTTCGTCGTCTACGCCAGTCATCCTCCTTAGACGAAAGCGAAACGAAGATTACGATAAATCTGGACGAAGACGAACTGGGAATCTCTGCGCGCTGGCACATCTGGAGGATGCATCGGGCGCCGCAGCCGTTCCAGGACGAGCCGGGAAGCTCCGAGAGAGCCGCGGAACGCTCTGGAGCGACACATCCTCATCCCCAGGACCACGACATCATGATTGTTTCACTACGTGGACCCCCAGAAGTTCGGACACCGCGCCCTAAAACTGGTTGTCACCCTGCGTCGTTCTCTTACGGTCCCCAGGCCCAGTGAAGGCCCCATAAGCCCCCCAAAAAAGTGAATAACGTTCCGTCGTGTTCTTCTCACGACGGAAAGGGGTCTGGGGAAAGCGCTGGGGAAGCTCTGGAGCGACATGTCCTCATCTCAAGCCTCCCTGACCACGTTTCCTACGGGATTTCGAAAGCCTGCCTGACTCCTTAGAGTCCTCACACATTGGATCCGAATAGATGGGGTCGGAGGATCGCGCCGCATCGCCGATGCATCGGCGATGTCGGCGATGTCGGCGGTGCATCGGCAACATTGAAGTGGAGAAACTATGGCTCCACATCGAGTCGCATCGCCGATGCATCAGCATCGGCGATGTGGCGCGGTCCTCCGACCATTCCTACTCCGGCCCAGTCTGCAAATGAACAAAGATCATCACAAACATACGTTAGTCAGCGTGGAACCGAAACAGCGTGGAGCCGATGTTGTGCAAAATATGCGGCGCGATCTATGTAGTGCAACAAATGTTGTAAACTCTATATACGCACACTAGAACCATCACGCGCACTCAAGTTCTAGCTAGGGTCATGCTCATCGTCATCATTGTCATCCCCATCCCCGTCATCTTCATCGTCATGGTCATGGTCACCTTCACCATCACAACAATCAGCATTATCACCATTATCATCAGCATGGTGATCATCATCGCCATCATCGTCATCGTACTTTTCAGCATCATCATCCGCATCATGATCATCTTGTTGGTCGTCGTCGGCGTCGACGTCGGCATAGTCAGCGTCATCATCATCAGAGTCATCGCCGTCATCATCCCCGGTCCACTGCAGTCCCCTTACCCTCCTCCTCTTCCCATTCACCCTCTTCCCACTATATTAGACTCATCTGGTTCCTCGTCGGCGTCGCCCTAAAAGGGATCCCTGTTCCTTCACCCCCCTCTCCTCTTCTTCCTCCTTCTCCTCCTCCTCCTTGTCTTCCCAACTCTTCGGTGTGTCCATATTCGTGTTCACCTGCCTCCTTGTCTCCTCCTACTTGTCTTCCTTGTCTTCCTCACCTACTTCACCTCCTTGTGCCTCTCGAGCCCTCTTCATCCTGCGCTCCCCTTCCCTCGTCGTCTCCGTATCCCTCCCCGAGCCAGAAAATCAGAGAACAAGATAATCTTACAAGAAAAATGTCCCTCGTCCTCTTCCCCCTCCTCTTCCCTCTCTCCGTCCTCCTGATCCTCCTCCTGATCCTCCTCCTCCTTGTCCTCCTCTTCTTCCTCTAGGCAATTCGTTCAAGCAGCCTCTCCAAAAGATAAAAATCAGTGCAGCAAGGCCCCCCGCAGCGCCACGGATCCAGGTTCCGACCTAAAAGACGCAAGCACGAACTTCTCAGCGCCATGGTACTGCCACCAGCTCCCGGCTTGCGTACTCCGACGAAGCGCCAGCAAGTGGCACTCTCCAAGACCCGTGTCCAACATGGGCGTCTCGGCAAGCTGGAGCATAGTATTTTGGCAGATCGCGGGCAGGGGGGGGGGGGGGGGGGCGAAACCGCATCCTGAAACTGCTCCCTCCCCTGGGGAAGGGACAGAGAAAAGTGGCGAGAGATCGAATAGAAAGCAGCAACCAGAGCGAGAAATACAACGCTTGCAACTGTTTGTCCGCAAGCTCCTGCAGCCTGCAGGCGGCAAGAATGGAATGCGAAATCCGTCCCTCGTCCTGGTCTACCTCCTACCTGCTCCTGGCAAAGCATGGGGTGCAAAAGTTCTTTGGCTCTCGATCTAATGAACTGATGCTGCTTCAAAATAGTATTACACAGCAGGAAGCTACGTTGCGCTGCAGCCGTGGCCTGATCTCCCGTTCCGTTGTAGAACGACACGACTTAGCGGAGCCGAAGCTCGCGGGGCCCATGGGCCACAACGTTCACTTTTGCAAACAAGGGGTGAATAAGCCCAGCCGCCTCTCTAGGAGCAGCCCGAACATTATCATTGGCGATGCCGTCAAGTCCTGGGGCTCGCCCTCTTGAGGTGGAGCGGATCAACAGTTCGACTTCGCGCCGAGTGGCGACGTTTTCAACCTGGAGGGGGCCGACGACAAGCAACGCGGTAGACGCCTGGGAATACTTCTGAGCGGCCTCGGCACGATCCACGATTCGCCCCCCCTCGAATTCGGCAAAATGCTCTTGCATGTCTCTCGCGTCCGCTTGGGGATCGGAGAGGACATGCCACTGGGAGTCCGTCCGAAAACAGGCGGCCACGAGGGTGCGATGACGCCGCCCCCAACATCGAAGCAAAATGCGGATGCACTGCCATTCTTTCCTCGGCGCGTGACCATCGATCGAGTGTCTACCGTGACCCTCGTGCTGTTTTTTTATAAATAATAATAATATATATATAATATATATATATATATATATATCGCGTCGTCATGGTCAAGCGCCTCCTGGAGCACAGCGGCTGATCTGCCTGAAACAGAGATGAGCACAAGGCGAAACTCGCGAACATCGATGTGTCGATCAACGACTTGTTACGCTGCTCAGTGGAGGGGTTCAAATTTCCCAAGGGGGGGGGGGGGGCATGCTGTTCTTGATGGTGGCATCGGTAACTAAGCCCAAACCGAAGATGTAACTCCCCTTTGCTCACACTGACAGCGAAGTAGGAAAGAAAAAAAAAAAAAAAAAAAAAAAAAAAAAAAAAAAAAAAAAAAAAAAAAAAAAAAAAAAAAAACTACCCACCAGCGCAGCGCGGTGCCTTCGGGGCCCACCCGTGCGCGGGCCCAAGCGCAAGTCCTCGCCCTGGAGACAAACCCGGCGAGCAAGGAATAACACCTTGCAGACGGCGGGCACGGATCATAGCAAAGGTAGCCGGTTGGATATATGGCTTTCTGGGCCGAACTTTTTGTTTTCCAAAAGCCTGCAAACGGCCCCGTGGACGGCCGACTGGAGTTCCTGCCAGTGGCCGTTGAGGCCCACGGTCTAAGAAGGAAAAGCCCAACCTGAGCCGGCCGTCTTTGAAAATCAAGTTGAGCCTCAGGGTCGTCAGCTCTATTGTGGTCTACCCGCGGATCGAACGATCGCTGGCATGTACAATTCTGTTGCCACTTGAGCTCGGCCGCAAGGGGGCAGTGATCTTCTTGCCCCCCCCCCCCCCCTAGGTGCTCAAACTCATGGGTGGCCCAAGTATCCGAAGGGTGCTGAGATAATCTTTCTTGAAGAGGAAGTAATCAATTCCACGATGGGATCCTTGATTCGCAGCATATGCACGCCCGCCCCCGTTACACCTCATCGCAATAGCAGCCACTGTGGGTGCTGAGGGGCACGTCATGAAACTGCTGGCCGTTGCCATCTTCTGGCGTGGCAGGGCCAGCAACGTCGATGGCTTCGCTAGTGGGGAAGCCCACTTTGCCGTTCGCATCGACGCAAGTGATGTCGGGGCCCCACTTCCGAGTGAGACCCTCAAGCCCCTGCCAGAACTGCGCGCGCCCAGCATGGGAAATACCCACATGCGGGGCGTGGGCGACCAGGACAGCGAGGGAGAGGGCAGGGGCCTTGATTTTCGCAGTGAGGATGCGGGGGTGCATGTGGACAAGCTGAACATGCTGGGGTTTCAAGACAATAGGATTCTCTCCCTGGTGGGCGTAGGGGGTCGTTGAGCTGATCGAAAGTCCGAACCCGAGGTCGAACTGGTCGCGCCCCGCCGCATGCGCAACATCATTTCCTTGCCTCCTCGTTCCTCTACTAATCCTCCACTCTTGCTCTCCATAAATCAAGATACCCTCTTCCTCAAGTTGGGATTGAAAGAGCTGCTGTCGACCCGCGCGGTTGCGACCGCGGGCCCCCCGTCGCTCGTTAGTGCGGAGCGGCTGCGCGTGAGAAGTAGCCACCTTCAAATGCACCGTTCTGGCCATCCGATGGGGGGCGCCGGTCAAAATCGGGCACGGGGGGCTGAGCTGGGTCACGAAAAGGCGCTGGGCCACTGAGACCCCCCTGGGACCCTTGGATCCAAACCTGGGGGTCGGCCGATCCTCTATGTCGGCCTTCCTGCTGGGCGTCCCGGGGCCATCCCCAAGCCCGACTGGGCTAGAAAAACGACAGCTTCGATCCAGGAGGGGGGGGGGGGGGGCGCCGTCGGGGGCGGGAGGGCGCCTTTGGCCGCAGCGTCGGCCAGGTCATCGGCCAGCATGTTCCAGCGACAACCCGCATACGCCTTTTCGCGGTGGACGCGGGCCTGGCGGCGACGAAGCACATTCACCCAGACAGCATGGGCAAGCTTCGCAAGTTGCCGATCGCCGCGGCGAAGCTGCCCCCCCCCCCCCCTAGCGGCACGAATAATGCATGGGGAATCGCCGACAATATGATACTCAACGTCAAAAACGGGCCGCCAAGACCCAGAAGCAGCCCCAGATGAGGCCGCGCAGCTCCACGGTCGCGCTCGCGGCGGTGCCTGCCGCGAGCCCCACGGAGCCCGTCGCTTCAAGGCTGCCCCTCCAAAGCCCCCAAACCGAAACCGCACTAGGGCCCTGAACAACGGCCACCAAAACCCAAACGCCCCGCGCCTGACCCCAGAAGAAATGCGACCCATCCGCGTAAACCCAGAACTGAGTCGGCACACTTGGTTCAGGCGGGGCACGTTGCACAGCCACGCGGGAAACGTCATCACGTAATCCTGACATCAGCAACTCCTCTTCCAAAAGGGGGGCTCGGGCCACAGCAATGGCGCAAGAGAGAGGCGGCAAGGCCCTAAAGCTGCATCTCATTGCGGCGCTGCTAACGCCGCCTTCACCATGCTGCTCATGCTGCAAAGACTGGCATGGATGGGCAGGTCTTTTCTCGACGCGAGCGCTCGCACGCAGAGCTGGCTGGGAAGGGGGGGGGGGGGGGGGCAATGGCCCTGGCACGCACCTGTCAAGGGGGGGGGTCCGACGGGCGCCCCCCGGCATGCATCAGACGACGACGGAGGAGCGAAGGGGTCTCAGGAGCCCTGGGGGGGCAGCTCCGAACACACTCCCTGCTCTCGCACTGCGGCTTGGAAGTTCTTGTCAGCGGGGGTTCCCATGGAGTCATCTGGCATGGGCCCGTGGTCGAGTTCGTGCGCATATAGAGCCGCCTTGGGCTCAACGTGTCTGATTTGTGAAACACCCCAGCGCGCACCTCGAATATCTAGTCTTCGGGAGGGCCTCCTGGCCCCTAGGACCCCCCCCCGACCCACGTCTTCGCGAGGAAGACTCTTCAAGAAACGATCTGCCCTGAGCGCGAGATGCCACAACGTGTCTAGAATAACGCGGCCGGCAACCACGGCAGCGCACGTAACCATCTCCTCATGTCCCAAGGAAGACGGATCTCAAGCGCTGAGGTGGCTGGCGCTGGCAGAGGGCCCACCGCGCATGTCCCAGCGCATGGTGACGAACTCTGGAACGTCTGACTCTGACCACGCTGGCGCTTTCGGCCCTGCCGTGAAAGAAGTTGGTAGCGGAGCCACGTGATGTACGCATCCTTCCATATTCCGAAGTAGTGACAACTCATCAAGTTCAGGAGGCTCATCGCCAACTGCTGCTAGTTCGTAGTGACGCTGTCGCACAGCCAGATGGGCCAAGGAGGCCTGATGAAGACGTTCAATATCGGATACCATGCTCTCAGAGTTGTCATGATCAGAAAGCTCTCCAGCAAGACGTAGGCGCGCGGCTCGTAGCTGTTCCAGGCGGGGGATCGCGCGCATGGCCCATGCGGCTGGACTGTCGAGGCCGATTCTGCGGAGGCGGTCAACACGGCGCTGCCACGGCTCGCGGGCGCGCGCGTAGGCCGAGAGGCAGCGTCGTGGGCCACCGCGCGAAGGTACGCAGGGCACTGAGCCGCATCCATGATGAGCGCGTCCATCTCGGCCGTTTCCAACAGGCACTGCTGCGCGAAGTGTTCGCACCACCGCAGCCAGCTATCCCTGGCCATGTCACGGCTCCACAGGATCTGATCGCAGGCCCACGGCTCTGCGAAGGCGGTCACCCAGTCGACGAGGTCGCGCCTGAGGGCCATGGTGTTGGACGCGATGCCATCAGAGCTGGTCGGCACTCAGAGCTCCCGCGCCTCGGCCGCGTTCCCATCGGCTGGGTAAGCGCCAGGAGCTGGTTCGCAACCGGTGCCAGTTGGGAGGGGTCCGCCGCCGCCGTGCCCCCCATCTGGGTCGGGCCGAACATCCCACCGCACGCATAGGGGCCCTTTGACGCGACATCCTTCGCGGGGCGCAGCTACTCCTTGGGGGCTATCGCCGGCGGCGCCGATGCTGGCGGCGCTTGAGAGGCTGCCAGTGGCGACCTGGGCCCGCCAACTGGAGTTGGCGAGGCTGCAACCGAGATCACCGAAGCGGGCGGGCCCACAATGAGACCGCTGATGCCCGCGCCCCCCGTGGCATTCTCGTGCGCCGCCTGGACTTTGGCCTCGGGGGCCTCCGCGGGCGGCTCGGCCCCCCTCTTCGGCGATGGGCTGCCAGCTGGGCGCAGCGGCAGCTGCTGTGTCGTTGTCGCCAGGGGCCCCAGCCAGGGTGACGATGGGGCCATTGCCAGGTCCCTTGGGCGGGCACACGTCGGGGGGCGGCTGCAATGGAGCGGATCCCTGCGGCTGCTGCTGCTGCCTTATCTGGCACTGCATGAGGAAGGCCAGGATTAGCTGCGCGTTCGCATCCGTCAGGGGGACGTTCATGTTGGGATCCTGCGGTGGCATCATCGGCCACGCGCCTGGCTGCACTGGCGGGCGCATCGCCTGCTGGAGCGGGGATACCCCCGCGCGAGAAGGACGCGGCGCTGCCGTTGAGCCCGAGGCCGTGAAAGGCAACGGCGGGGTCGGCTGCTGCTGCGGCGGCGGGGCCACGTCGAGCGCCCGGGCAGCTTCCTGCCGCGCCCTCTGCCCCGCCCGCCCTTGCGCCCCCAGTTCCCCCAGGGCGATCCCCAGGGAGGCGTGTTTCTCCGCGGCGGTGCCCCGCTCCTGGGCGACCTCCCCCAAGGTCTCCTCGAGCTTGGTGATCTTCTCCCGCGCCACCGTCATCGCGTACTTTGTCTGGGCGGTGCACGTCCTCAGCGGGTCGAGCGCGCTGATGTCGCACTCGGCCACCGCCATCTCCCCCAAGGGCGCGGTGCCCTCTGCTCCCGCGCGGCGGGTCGCCGGCACCAGCCGGGCCAAGACCTCCAGGCCGTGGGCGAGGTCCGCCTTGTGGGCGTTCTGCTGCGCCTGGGCGGCTGGCGGCCGCGCGAACTTGGGATGACTCTCCGCCGTCGATCAGCGCCTGCATCTCCGCGCGCGTTATCGGCCCATTTCGGCCGCGCGGCCGCGGACGGAACGGGGCGTCCTGCGGCGGCAGGGGCTGCTGCTGCCCCTGGGGAGGCTGGTCGCGCGGCCGGCTGCTGGCGCTGCTCCGGGGCCGGTGGCGGCTGGAGGAGCGCCCGCGCCACTTGTGGCCACACATGCATTGCCAATGCTTCATGGCCACGTCCCGCGAGCAGCCCTGACAGCGCCATGTCTTGCCCATGCGCTGACGAGCGCGCCGAAAGGTCGCGTGCAGTGGCGCTCGACTGGAGCGCGAGGCCCATGGGCCACCCCTTGGCAGCGCCCAAGTTCGAAGCGCCAAGGACACGCGTTTCGAACTTGAGCCAACATGGCTACGGATCCTCCTCCTCCTCCCCCTCCTCCTCGTCCTCATCCTCGTCCTCCCCCTCCTCCTCCTCCTCCTCCTCCTCCTCCTCCTCCTCCTTCTCCTCCTCCTCCTCCTCCTCCTCCGTCTCTTCCACCTCCTCCTCCTCCTCATCCTCCTCATCCTTCTCCTCCTGTTCCTCCCCCTCCTCGTCCTCCTCTCTTCTATAAACGCACCCAACGCGCAGGCGCCTAGTGGAACGCGTGCCGGAAACCTTTTGGGGAGCATTGTGGCAGTCTCTGGAGCCTCTCTGGGCCTTCCTTCGGAGTCCTTCGGGGCCTCTGTTGGCCCGTGTGAGGGCCTATTTCGGCCTTTCCGGGCCCCTCTTGGCTCGCCGCGGGAGCTCAACCCGTCTTGGAGCCCTCCTCGGGCCTTCTCCGACCATGTAGGAATCCTCTGGTGGCCCCCATCGGGTTTCCTGGGTCTCTCTCGGGCCGTATTGCAGCTCTTCTGTGCCGCTCGAAGCTCTCTTTAGCCCATCCTGGAACCCTCTTTGGGGCCTCTGGAGCCTGGGGCCCATTCTGGTAACCTCTTGAGCCGTCGCGACCGCTGGTAAAACTGAAAAGCGAATATACGTTTGAGCGCGCCCGTTGTGTTACAAGAGGGGGGATCGGGTTTTGAGTTACCGATAGTTCCCTGTTCGAGTTTCCCTATAATTCCCTAATTCCAATAATTGCCCTTGAATCTCCAAATAATTCCCTATAGGTTCCCTATAATTCCCGCCTGCTCCAACTAATGATTATGGGTGTCAATTATACTCGGTCTTACATGGTTAGCCGATATTACACGGAGAGGGGGTGGGGCTACAGGAAAACCACACCCATGGACCTCAAAGGCCTACAGGAGCCCCGGGGAGCCACGGGAGGAGCCACGGGATGAGCCACGGGAGGAGGCACGGGCTCGGCATTCGAAGCTCTCGCCTGCTCCAGCTGCTGAGGAGGGCCCTCACCAGGGGGCCTCGTCGGGCCCTCGGGGTCCCCAGGGTCCCGAGGAGAGGGCTCGGAAGAGGTGGAGGAAGAGGAAGAGGAGGAGGAGGAGGAGGAGGAGGAGGAGGAGGAGAAGGCCCCGAATTAACAGGAAGAACCGTCCAGGCATTAGAAGGAAAAGTTCCCCGGGAGGTCCCGGGAGGTGGGGCCCCCTGAGGTGCCCGGGAGATCTGTTAATTCTGGACGGTAATCCCCGAACCCTTGGACGGTAATCCCCAGCAATGAAAATCATGTGGAGCGAGGGGTGGGGGAGCTCGGGTTGCTCTCCTGCAGTTGCTCCTCGCCGAGAGCCTTCCAGAGGCGCCGGAGTCGCCCCGGACGGCCGCCCGAGGTCCGAGGAGGATCCAGGCCCCGCCCCCCTCGGGCGCCAGGCTGACGAGTCCCTCGAGACCGAGCTTGACAGGTTTATCGACTATATCTCTCCTCCTCCTCCTCCTCCTCCTCTTCCTCCTCCTCCTCCTCCTCCTCCTCCTCCTCCTCCTACTCCGTCTCCTCCTGTATGCGAACGCACCCACTGGGGCCTTGGAGTCGAAAAATAAGAGATAAAAGGAATACAAAACACTTGAAGGGAATACAAGACAATTAACGGGAATACATGGCAAGACAATGAACGGGAAAACAATAAAAGGAATACAAAACAATTAACGGGAATAATTAACGGGAGGGAAGAATTAAGAAGAAGGGAATTAAAGGGAACTGCAATCGGCTCACAACCCGATCTCCCCCCTAGTAACACAACGGGCGCGCTCAAATATACGTTTTCCCATAAGAAATGCTTGATTATTGCCTTTGGAGGGCCTTCTCAGCGGCCTCTTGAAGAGTTGTGGGGGTGTCATTTGGAGCATTTTGCGACCCGTCTGGGAGCCCATTTCGGCTGTCCCAAGCCCCTCTTGGCATGTCATGGGTAGCTGAACCGTCTCGGGGCCCCCATGGAGCCTCTCCGACCATGTAGGGATCCTCCGGCGGCCCCCTCGGGCCCCCTAGGAACTCTCTCGGGCTGCTTTGGAGCTCTCTTGTGCTGCTCGACGCTCTCTTAAGGCTGTCTTGGGGCCCTCGTGGGGGCCCCGTGGACCGCGTGGCGCCGATTTGGGGAGCCTTTTGGGCCGACGTGGTCGCCGATGGAACAAAAGAAGCGAAAATCATAGAAATGTACGTTGTTCCATTGGAAATGCTCGTCTTTTGCACCCGGGAGCCATCCCAGCGGCCTCCTGGACCGTTTTTAGGGAATCCTGGTCGGCCCGTTTGAAAACCCTCTGGGAGCCCAGTTCGGCCGTTCCGGGTCCCTTTTCGCCCGTCATGGGGACCTGAGCCCGTCGTGGGGCCCCCGGGGGGCCCTCTCCAACCATGTAGGGATCCTCCGGCGGCCCCCACGTGGTTCCTGGGTACTCTCTTGGTACTCTCTTGGGCCGTGTGGGAGCTGTGCTGCTCGAAGCTCCCTAAAGGCCGTCTGGGGGCCCTCTTGGGGGACTCTTGGGCCGTCTGGGGCTCGTTTTGGGAGCCTCTGGGGCCGTCGCGGCCTCTGGGGCCGCCGCGGCCGCTGGTCTCAGCGCGCTCTTCAGCCACCTCCCAGACAACCTGGGGCGCTTTGGGCGCCTCTTGGGACAGTTTGGGAGCCTCTGGGGGCCCCGGGCCCCTTCTGAACTTTATTGAAACCCCCAAAACCCCCATGCGAACCAGGGGTCGCAGTTTCGGGACCCCTTGGCCTACTCCGATATATATATATATATATATATATATATATATATATGTGCGTATATACATATATATATATATATATATATGCATACATACATACATACATACATACATACATACATACATACATACACACATACATACATACATACATATGTATAAATAGATTGCGCAACTGGCGTTGTGATATTCAATACGAGGAGCAACACATGCGGCGTAACCGCTGTTGTGTCGTAGGCGTTGCGCAATGGATGTGGTGCTACCTGACGGTACAATTTACGTGGTACGCACTACGTGGTGCAATTTATGTTGTGCCAAGTATGTCTTGCAACATAGGTCGCGCGATATACATGTGCAATATTTGTGATGTATGATGTGCAAGGTAATTCGCGTGGAGCACTCTATGTTGGGCAATGCGCGTGGGTCTACTCATGTTACGCCATACGTGGATCGATATATGCTGAGCGATATATATATATATATACACACATATATAGATGTGGTGCTATCATTGCGGCGCAACCCATGCGATGCAATTTAGATGGCGCAATCAATGTGGTGCGATCTATAATGTGCAACACACGTGGTGCAATCCACGTGGCGCAATTCAAAGCGCGTGGTGCAAATTTTGTGATGCAATTATTTTCGTTCGCGGTGAATTGCCCACTCCACTGCTCGCGCAATCATCCCAACCACCCACCCACAACTTGGTTTGGAAAACCCACGCGGCGGCGATTGCGACGAGCGCTTGAAATTGGCTGGTGCATCTCTGCGGCCGCGTTAGCCCGCGCGCGCTCGCACGCGCAGCGGTCAGCTAAATTGGCGCGACCGACGCGGCAAGTGCGGCGCTAACCGCCGGGCACTTCCCAGCGGGCACTTCAATTCGAGTCGGCGACCTGGGCGAACGCGGCATCATGGCAACGTCGACAACTGTAGATTTGATGACACGGTAGCGATGCTGGCGGCGAAAATGTCATCGACGACGGCAAAGCCAGTGACGGCGCCGATGCTGGTCACGCCGACGGCGACGATGGCGTCCTCGAGTAGGGGGCGAAAACGAAACGTTGGAAAAAGTTCGGCACGCGCGCGCGGTCGACGAGCACATGGCCCGCCATGTTTTATTTGACACGGATCGCCCCCCCCACACCCGCCCCAGGCACGCGCGCAAGGGCGTTCGATTTCGACGCGCGGCGCGAGGGGCCCGTTTGGCCGAAGTCAATGAAAATGTTCGGAAACCGACGGTTTCCTTGAGAATTCGCTGGATCGCAGGCGCCGGCATTTTTGAAAACTGATGTTGTAAAAGCCATGTTCTTTATATGATTCGGGACACTCGGCTTTGAAAGCCTCACACAACGCGAGTGTGGAATGGATTTGGGCATGCGCGCGCGGCGACGCGCGCGCGTGCATTTCGTCCAGTTTTGGGCGAAGGATTCTCGCGACAGAGCGCGCGCAAGAATGGATGCTCGAACGATTTCGACACGCGCGCGCGAGAGGCCCGTTTGGTAGCAATTCGTGGACATGTTGGAAATCGAATGGGTTCCTTAAGAATTCCCAAATGCCTGAGCGCCAGCTGTTTTTTGAACACGTGTCATTGCGGAACCATGCGTTCTTTGTTCGGAACACTCTGATTTAAAACCCCCACGAAGACATGCTGAAGGATTTCGGCATGCGCGCGCGACGGCGCGCGCGCGTGCGCACTTCGTCCCATTTGAGCTGGGGACTCTTGAAAACTGGTGGTTGCTGGTAAATGGGCGCGCGCGCATGCTAGCTTTCGCAGAGCACAAAGGGGGCGAGACAAGTCAAACTGGGATGGCATGAGCGCACATTTCGGATAGACGATGGGACAGAAACATCTGCACACTGCAATGCGAGAGAAGAACCGCTGATTCCTGGGAGGTAGATCCTAATACGGCTCGAGAAAAGAGAACTGCATGTTGAAGAACTTGGAATCCGCCGGCCCCCTTGTGGGGCCACCAGGCTGCGAGGCGCGTGATTCGCAGTTTCCTGTACCAGTCGTAGGTTGTAGTTTCCAGTGTTACAGTTCTGCTTCTTGCTGGTTACTGTAACTAGTTGACTTCTTGCTGGTTACTGTAACTAGTTGATTGACCGCGCGAGGGGGGGGGAGGCCCAAACAAGACTTTTAGCCTCACCTGGGCGCGTTGTCTGAATTGCTGGGGGGGCTCGAAATCGACACCCCTCACGCAGATCCGCGGGGTCAGGGTCCAAAAACACATGGGATTTGCCACATTTCTGAAATTCGGTGCCACCCCTCACGCAGATCCGCGGGGTCAGGGTCCAAAAACACATGGGATTTGCCACATTTCTGAAATTCGGTGCCACCCCTCACGCAGATCCGCGGGGTCAGGGTCCAAAAACACATGGGATTTGCCACATTTCTGAAATTCGGTGCCACCCCTCACGCAGATCCGCGGGGTCAGGGTCCAAAAACACAGGGATTTGCCACATTTCTGAAATTCGGTGCCACCCCTCACGCAGATCCGCGGGGTCAGGGTCCAAAAACACAGGGATTTGCCACATTTCTGAAATTCGGTGCCACCCCTCACGCAGATCCGCGGGGTCAGGGTCCAAAAACACAGGGGATTTGCCACATTTCTGAAATTCGGTGCCACCCCTCACGCAGATCCGCGGGGTCAGGGTCCAAAAACACATGGGATTTGCCACATTTCTGAAATTCGGTGCCACCCCTCACGCAGATCCGCGGGGTCAGGGTCCAAAAACACATGGGATTTGCCACATTTCTGAAATTCGGTGCCACCCCTCACGCAGATCCGCGGGGTCAGGGTCCAAAAACACAGGGATTTGCCACATTTCTGAAATTCGGTGCCACCCCTCACGCAGATCCGCGGGGTCAGGGTCCAAAAACACAGGGGATTTGCCACATTTCTGAAATTCGGTGCCACCCCTCACGCACATCCATCGCAAGGCGTGGTAACCCAAACTGCGAGTACTCCCTCGGCCCTTTAATCCCAAGGTGTGGTAACCAAGCTCGTAAACCATACACGTCTTACCAATCGCCCTGTGTGGTAACCCCTCTTGTGATCAGTTGTTTTTGCCGATTGCGAATCGGCCTCGCATGAAGTTCCGATACTGCTGCACGACAGCGCCAAAGCCTCATGACTTAGCTCTTCCATGGCCCATTCTCCGAGAGAGGGGGCCCGCGGCAGGGGGCGAAGCCCTTACGGATTAAAAACTCCTGCGAACTTGGAATTAACAACTCCTGCAAAACCCATGGGGCGGGAATGGCGATGAGTGCATGACGTTGGCTGGAGCATCTCTGCGGTCGCGCTACCCCGCGCGCATTCGCGCGCACGGCGGCCAACTAGTTTGGCGCGACCGACGCAGCCGCGATGGCGCTGACCGCCGGGCACATCCCAGCGGGCACTTCCGCGCGAGTCGGCGGCTTGGGCGGGCGCGGAATCGCGGCGACGTCGAAGACGGCACTCGCGGTGACAGTAGCGACGATGGCTGCGATAATGACGATGACGACGCCAAGGCCAAGAACGGCGCCGATGCGAGTCACGCCAATGAAAGGATCGGTGTCCTCGCATCGGCGATGGAGACGCTGCAAGGAGCGCGACGCGCGCGCGCGACCGTCGCGCGCGATTGGCCCTCATGGCACTACTGGACAAGACAAGGATCGCCCCCCCCCCCCCCCCACCACCACCACCACCAACACCAGCACACGCGCAAAGGCGCTCGAATCAATTCAGCACGCGTCGCGGGCAGCCAATGTTGATCTACCAACGCACATTACACTCGCACGAGATCGCGCGCTGACCTTTTTCTGAAAACGGGCAATGCAAACAATGCGAGGTAGATGTTGGTGAAAATATTGGAGAAACCAGTGGTTTTGATGAGAGTTCGCAACAGTGCGAACGCTTTGGATGTTCCAATGCGTTTTCGGCGCGTTCGATTGCCAACTGCTTGGCAAGCCTAAGAAAGCTTGAATGATTATGACATGCGAGCGCGTCGACGCGCGCGCGCGTGCACGTCGCCCCACACGTTAGGACAAATTGGCGGCAACTGATGATTAGCGGCAAACGAGTGCGCATACGATTTCCCGCAAAAAATGGAGGAGGTACGAATGCACATTTCGGATGGGCGATGAAGCAAAAGTGCATGCAAATTGCACCGCTAAAAAAAGAACCGCCAAGTCTGGGGAGGGGGCGGGCGCGACCCTGATACTCTTTCAGGCCAGAAAATTTACGCGGCGGGGGAATGCACGCGGCGCAAGCTGCGCGGTGCAATTGATTTTTACAAACAAACTGACAATCCCATGCCCTTGCAAATATCACACCCACCAGCCCGCAACTTGCGACTGCGATGGGTGATTGACGCCGGCTGGAGCACCTCCGCGGCCGCACCAGCCCGCGCGTGCACGCGCGGGCAGCGGCCAGCTGGCTTGGCGCGACCGACGCAGCCGCGGCGGCGCTGACCGCCGGGCACTTCCGAACGGGCACTTCGGTGCGAGTCGGCGACTTGGGCGGGCGCGGCATCATTGCTGCGTCGACAATGGTAGGCCCGACGATGATAATGGCGAGCGGCCAGCGACGGCGCCGCTGCCGATCGCGCCGAAGACGACGACGGCGCCCTCGCGTCGGCGACGAAGGTCTAGGAAAGGTTCAACGCGCGCGCGGCCGACGCGCGAGAGTGGCAGCACGGCATCATTTGACGCGGGTCGCGCCCCCTGTGTATGGGGTTGAAGCACAAGGGCACAGAACCCCTGATCCGTTGGTAGAGGGAAGGAGGGATAGATGGATGTCTTTCCCTCCTGCACGATCAAAGGTCTGATCGATCTGTCCCAATACCTGAGCCCAAACGGCCAGGCGCAGGAGAGGTGAGGATAAGGAGTATATACGAGGGTATTACACGGGTTCTATTCACACCCCCCGTCCCGAATCCCGCCCGCGAGGGTGGGGCTCGGGAACAGAGGAAAAGACTCCATCACCCTTTTACTCCGTCAATCCTCAGGTCTGCAGGCAGCTGAGCTCAAAGTCAGTAGAGCCTCAGCTGCAAAGTAAGGTAAGAAGGAACACCCTGGGCCCCGATTTCTTCGCCAAGCACGCTTTGGCGCCCCCTCGGTGCGCCCCCCAAAACGCCTCGGCACTCGAGGGCGGAGAAGAATGAGACACGGGTGGGCGGAGAAAGAGGATCTGAGCAATAAAGCAACTTGTAATCTGCCTCGCCTTTGCGAGGCAGGTGTTGCCACCAGCTGTCGGATTATTCTCAACGCAATGTAGTTATACAGTAATGAATACGCATGCTGAGGTCGCGTTGATGAACACGATCGTGCTACGAAACGCAACTATATATAAAAGCAAATGTCTGGCCAGACGAAAGGTCGTGTTGACAAACACGAAAGTTGCATGTATGTAAATTCTATATGGCGACTCCCGTTGGCGCTGCTCCATAGGAGGCTGCCTTGGTTATCGCAAAAGATGTTTTTTATGTGTGGCCGCTTGCTTTATATAGTGAAGTGGCCTAGAAGTATATAATAGCCACCGCTCAAGGCGAACTTGGATTATAATGAAGTTCAAGCCTTTCGAGCGGTGGGCCTTGCGGCCGACTCACTACGCGTCGCCGTTCTGGTAGAACCTGCGGCCCCACATCCTGCGGCCATCGTACGTCACGTAGCTCGTCGCGAACGTCTCCGAAGATGTCCTCGGGATCCAGTGACGAAACCACTTGTTGTACTGGATGTCGCGGATGTATACGAACTCGTCGCTGTTCAGCGCGATGTAGATCCAGCAGTTGATGTAGGAGCTCCAATACCTGGGGCCCCAATGACTGTCCTCAAGGTCGTCGCGCCAACAGGCGGCGTAGTCTGTCGTGCGCGCTCTCTTGGCGCGCGGCCCCGCGGGCATGAGGTCCGCCGCGCCAGAGGCGCTGGACTGTGCAGCATCGCCAGGGGCAGGGCGCGGCGGCGGCGGCGGATGGCGCGGCTCCATGGCATCATCAGACTGATGGGAGTGTGTATCAGGTTCGATCGGTTCGGTTCTCATCCCTGAATCAACCCCCCTCTGGTCGGTGTGTGTCGGATCGAGGGAGCCCAACAACTCGTTAGCAATCGCAGCAAGCTTGCGCTGCGTGACTTTCTCACGGGTGCCATCCCTTCTAGGGAGGGCAATCGTGACAAGTCCGCGAGCTTGCCGCGTTTGTCTGTCGAGTCTGCCCTCGTTCAACCACCATTTCTTCCGACCAGCTTGGCCTGTCCTGATGCTGGCATCGAGGATCGCACATGCATCACGCATGTCGTCCACGTTCCAGGCCTTCTTGCCCACGTTCACGCGAGCGCCTGTCATTTGGTGGTGGAACTTCAAATTGTTGAGAGAACGCTGAACGAGATTGGCGTATGGGTAGCACAGAGGTCTGTCGTCATCAGCCTCGCCCATCAGTCTGCACTCGTGTGCAGGAGGGCGGCCAGAGTCGACCCACTTCTGATACCTCTTCCTAGAGGAATTAGCCATTCTCCTCAGCGAGTCTTTCTCATTACCTGGGAATGAGCGCGCGCCCGTCATGATGACTTGCGCTCCGTCTCTCATGTACCTCGTGATGCCATCCTGGGAGAGCGTCATCTTGATCCAGTTGGTCAGCTTGTGGAGATATGCTAGGTCGCTCTGGACGGCGGTACTTTTACCCGTAGCACCTACGGCCACGGTGCACTGCCAGCAGATGTCACAAAGGGCACCATCACCTGTAACAATCCTAAGGGATAAGTCTCGACCGCAATTCCGACACCGCGCGGCATCATGCTGGATCGTTTCTGGGGCCCCCTTCCGTCGTGAGATGCTCACGAGATTCCCAGCGAGTATCCTGACCACGAGCAAGATTGCGGCCAATCTGATCCATGGCCTCGCGGATGATCTCGGCATTCGGTCGGGAAGCGATTGATCTACTCAATCCCTCGATCTCGATCAGAGACAATATTTCCCCTGGCAGTCCTATGTGCTCTGTCGTGTCGGTGTCCGCATCCTCAGTATCACCATGGCATACGTTTTCAGTACGGAGACGGCGAGCCTCCTCCTGCAAGGCGGACTCGTTGTCGCCCTCCTCGCGGTTGACTCCCGTCTGCTCGGCTATGATCCTTACCATGGTTTCTTGATCAGGAGCTGCGGATGCAACGCTGCCTGGGTCCTGGGGAAATCCTGCTCCGCGCCTGGGTCACGTGGCGCGGCAGGTGTTTCCACCAGCTCCGTCCACACGGGGAAGCCTGGATTGCCGAATGTTTTGATGCAGTGTGTAAATAGATCACGCAACGTTTGGAGTGCGGGATGTTTCTGATGGATAGCATCTTTTGTGAAGTCACGGAGCTCCGCAATACTGTCCATCAATATGGTTTGATACACTTTGGATATCCATTGAAAGACGCCTGTAGTCGACTCCTCGATGGTCTCTGGGTCCAGGTAGTGTACCAACTGTTTGAAAAAGCGGTCTGCACTGCAATATGGTAAGTCACGTGCCCATTTGTGGGTATGATCATAATTCAAGTAATATTTCTCTGCATTCCATGCTTTGGATCCGAATTGAATCTCAAATCGTAAGTACGATTGTGTTTTATCAACCACAATCCTGTCCGCGCCAGTGTGCACCTCAATGATTTGTTTCATCTTTATCATAGGTGAGTCCACCAACAACTCCGACGTCCAGCGGTATATGCGGCGGTCATATGACTGTTTAATACACTTTGAATCCTCCTCTGGGTCGTAGTCGGGGCGGTTGAGGAAGTCTTCTGGCGGGTCAATAACGTTGTCGAGTATGCTCGCGTCAACGTGCTCATATGCTTGGATCTATGCTGATAGATCTGCTTTCATGTTGTCATTTGCCGCTTTTTCCTCGGCGGTGAGCGGTATGTTTGATATACCCACGATAACGGTAACCAAAGGTTCATCAGATGGGCCTGCCGTTCGTTGAGGTCCATCGTCCGCAGGAGCGGTATCTTCGGCAGGTGTGGCCACCAGCTCTTCGGGATCGGGTGTCCGAGGAGCGGGCCGTCTGGTCGGTGTACGTGGAATGCGTGGCCTATAAATGCTCGGCATACCAAGATATGGCAGACTGCCATCTGTTTTGTGCTGAAGTATTTTGTCACGGCATGAGGATGGTCCTTCCAGGGCAGTATTCATATATGTCGAGTCAATGGCATA
This sequence comes from Prorocentrum cordatum, assembly GCA_963575745.1. Taxonomy (NCBI): domain Eukaryota; class Dinophyceae; order Prorocentrales; family Prorocentraceae; genus Prorocentrum; species Prorocentrum cordatum. The sequence continues at coordinate 650,622 of CAUYUJ010018893.1, read as the reverse complement.
TTCGTCGGCACGAATTGGCAATGCAAAGACAACGCCCTTGAGAGGCATGCTTTTGTCATTGTACCATATGTTTACCCATCGCAAACCGTAGTTGAGAATAGGTATCTGTACCGCGAAGAACTTGTCAAAGACTCCGAAATGAATGATTGGGCAACATATGTGGCCCTTATTCATGGGGAGCTTGGTATTGTGATTGCCCTTGGGGTAGTGATTGTCGTAATGATAACAGTTGATAGATCCCCAATTCTTGATGATAATGAAGTCCCCCATGCGAACTTCATTAAATGCACGCCGACGATCCCAATCTTTTTGTGTAATCTTTGATGTAATGGGTCGAAGAGCCTCTCGGCAGTATGACAGGGCAATTAACCATTCATTATCATCTGCTTTGTGATTGGTGTCCGCAATCATAGCACGGACCATTTGCTCATCCAAGGCGTCGGCTCCAGATATGCGGCCAGCAGGGGTTGCCCCCAGCTGAGGGGCAATCGGTCGCTGAGCCGAAGGTGCTGATGCTGACGGTGTCCTTGGCTGCTGATCCATGTCCTGATCCGTGTCAGCAGGTGTAATCCCAGGAGGGTTGTCGATGAACTCTCCAGGAAGATAGGCGCAAATTTCGCACTTGCTCAATGGCTGTTTCGCGGCCAATGGCGGGTAGTCCCATGTGGGGCCCTCCGGCCATATCTGCTGGCCGTGAATGTGGCGTGGTTGGAGGCGGTGAATTGCAATAACTGCCGCTGCTGGAACCACGTCCTCTGTCATGATAGCGCCTTGAGCGCCCAGCCAAAATCTGCAACCAGCTTTTGTGGCGATCTCCATGTTGATCACCAACTCGACCTCGTTCTTGTAGTGATTGAACTTATATGGCTCTACTGAGGTGTGGGATTCTTCTGGACATTGTCTAGATATGTGCTGGAACTGAAGAATGCCTCCGTGCGTTGTGATGGTTTATGATGCTTGTCTCTCTGAGAAGATGGATCGACGCAGCCTGGAATGATACCTGTTTTCAGGATGTTGCGCCAAGCACGGAGTGCTGTGCCGTGGTGGAGGTATTTCACGTCTGTCCACGGTAGGCTCTCCCAGCCCATATTCCATGGTTTGGACAGTGGTTTAACGCAACTGTGGCCTCCAACACATCGAATAGCAATGACGCTGTTCCAATCGAAACAGCTGGGATCATCTCCCTCGGGGATTGGTTTGGCGTATATTTCGATCATATTTTTCTGCGGGTCAATATGTCTCTGGAACGCACGAATGATGAAGATGGGGTAATAATCGTTCCAATCGGGATACCCATCCTTTTCACCATCTTTCTTGAAGTGCGACACGGCCGCGTCCATGGATGGTCCGTCGTGGTTGTTGCGATCTTTGAATTTCCATTGGACCACTTCCTGAAAGGATTTCCAATTACTTGGAATCTTCCATTCACGATCTGTTGTCTTCGTCCAAATGTTGATACGCCTATCGTGAAATTGATTGATATGGAACTTTTTGTAGTGAATCTCGTGGCGTAACATGGTCGTGATGTCTTTGCTCATGTATGTGGGTGCCCCCAGCCACTCATCATCAAGTAACTCGGGACCATAACGTACGTCGTCGTAATTTGGTAACGATATCCACTTCCATTCTGGAAAGCAACCAGACTGTGGAATATCAGGCGCGTGAGCAATCACACAATCATCGTGTAACAGCGGCTCGTACCATTCATTGTTTTCCAGGCAGGCGAATCCATTGATCGCGGATGTACCCCGCAATACTGGACATACGTATGGATGGTCGTCCTTGATGCCCGCTTGCAGCTTCCACTCTCGAATAGTGCATGCGTTATCGAACATCCCGACCTGGCTGATGTCCTCATACATGGAACGCTCGCAGCTGTCCTGCCATGATAATAAATTCATCTCGTGTGGAGAAGATTCCTCTTCGGCAGGAGTTGCCTCCAGCTCCATGGCCTCTAGGTCAGCGCCGTCGTCAGGGATCGGTACTGCCTCGGCTTTCGGGAGCTGATCTGCTGGCTGCTGGTCTGCTGGCGTATGGTGTAGGGTTGGTCCAGGAGTCGATGACTTTGGCACGGCTATCGATGGCGGGCCAGGTTGCAATGGCTCAGGCAATGGGCCTGGTGGTGCTGGCTGTTCCGCATCGGCCGCCGCGCGCCACACGGACGTCGGAACATCAGGATCATACCCCAATGCCACGCGATCTAGTGCATTCTGTCTGAAGAATGTGTTGCATGCTTCGATGGTCCGCTCGTTCTCGGCAGCAGGGCCGACACAATGAGATGTCAAACTGTTGTTTTCCGCAATGAGTCGTGATCTGGTCGCGTTATCATCTCCATCCAAGTCGGTAATCTGTTGTAGAAACTGCTCGAACACAACCCAAGTAACAGCATGTGCATCTTCAACCGTTTTAATGATCTTGGGGTGGAGGAGCTCTTGTTTCTCGACTGAATCCCAGGATGCCCAAGCCCCAGGGTAGTCGTTGATCAACAGTAAGAGGTACTGGCATAAGTCGTCGTATGCCAGACCAAATGGATCATTTTCAGGGATAGCCTTGTTCGGCTCGCGAGGATCATGTGCTGGTGTCCGTATCGGCATTCCAGGAATAGGTTCCATTGCGTCGCCTGCGTTAGCAGGCAGTGATGCCGGCAGCGTACCATCGGCACATGATGCCATCCACGCACAATAAGCCATCTCGCTTGCCGTCTGTGTCATCAGCGTCGTGAGGCTGAGATCTCTCTTCCATTCGTTTGTCATCTTCTCTCTGAAGTCGAGAGCAGCCATGATCTCCTTGGCCTGTGCGTAGGCCTGCTCATCCGTGACAGGAGTCAGTAATGGCGCCCTGAATGGATATGGCTGAGAGGGCAGTGACTGAATCAAGGCGCAGAAGTTACGATAGCATACTGCGTCGCAGAACTGTGTCGTATCGCCATGTTATGATTGTTCTGTTTTGCATGCCAAGCCTGTGGGGTAATTCTATCGTACGCTTCAACCCAGTGGTCTGATGGAAGAACAGTAATACCACGATTTTGCATAATCCTGATCAGGTCGTTCGTGTGGTAATCAAAGTTCGGGTGCACGCCCCGCTGTGCTGCTTTGCCAGGCCCCATGACTGTGGGACAGCGGAAATACTGCATCACATCGACAAAACGTGATACTTCCACTTGCACGTGTACTGGCATGAGCGTCGGGACGCCACCCTCACATTCCATTTTCTGGAGCTCATATACGGCAGTAGGTGCACGATGTTGATGCCGACGCATGTCCACGGTGTTCTGTCCGTGGTTGGCGCATGCGATGTCATTCCATGGCATTGAGGCCCCTGCAATAATGTATTTGTTTCACATACGCAGGAAAATCATTGGCCCAGTAGCTCCAGATAGTCTCGTTTAACTCGCGCCACTTTTTGATGGAGGCATTGTCGCTGTGTAACATGAGGCATCTGGCTTCGCGCATCATCTTGATCATGTTGCGCTGCTCGAGGGTGCACTCAAACTGGTTGTTGAGAATAGCTGTGGTACGGGTGTCCTGTGTCTGCGTACGCTGGTTGCGCCGTTCCTCCATACCATAGCGGGTGTCTCCACCAGCCTCTGGCAATTGAACGCAATCTTGGCCGATTGGCGCATCGTTCTGTCTGAACCATCCTTTATAATTGCCAAAGGAGAATACCCACATCATGATGTCGTCGCGGATCATGGTCGACAAATGCTCGAGAGTAGCGCCGCCCATGTATTCCGCACGATTGAGGCACTGCATAAATAGCGGTACAAGAGCAACGTTTGATGCCTTGGCGAGATCTTCTCGCTTCTGTGCATTGTTGAGCTCGTCGATGCCGTGAGTTGGGTACTTCTTGCGTGTTGCACTCTTGGCCCCTTTCTTGGGCTGCATAATCCACGTTGAATCGGTGCACAAGTTGGCCCATTTGCATGCGTGCCCTGATGGACCAAAGGCATGATGCAAGAGTAGTCCCAAGTCTTCTTGTACGAGGGAGCACCACCCATTATCTGAAATAAGAGTAGAAACCAAACGACCACCACAGAAAGCGCTGTACTTTGCTTGTTCCAGCTCGAGTGGGTCAATATCAGGACCAGGAGTCAGACCAGGATCGATCTGGTCGGCGGCCTCGCCAAAGAAGTCGTTGCCCTCGTTGTATGGTTGCCAACGATAAGTACTTGTCATATCCTCGTCGTGCTCTGATATTGCCACCCAGCCTTCTGGATGATCGGATGGTGTTGCCACCGTCTTGGAGTATGATCCGATACCTCCGAAGCCTCCGCGCGCCGTCAGCCATGTGCTGAGCTTGCGGCGAAATTTGCCTGTCTGGCTAATGTCGGAAAATGCTCTCATGTTGGTGACCAAATTATCCTCAACAATGTGGCCGATGTGTCCAGATGTATCTGATGTCCTGGCTAAGCCAGGTGGGCGCGTGGGTAGCTTGGCCGTTGCACGCTCAAGTTTAGGAGCATAGCATGGAGTTATCAACCCATTGCTGTATACATCGGAAGGTGCACAAAGGCCATTTGAATAATAGAATTTTGTATCCTGAACGCTGTCATCGGCATACTGTTCCAGTGCTGCACTGCCGATCTTGGACCAATCATTGTGAATCATCACCCACTCTGTTTTCAATATCATCGTCGTAAAGTGCTCTGGTGGGCACTTTCGGTGCGTTCCTGGGATCACCTCGTTCAAATGATCATGTAAACCACGAACACTGTCTTGTACAGACGGGTTACGATTAAAGAGACTGGAAAGCATACACATGGCCCGCATGAATGACAGCCACGGTGTAGCCGTAAACGTGCTGTACTCATAGTTGGCGTCGCCGCCGACTGATCCACTAGTGTCATTGATCCAACTCTTGACGTCGGCGGACGCAGAGCGGGCAATTTCTCGAATAGTGGATTCGTCGGGCACGCGGAGATCGAACTCTCCACTGCGACCAGCACGCCGTTGATGTATGTATATGTAACCATCATCAGGATCACGAGGACGGCCAGCTTGAGCATGGCACGTGAAGCCCACGCGGTCGTCGTCCTTGGCGTTCGAGTCGTACTCAACGTCGTAGCCGATGGGCCTGCCGATGAGGTTGAGCGGCTGTGCCTGATCCATCTCGTGGATGGGGGCATCGGGATTAGAACCGATCTCGCTTATTTTCGCCTCGCACGCGGCGAACAGGATGCCTGTGAACTTGGTAGCTCGAGTCGTAAAATTGCTGCGGCATGAACGTATAATTAATGCCCTAAATCTCTCTGCATCCTGTGGAGGCGAGGGAAGATGGCGGGGATGTCTACCGTGCGGGGAACGTGCTCGTGAACGAGGTGTGCGCGACGCAATAGCTGCGGCTGGTACGCCAATGTGGTACATGCATGCGCATATTCCCTCGTGGTTGGCTTGTCCAATGCATCGGAATCCACATTCTGATCCTACCTCGCCCCATCTTTCTTTTTCTGTAAGTAATATTTTGCATACTTCCGGGCATCCATCCAGTTTTGGAGGTTCCGCAACATGAGGTAAACCATCGGGCCTCCGAGGCCCTCGCAGTGGTTTCCAGGGTTTCTTTGGAGGACACTGTACCGGAGTAGTTGGAAAGATGAGCGAGTGTTCCAAGAGATCCCTCCAGAGGTCTGCTTTCTTCGTCTCGAAATGTTCTCCTTTGTACCTACGTATTTGAGCTCGATATGTTCGAGTTGGCATGTCTCGCATATCCAATCCAGGTTGATACGATGAGTACGATGAAGATGACGAAGTGCTGGTGTACGTCCTTTTTGGACAATTTTGATCACGGCCTGGTTATCCTCGAGGACGATAAGACGCACTTTGGGAGAACTAATCTCTTGAGCCGGTTCTGGATCCACGTGCAATACTGTACCCTCATGGGATATTGTACGTCTCTTTGGAGGCGTGGGTAATTCCGTATTTAGCGGTAGTTGCCTACGGCTAGGAGAAGATCCCCGTGTAGGGGGTGCCTTGCGAGGCGATGGCTTACGCTTCTTTTTGGCTGCCAACGTCGGACACATCGCCGGGTCGGCGTGTCCATGGCAGCTCAAGCATGCATTCTTCTCTTTGCATGTTTTGGCAACTCCCACCACGGCTTCCCAGAATGATAGTAGTGGTAATCCTTCCAGTCGTAGTGCTGAGTCAAGGGCAACGATCTCGGATTCAGTAGATGAATGTGACACAACCGTTTGTTTCTTACATACAGCGATGACCGGAAAGAACGCATTGGGTCCAACAAGCGCGGCGATGGATGATGTAATGCAATCGGCGAACGAAGCGTCAGTGAAGAGCATGATGGATGTCTTGTCTGACGAATCACCTATCCATCCATGTAAACAATGTGTGCGCGTCGTTTTGATGTAGCATATCAACCGATGTAGACGTTTATCACACGTGGTATTCCATGTGGTAATTTCTCTGACCAGCATACATACTGGATGTAGAAGATCGAAACGACAGCAACGTGCCAGGTAGAGGATCTTCATCAGTACACTCGCCGCGTCCTGGCCAAGGATGCCCTCGTCGGAATAATCGGAATCAGTGAAGGAGGTGTCCTCAATGCCAGGAGTTTCGGCGTCAGGTAGGTCATCGTATGTGACTGGTATGGGATCTGTCGTGGTAGATGTCGTGTCGACCGATTTTGCTGGGCTGGATGATCGCGGCCGCGCGTTGAGCACACTAGTAGGTCTGGCGACCGACCCGGAGGATGCGGGCGATTTGGATCGCGAAGTCCTCGGCGAGTCGGATCGTTTCCGACGTGACCCTGGTCCCTGGGCGCGCTTGGAGGCGCATTCCAGGTACCGCTCAATGCACTGATCGGTAAAACCAAGCATATCATGTCGAATTCCACGAACTTGTTTGGCCGTATTGTAATCTTTCTCATTGTGCACGGGCAACATAGGGCGTATGGTAGACATTCTTTTGTCGAAAATAGTCTGCGGTACCTCATATGCCTGTTGTCCACAACCAAGATATTGTGAGTATGGAGTAGGTGGATCCAAGTCAATACCGCTTTTGCGGATATAATCCCAGCCAGCTTGTAGATTGTGAGCTGGGCCGGCTAATTTAAAGTCATCCACATATACTGAAAGTATCAGTCCCAGTTCGTTGCGTCTCCATACACATTCCCATCCTGAAATAGGTTCGAAACCAACGCTTTCTAAGCATGTACGGCATTTTCGTTCCCAAAAGACACCTGCGAGAGGGTGTCCGTATAGCGCCAATCGTAATCGGCACACTGGATTCTTGTATTTTGACCAGGATGTCGGTTTTCGCCATTTAGGTATGGTAACCCAAGTATCAACTAGATCGATTCGTCCGTCGCCGTATAATAATGCCTGCGTGTAGGCTCCAGGCGCATCACTTTGTTATCCCGCATATTGTGGCAATAATGCAGTAGCATCGCAAAGTTTAGAAGCCTCAATATGCGAAGCACTGGAAGCGGCGTCGGCGAATATTGCGGCCAAGCCAGTTTCATCTTTGCCTGTATTGCCCTGAACCACCACTCTGCCCTTGAATTTACGTAAATCAGGTGGAAGTTCTTCGTGTTTGACTGAAGATAGCTCTAAGATATTGAAGAAATGAACTTTCGTCCCAGCGCGGATAGCTTGCGACTCAATATCAGCTTTTTCTGCAACAGTCTCCAACATCCACGTTTGTTTCTTTTCCAATATTTCTTATTCTTTTCGTAGGGCTTCTTGTGCACGTGGTTATGCGGCAACTTCTTTCTTACTCAGGCTTCTGGTAACTAGGGCCGGGCGTGACCATGAGGAATCGGGTATTTTGTCCCTGTGTGCCGGTGCGTAGGTGGTCTCACGTGGCATAATTGGCATTGCTACCGACTGGGTGAACTGGCGTATGAGCGGGTTCATGGTCCCAAAGTCGGTTCCTTCACTATCCACAAGTACCAAGGCACGTTCTTCTCCATCGTGCTGTTGTGGTGATTGGCGGTAGTACAGTACCGTAGTAATGTCACGTGGCCCACCAGGTAATTTGGCACACAGTATTTCTTTGTTTGTCACGCCTTTGACGTTTTCATCACGGATGACGGCGCCATTGTCAGTGTCGTATGTAATCCGTCGTTCCACAGTATTCCATGTGGGTCCACCGGATGCAGTGGTACGGAAATTGTTGACCTGTTTGTCCTGTCTTGTCCACACTCGTAGTGCAGCTCGGTCACGAATCTCACGAGCTCGTTTAACGTCGCCGGCGTAGTCGATTTCCTTCTTTTGTTGTCCACGAGAGAGTGTTTTCCAATGCTCGGGAAGAATGTGATCAGGACGTGTAGTAGTCTGTATACGTGTCTCGCGTCCGCGGACCACCATTTTGCCGTCTGGCGTTATTTTTGGAAGCTCATAGAATCGAATCGTGCCTGTCCACGGCTCGCTTAACTCCCTGTGGTCGTTGGCGCTGACACCATCCCAAACATCGCGAAAGTCACTTTCCCCTTCAAAAGTAGAAGTTGTCTTGAAATCTCGTGTCACATCGAATTGATCAACAGGTACAGGTATGTTCATGACGTCGTCCGTCGGGATGAACAATTTCTTGCGTGGAGTACGAATATGTCTGATGACGCAATATCCGCGCTGTTCCCAGTAGTCGGGCTCCGGCGCTGGTGCAGCAACTTCAGAAGCCGATGCTTGGATATCAGCGGCGTTGTCTTCCGTTGTCATCATAGATGGGTCATCCCATTCTTTAGGGTAGGAAAGTGGAGGGCCGGGCATTGGTTTATCACCCAAGGGGCGAGAAGTGGATGCCTTGACCTCGTCGTGTGCCTCAGGGTTATGATGTCGTAGAGTACCTTCTTTCACTGGGTAGGTGAACTTGCCATCAAGGATGATGATGTCTTTGACTCTGTGCACGTGACACAATTCACCATCAGGATTCTTGGCGTATGTAGCCGTGTCCAAGACAAGGTAGTCACCTGACCATCGTCCACCAGAGTGTAAGTGGTAACCCATGAATAACCCTTCCCGAGTATTTTCTTTAAACTTTGCAGTCTCGTCGTTAATCTCGGGGTTGAGGCATTTCCAGAAGATCCGAGCGCCGAGCGGCATGCAGCGCCCGGGAAAACTTTCGCCAAATCGTATTTCATGAGCTGTCTTATCTGCATGTTCCACATTGAGGGCAGCCACGCCCGTGGATGTATGCACAAAATTGTGTCCACAGCAAAAGGCTTGCATGGCCTCTTTCCACCATTCGTGTCCCAGACCAGACATATGTAACACAGCTCTCGCACCGAGAATGACAATCTTGACGACGCGCTCGATCAATCCATTCGTTTGCGGACGATGCGGCGTACTCGTGTCGTGTCTCCATCCCAGTTGGCGGCAAGCCTTCTGAAGCTCTCCAGAGTTGTCTGTATAGATGTGCTCCACCTCATCGTTCGCGGCGATGAATTGTTGAAAGGATGCCTTTGTGGTAGCTGCGTCTTTGTGTAGTGCTGGGTAGGCCATGAAGATGCCGGCGTATCTGTCTAGGACAACAAGTGCATAGTTGTCGCCGCGCTTGTCTGCGGCATCGTCTTTGGCCAGGACGACATGGTCGGCAGTTAAAGCCTCACCAAACTTCTTCGGAACAAAAGCCTCGTAGGCGTTATCCTCGTCTGTGGGGTCTGCCGGTGGATGTGGCTTGCGCTGTCGTCGACACGGGGCATTCTGCGCCATCGTGCGAGAACAAATCTCACAGTCAGGGTGTTTTGGGCTGTGAGTCATGTAATGCATCGGGTCGATCGGTTTCTTCTGTCTGTTGGGAAGAACGCGATCATTGTCGTGATGCACTCGTGTGAGCGTCTCTGTCGGCATGTCGTTATCTGCTTGAACTATATCTGCTAGCCCCCCGCATTGTGGAGGAGAACACTGCGTCTGAGACGTAGGCGAGTCGGTGGGTGTGTCCACGTTAGGCTCGTCTGCGTTTGAGTCGGGAGGTTCTTCGACCGTGGTGGTCCGTGCTCCTCCTCCCTCTCCGACATGTGGTCTCTTGGGGCAGGTCCCTATGTGGGGCCGTAGCTCATCTGCAGTTGTTGACTGCTCTGTAGCTTTGCAGCACCAACAAATGTCGTTGCAGCGGGCGGATGAACGTTTGCGCTGACGACGTCGGGGTGCTGACGAAGTGCATAGACGTGGTGGTGGTATCTGCGTCAGGTCGTCGAGTCGTAATTCTGGAACTCTTTTGTTGACTGGAATCTTATACCATTGGCCCCCCGGATCCTGAAGCAAGTAGCCCAGCACAGGATCCCAAAGCTGCCGAAAGCCATCAAACTCGATCAATTTCCCAACTGATGGTAAAGATGGACAGTCTGGCAAGGCAAGGGCTGAACTGTGTAAGCCAACCTCGGGTAGCCGTATGTCGTAGTGCTCGTTGACAGTACGATCACCATTGGCGGTTTCCAGAATATGCTCTTCGCGAATAGATATGCGATCCGATTCGGTCTGCGTCAGTTCATGTTTTCCCTGAATATGATGAGCAGAACCACTGTCGAGAACCCAAGATCGCGTCAATGCGGCAGTCGAGCATGGCGGGTCGACTTGCATCGTCCTTGTCTTCGTCTGGGCTGTCTTTGATGACTGCTTAACAGTGTCGTCATATTTTCGGATCGCAGTTGGTGTGGCCACCGACTCTTTATTGTGTCGGTAGTCATATAGGTCGTCGTACCATAGCTGTGCCTCTTTTTGACACTCTCGTAGAGCATCCGCACTTTAGTCCCACCATCGTTGTGGTAACGGGTCTAGTACATTGACGATGTCACCCTCGTTCGGCACCTCCTTCCATTTATCCACTCTGGTCCTGCCAGAAACGGTATGTAAATAGTATTCTACGTCACGTATGTCGAAGCGTATCCGACGACGTGTTTTGGTAGATGTCGCTGTGGCCTTAGTGTTGGCCATGAGGGTCTTGTCACGGATGACGTAACTGCGGTCGGAACGGCGTGAAAGCCGAAAGTTGGCAGGAGAACGTGCTCTGGCGTGGGTGGAGCCACGGGGCGAACCATGGCTCGGTGAACGTCTGCCACGTCCTTTGTCACTGCCATATGATCTATCACGGCCGCGTGGACTACCGCGTCCGCCGCCACGATTGTCTCGCCCTCGGGAGGTAGATCTCGAAGATCTGTCGCATCGACTTCTCGATTGACTGCGAGAGTCTGGGGACCTCCTGGACGTTGAACGAGATCGGTCGTATTGGCGTCGGTTGTCACGTCCATGGCGTGAGTCGTTTGCGTAGCGGAACCCCCCGCGTTGTGAAGAACGTTGGCTTCCTGATCCGCGGGATGGTGATCGGCCACGGCAATCCTGACTGGAGGTCCGTGGTCGACTCGGGCTTCGCTCGGGAGTCTTCGCACCAGGTGTAAGATGAGCATATTTGCATTTGTCGCCTCTTGGGCACTTATTCTGTGCGAAATCTTTACACTGTGCGACGTGTGGAAAGTTGCACTTGTCGCCCCTGGCACATGTGTTGCGCTTGGCGAAATCGAAGCAAAATGGTTTCGATGCTGGCTTCTTGTGAATCGCAGGAGTGGACATACTACGGCGGGCGTTGCCACCAGCCGTCGATGTTCTGGAAGATTTCTTGTTCTTCCAATCCCTGGAATATGTATGCAAAGCCTTGCACCGTTCACCATTGCGACAATTGCCTTTCTTCCAGGCAGCGCACACGTTGACTTGAGATCGTGTCTCATGTTCGTACCGTAATTTGTTTTGATTATTCTCCAATTGTTTAAGCTCCAGTATGCCCAAGACGCGCTGTCGGAGCCAATCATAGGTACTATTCGGGTCGCTGATCTTCATGCGCTGGTACACGTACATGTCTTGTTTCATCCAGGCATGTCTCCGAATCTGTGTACGAAACAGAGATTCCAAGATCTTTGGATCGGGTGCTTCTCGGCACTCCAAGAGTAAAGCGTCCCAGTCAGTAATAAAACGTTGCAAACCTTCATCTCTCATCCTCAGTTCTTTGAGGCGCTCAAAGTCGTGCAGGTCGTCATCAACCTCTGTCACTTTGTAGGACTGTAGGATGTGCCAGTAAATCTGGCGTCCTTTGAGCATGCGTCCTGCTTTGTGCTCTCTGGTTTCGATGAGCCTGATTTGGTAGCGCAAGTCCGAGGATACGATGTCGCTCAGAGCGGTAGCGAGTTTGCAATCGATGCTCTCAAAGTCTCCACTGTCTTGTAAGTCCTCGAATGTACATTCGGGCTGTTCAGCCACGCATAGGAAGGCATATGCTTTGGATGGTCGCCCTGAAGCGGCCCCGAAGTTCCTCCGTACCTTTTGTTGCCACTCGAGCAGCTGCGTGATCTTAGGCAAGACAGGGACTCGGACGGTGTCTGACTCCTTGATCGGAGTTGTAGTATGGACCGAAAACGCAGACAGTGGTTGTGAGGGTATCGGTGCACCGTCAGTAGTTGGTTCTGTGCGCACAAGAGACACATGGCGTGTCTGTGCAGAAGCTGCCGCGGAGGCTGCTCCTGGTGACGTACGTCGTTGTCCTGCAGAAGCTGGTGCTGCTTCGGCGGACGCTGCCGTCGGCCTGTGCAGGTCGGTTGCAGGTCGAAGGTGGAGATTGGTGTCGTTGGTGTGGTCGATCAGCTGGTTCGTCCAGCTCGTCATGTCTTCGTGTATTTGTGCCACCGTTTGGCGTGTATACTCATCAGTATCCCGAGAACGTTGTGAATACCGATCTAGTCGTTGCTCGCATGCTCGGAGACGGGCGCGTTGCGCCTCCAGCTCGCTTTCCAGACGTGCGAGGTGACCCTCAACACGCACCTTCTCAGTATCTCTTTCACGAATAACCTGGGAGAGCTCCAACTGCGTGCGGTCCGCCGCCTTCTCAACCTCCTGCAACCTGTTTGTGAGGCGGGCGAAATCGTAAACCGTGGGAGGAGAATCCAGCTGGCCAGTCTGGGCTCGTCCGACACGCAACTCTGCCAGGGCGTCCTGCATATCAGGAAAACGCTGCTCGATTTCAGAGATTCGGTTAGCGAGTGGCTGCACGACAGCGTTGGTCGCATCAAGCCTTTGAGTGATGACTCTCTCAGTACGCTGCAACATGTCGATCAGGTTCGACGAGTTGGTGTGCTTCGTTGCGAAGCGTCGCCGTAGTGTGGTCTAGGTAAGATCGAAGATCACTGATCTGAGACTGAAGGTCGCCAAGGTCGGTGGCCTCGGCTGGTGTTGGTCGGTTGCGGAGCTGGTCGTGGATCTCATCATGTAAAATCCTGACTGCTGAAACGCCTGTGTCGCGTACGAGCACGAGCTGTTGCTCCATCTGTGCAAGGTAGTTGCGCAGGTTCTCGACCATCGCCGTTCGTTCACCTGAGCGTGACACCTCACGATCAACCTGGCACTGCAAGTCACCTATGATGCGTCGATATTCGGCGATCCTGGAATCAATGATCCCTAAGGCGCCGTCCAGATCGTGGCGTATGGCTACAGTATCGGCGGCGTTCGTCTGAACGCTCTGCAGTAGTCCAGAGCATTGCCTGGACACGAAGGTTTCAACTGGGTCTCTGAGCTCAGCTATTTCACCTGCGGCGGACGTTTCCGCCAGCTGGTCGTCTGAGATGGAGAGGTGGGGAGCGTCAGCTTCCCTGTGTCCCCTGTCACGGGGAGTGCATGGCCTCTGAGAGGCAGTACGCGGGCTCGACCTACTCTCGCCGCATGGGCCTGGGGCTCCACGGCGGTTGCGCGCGGGCGAGCGGCGGCTCGGACCATGTGTGTGGTGTCTCATCCGATGATACCTTGGGGTACTGCGTCTGCGGCTGTGCCGCCACTGGTCTACTGAGTTCCTCGAAGGTGGCTACGTGCTCCGCAACAGGAACGGTCGCAGGGCTGGGGGTACCAGCACCTGAGGTCCATCGGCGGTTAGCGCGAAAGCGCCCTGGAGTATCAGGATCAGTGAGGCTTTCGCCTGACGCAGTTGGGATTGCTCCCGACGGAGGAGGGGATGGGGGATCGAAGGTAGGCGTGTGAAACCCCTTCCTTCCTGCTCCTACTCCTTCTCCTGCCCCCCCGCGGGCGGCGCTGCGATGAAGTTCGGCAGCTAGCCGCGCCTCGGGTCCGTCGGAGCTGGGGGGGTACCTGAAATACCAACACAGTCCGCACTAAGGCTCTCCAACTCATCACCGAGCCGTCGCGCCGTCGGAGAGCTCGCACGCGGGGCCCCCATGGACCCCTTGCGGCGCATGCGCCGCTTGGGTTCCATCGAGGCCGCGTGCGAGGTCGCAACGTGCGGTTCGATGAAGGGTGAGCTTTAAAGGGCTGATAACCTGTGTATGGGGTTGAAGTACAAGGGCACAGAACCCCTGATCCGTTGGTAGAGGGAAGGAGGGATAGATGGATGTCTTTCCCTCCTGCACGATCAAAGGTCTGATCGATCTGCCCCAATACCTGAGCCCAAACGGCCAGGCGCAGGAGAGGTGAGGCTAAGGAGTATATATGAGGGTATTACACGGGTTCTATTCACACACCCCAGCAGGCGCGCAAGGGCGCGAGAGGCTCGTCCGGCAGAATTCCATGGAAGCGCCGGGAGTGGAAAAAGAAACAATGGTCTCCGCAACAATCGGGAGAGCGCGAACGCGAGCTTTGATGAAAGCTGATGTTGCGAAACCATACATTGTTTATATGGTGTCGGGACACTGGGTTGTGAAATCCACCCGAAACCTCTGGTTGTTCAAAGATATTCGGCGTGCGCGCGCGACGGCGCGCGGGCGCGCACTTCGACCTATCCGCTGCAAAAGCTCACCGCGACAGCGCGCGCGCTCAAGGGCGCTCGAACGATTTCGACATGCACGCGCGAGGCCCGCATGGTAGCACGTCGCCCCCCGCCGCCGCCGCGCCCATTACCCAGCGGCAATGGAAAGGCAAAGGCGGCGGTGGCGACGGTGGATGCGATGGCGGCGATCGCAGGAATAAAAGGATTAGCCACAATCTGCTGACGGGGGTCGCACGCACAATCGTCGCAACCAATTCTGCCGCCCCCAATGGCCTTGAAAGGGCGCGGGGAAACCGGTGGAATAATATTAGGCGGTGGTAGAGACAACCGTGGAAGCATTACGCGCGGTTGGCGGATGCGGCGGCAGCGGCAGTTGGGGGTCGCCGCCAGCGCCACCGCGACCACCGCTGGCCAAAGGCCGCGCTGGCAGCGGGATGGGGGGGAGGGGGGGGGGCGCTGACGACGGCGGAGGCGGCGGTCGCAGCGCAAACAGCAGCGGTGGACGCATTCGCAGACATCGGCGGCGCGATGGCGGCGATTGGAGAGGGGGCGCCTCGACCGCCGCCACGGCCACCACCGCCATCCCCCATGTCAACAAATTTCGGTGGCGCGAGGTAGGCGATGGCGGCGGCGGCGGCGGTGGGGCCAGCCGCGCGCGCACTCATATAATTGCATGATTTGGTTGCGTGAGTGGCGGGATTGGGAGCGCCGCCACCACCGCGGCCGCGACCTTCACCACCGCCGCCACCCCAATACCCAGAACGGGTGGCGGCAGTGGCAGCGGGGTAGTGACGACGGCGAGGTGGCCGCGGTGATGGAAGCGATGGCGGCGGAAGGTAGTTGCACCATCAGTGAAGGCGCTCGTGGACTTGAGTGTTGGCGTTGGCCAGATGGCGTCGCATCCGCCATCGCGCCCACCGCTGCGGCCGCGCCATCCATGGCCAAGAAAGGGCAGTGGCGGTGGCGATTGGGCAGGATGGTGGCTGCGGTTGACGCAGTTGTAGCGGTAACAGCAAGAGTAGAGGCATGCGCAACTTCACAGCTTTGCCATCGGCCCCTATCTCTCTTCCGCCGGCCACCCGCTTCCCTCGATGGAGGTGCTGGCGGTCGTGGAAGGGGGCCGCGTCCATCACCGCAACCACCACCCCCACCCCCCTCCCTCACAACGAGTGTTGGCGGTGGTGGTGGGATCGGATGCCCGGCGGCGAAGGCAGTCGTGCTGACAGTGGTTGCATCCGCCGCAAAATTGTCTACAGATGTTGGTGTTGGTGGTCTTTGAACGATTTGCAAAGCCGCCGCCATCTCCATTCCTGACCCAGAACGGGTAGTGGCGGTGGCGGTGGAGTTTCGCCAGTGGTGGTGCAATGGTCCTGGCAACAGTGGTGGTGTCGCACCATTGCTAACAACCGTTGTAGGAGCGAGCGGTTTCTGCAGTCGCACATGTATTAGTTCATCGAACGTGGAGGCGTCGGCGGTGGTTGCAGTAGGGGCACCTCCACCAACGCCGCCAACATCACCGCCACCACCACTGCCCTGGCCCAGCACGGGCGGTGCTGGTGGCGGTGTAGTTTGGGTTGTGGGGGTAGCGCTGGCGGTGGTGGAGGCGCAGTGGCATCTGCTGCAGCATGAGTAGAAGCACTCGTAGAAGTTAGTGGTTGTGGTGGTAAGAAGGGCCGAATCCACTACCACATCCACCACCACCAGCCGGAAAGGTATAGCAACGGGGGATCGAACCCACACTTCTTTGTGGAAGAATAGAAGATTTGCAAACAACAAACCTTTCGTTGTGAAACTCAATAAGACCCCTTGTGTAGAGGGTTTTAGTAAACCGTCTGTGAAAGACTTCGACCGGACTCCTTTTGCACCGGCTTTCAATCATATTATTGTGGTAAAAGATTTCAACCGGATCCCTTGTGTAAGGGATTTCAACATGATCCCGTTTGTAAAGTGCTTTACTCGAAATCCTTTTGTAAACAATTACGAAACAATTATTATTTGAGTAGAACGTTTCCACCGGATTCCTTGTGTAGAGAATGTTTGTCGCACTCCTTCCGTCTGGGGTTACAACAAGATTATGTTTTGCAACGACTTCCAATCGCATTCCTGTTGTAACGGTTTTTAACAAGATTCCCTCTTGCAGCGGTTTTCAATGGGATTCCATATGTAACGGTGTTAAATAAAATTCCTTTCGCAACGGCTTTCAACCGGATTCCTCTTGTAACGGGTTTCAATCGGAATCCTTGCGCAACGGCTTTCAAACCGATTCCTTGTGTAACGGCTTTTAATACGATTCCTCTTGCAACGGCTTTCAATAAGGTCCCTTTTGTAACGGATCTCAGTCGGATTCCTTTCGTCACGGATTTCACTAATATTCCTGTTGCAACGGCTTTCAATAACATTCCTTGTGCGACGGCTTTCAATACCAAATGCCTGGTCCGCTTCATGTTTGGGAGGCTACCATCAGAAATTTATATGTCTGATTGTTCTCTCTTTTTTCTTTATACATATATAATATAAAAATTGGTAATATCATGCAGCCAGACGGCCAAAAATGAGCGCTTAACAAAAATCCGGAGGGAGTTTCAAGCGAAACCTTGCAACCTATTCAAGAAACATAGATTTGCTTACCAAACAACCATATATCCAGAAACAATTCGCAAAAAATGGGATTCCCATTGCAACTGCTCTCAAAATGACTTCCTTTTGGAACGGAATTCACTAGGATTCCTTTCGCAAAGGCTTTCAACAAAATTCCTTTTGCAACCGCTTTCAATCGGATTCCTTTTGCAACGGCGTTCAATACGATTCCTTTCGTAACGGCTGTCAATAGGATGCCTTTTTTTGTAACGGGTTTCTATGGGATTCCTGCTGTCACGGCGTTCAAAATAATTTCTTGCGCAACGGCTTTCAATAGGATTCCATTGGTAACGGCTTTCCATTGTATTCCTTATGTGACGGCTTTCCACCCGATTCCTTGTGTAACGCCTTTCAATGGGATTCCTGTTGCAACGGGTTTCAATCGGATTCCTTTGCAACGGCTTTCGGTGGGATTCCTGTTGTAACGGATTTCGATCGGATTCCTTTTGCAACGGTTTTCAAAAAGATTCATTGTGTAACGGATTTCGATACGATTATTTTGCAGCGACCTTCAATCGGATTCCTTATATAACGACTTTCAACGGGACTCCTTTTGCAACGGCTTTCGATCGGATTCCTTTTGTAACTCCTTTCAATGGGATCCCTTTTGTAACGGATCTCAGTCAGATTCCTGTGCAACGGCTTTCACTAAGATTCATTTTGTATCGGCTTTCAACAAGGTTTCCTTGTGTAACGGAATTCAATAAGATTCCTTTGCGCAGGCGTTACACCGGATTCCTTATGCAGCGGTTTTCAATGGGACTCCTTGCGCAAAAGCTTTCACTCGGATTCCCCTTGTAACGTGTTTCACCAAGTTTCAACTGACGTTTCAAAATTGAATAGAAAACAAGGTTTCGCCCGAGAGCACTTCAAATTGTATTAGTACAATGATTTGGGGCCGTCTGTTTGTTGAGAGAGAGTCTAGCGAAGTTGGCACTGCTTACGCAAATGACCAATGGAAACAACCAGAAATGTCAATTTCGGCTGACGCTCTTTCAAAAAGCAGACGGCCCAGAATGATTGAATTTAAATATTGTGAAGGCTTCTCCTGCGAAACTCTGATTTTGAATTTAGTTTGGCTCCTTATGCATTAGAACTGTTTGTTAAACATATACAACAATACGTACGGTTTTTGATGTGAATACCCAACGCAAAATGTCACAGTCTCGAAAGCCGTTGCAAAAAAAGAACTCTCTTTGAAAACCGTTACAAAACTAATATGGTAGAACGCTGTTACTGAAGAAATCATACTGAAAACCGTTACATGAAAATCCGACTGGAAACCAACAATAATTTATTGGAAGCAATTGCAAATGAAATCCTATTGAAAACCGCTACAGAAGGAATCCTGTTGAAAACCGCTTGAAAAAAGAATCCGATCCAAAGCCGATGCAAGAAGAATCCGGTTGAACACTGTTACGAAAGGCATCCTATTGAAAGCCGTCGCAGAAGGAAGTATAATGAAAACCGCTACAAAGAGAATCAACTTGAAGCCGTTACACTTGGAATCCGATTGAAAACCGTTACAACACAAATCCGATTGCAAGCCGTTACAAAAACAAACACAAAAACACACACACACAAAAAACAACAAAAAAAAACGAATTGAGTCCGATCGAAAACCGTTTGAAAAGAAAAACTACCGAGAGCCGTAAAAAAAGAAATTCCAATAAAAAACGTTACACAAAGAATCCTGTTGAAAGCCGTTACAAAGGAATCCGATTGAAAACTGTTACAGGAGGCATCCTATTGAAAACCGTGGCAGAAAGAATTCGGGCAAAAGCCGTTACAAAAGGAATCCTCTTGAAAATCGTTACAAACGGATCGAGATTGAAATCCGTAAGAAAAAGGAATCCGATTGAAAGCCGTTACAAGAGGAATCCGGTTGAAAGTCTTTGCGAAAGATATCATGTCGAAAGCCGTTACACAACACATTATGTTGAAGACCGTTACGACAAGAATCCGATCGAAAACCGTTACATACGGAATCCGATTGAAATCCAATACAAAAGACATCCTACTGCAAGCCGTTCCAAAAAGAATCATACTGAAAACCGTTACAAAAGGAATACGGTTGAAAGCCGTTACAAAAAGAATCAAACTGAAAGCCGTTACAGAAGGTGACATATTGAAAGCCGTTGCAAAAGAAATTCGAACGACGTTACAAAAAAGAATCCTATAGAAAACCGTTACCACAAAAAGGAATTGGATTAAAATCCGTTACAAAAGGACTCTGATTGAAAGCCGTTACAAAAAGGATCCGACTGAAAGCCGTGACAAAAGAAATTACCGTAAGGCCGTTGCAAAAGGAACATTGGTGAAATCATGTTAAAGGAATATGTATCGAAAGCGCTTACAACAACACACAAATCAATGATAGAGCGAAGCACTTTCGAATTGATCTGTTTTGGTCAACTTGATTCCCCCGATGGGGACTCCCAGAAGAGCACCTTCTCGATGTTTGATAAAACATTCGCGAGGGGCGGCAACGGGGCGGCGACGAGGCGGCGACGGGGCGCCGACGGCGAGCACGGAACCGCCAGACCGACCGTCAGGCCCAGCCGGCGGGCGGCGACGAGGCGGCGACGGGGCGCCGACGGCGACAACGTAGCCGCCAGACCGACAGACAGGCCCAATCGACGGGCGGCGACGAGGCGGCGACGGGGTGGCGACGGCGACGACGAAGCCGCCAGACCGACCGACAGGCCCAATCGACGGGCGGCGACGAGGCGGCGACGGGGCGACCACGGCGACTGCGTAGCCGCCAGACCGACCGTCCGGCCAAGTTCCCTAGATAAGAAATAGAAATCCCTCAATGCAAGCACTGTTTAGAAAATTGTCCGAGGTCCCTGCGGACCTCGGAAAGCTTATGTTCGCAGCTTGCACGAAGGCGCAATAAAAACAACCTGAATATCGGAGGGGGGCCCTTCTGTTATTCGCCGTTGGGCCCCCATCTTAGGACCTAGGATGAACTTCAATCTTCGTATCTCCATGAGGCTCTTGGCCTTCGGAAAAAGAGCTCGCGCTCTTGATCGGGATTATGTTATGATATTCCTGTAACGGTCGTACCCGAGGGGGGCATGGGGCCCCAGGTAACGGTGGCGCTGGGGCGGGGTGGACCACGTCGGGGCGGGGGTGCGCTGCGATCGCCATAGTATGCGTGCGAACACAGCATGTGGAGGGGGGGGTCCAGCCCTCCCCCCCTACGTTCGATCGTTACTGTTACCAGGAGGGGGCGCGGGTAACGACCGTCACGCGCCCGAGGATACAGAAATCATCAACGCTCTTGTGGCCCTGGTTCGACTGCCTGCCTTCATCCACCTGGCAACATACGGGAACGTTTGCAGGTCGTGTCGAAGACTCGTCTGGGGGACTTCTCCTAAGGGGTAGTTTGTCGCCCTGGGTCCAGTTCTGACCGCCCTGGGGCCCGAAAACGGCCCCCTGAGGTCAAAACTACGAGAAAACGGGGGCGACGACAGGGAGTAAAAATCAACTATGAATCAGGGAATGAACAATGACATGAGCAGAACCATGAAGAGGTCAGCGCGGGCTTCTTGGATCAGCGCTGGACCCCCCTCCCTGGCGCGCAGGAGCGCGCCAGGGGCGGCCTCAGAGGCACCGCCGTGGGGTCCAGCGCACATCCGAGAAATCCGCCTGGACCAACGAGAGCTCATGCGCATGTCACTGCTGGGCCCCTTTTCCACCGCCACTACCAGGAGAGGAAGGAGGAGTAGGAGGAGGAAGAAGAAGAAGAAAAAGAAAAAGACTTGCCCAACAACTTGCCCGACCTACATATGGTCGTGGTGGTGGAAAACTTGCCCATCACGTCACTGCTTGCTGTTCTGTTATGTTCCATGTATGCCGCATGCGGTTCGCACAACTCTGCCCGCCTCTGTACAGGAGACGGAACAACAAGTCCAGACTGCACCCTGCTGCCAAGGCTTCGGCCAGGAGGGCAGACAGCAGCTGGCAAAATAGCTGTCCTGCTCGGGATTAACAGTTCCTCACTGTCACTGCTTGCTCCCCGAGTTCAATCAGCGTCACTTTCCAGGGACATGTCGGCTTATCGGGGATGTTCTAACCTGGGTAAATCCAGACCAGGGTCAGCCAGGCCTTCCAGCATCCTGCAAAATCCTACAAGATCCTGCACCCGAACCCGGGTCAGTGCGAAGGATCCTGCAACACCCTGCAGGATCCTGCACCCAAACCCAGGTTGGTGCGACCCTGGCCCTGCAGGATCCTGCAAGATCGGGCGCTCTGGCTGACCCCCGTTTGCATCGACCCCCGTATCGAGGCTCCCGAGGCTCGCCTCCGCACCCGCGTCCGTGAGGGCGCGCTGCAGCAGCGAGGCCACGCCCGGCTCCTTCTCGGGCGTGCGGGGGGGGGGGGGGGAGAGGCCGGGAGGGCCAGGGGAGAGGCCACAAGGGGGAGTCGGGAGGTGGGGGCCCTGACCCTCTCGCGCCGTGGAAGAAAAACATCGGGGGTGCACAGTGAAAACGTTTTCGGGGGCGCAAACCTGGAAAACGACGGCCGCGGCGCCCTCTCGAGAACCGGCAACGGACAATTCACTAATCGACGTGTCAGGGCGGGGGTTCTGTCCACGCCCGAAAAACAACTACGGAAGTAGTTGTCCTACTTTCGGCCTCCAGGGCATCGCCGGGCCCTGGGTCCTGGGCCCTGGGTCCTCCTCCTCCTCCTCCTCCTCCTCCTCCTCCTCCTCCTCCTGCTCCTTTCCCCTCCCCCGCTGGCCCAATGAGTGCGTAATTGGTAGTTTTCGGGGACACGTTGGGGCAGTCTGAGTGGGAGCAGATATGTGTCGTCGCGCATGCATGCTCAAACACGCGAGGACGTACGTCTTACCCTCGTACAGTCTCCGCCTCCTGTCATGTCGCCTGAGCTTGCCGAAGCCCCCTCGCGCTGCTTGTGTTCCTGGACCCGACGTCTGCAAGCGGCATCATTGCTGGGCTCGCTGAGCGCGGTGAGCATCCGTGTCGCCGAGACGGCCGAGACCTGGCGCACCACCCTGGCCTGGGCGCTCCTGGGATGCCCCACGGGGCGCTGCCGCAGTGGGCTGCCTGGCCCGGCGGGCCCGCCCCTCCCGAGCTGCTCCGAGCGGCGACGGCGAGGAGGTCGCCCGGCTGAGGAGCGAGCTGGCCGCCATGCGAGCCGCCATGACAGGGGAACGAAGAATGACCTAAGCATAAAACTCGGAGGTCCGCGCGGACTTCTGGGATCCGCGCTGGACCCCCCTCCCTGGCGCGCGGAGCGCGCAAGGGGCGGCGCCGCAGGCGCCGCCAGAAGGATCTAGCGCGGGTCCAAGAAATCCGCGCGGACCTCCAAGTTTATCTCTTTGTGTCATTCCTCGTTCCCCTATCATTGCGGGAGTCGGGCTGCTCAGGAGGTGGCGCCCCTGGAGGAGAGGACGATGCCAGCGGTGCTGGCGGAGGTGCTGTACCGCCCGCGCCGCCGCCCCGCGGCATCCCAGGCTTCACGCCGGGGGGGGGGCCCTCGGGCGGGCCTGCGAGGGGGTGTCGGTCCGACGAGGTGTCCACATGCACGAGCATCCTGAGGACCTGGGGTGAGATCCATATCCTGGGAGGGAGCAGGAGACGGAGGAGTGGGAGATGGAAGCGGAGACGAGCAGGAGACGAAGCAGGACATAGAGAAGCAGGAGATGGAAGCGGACCACAATAATAGACACCACTCGCGGCGTCGCCAAGCGTGTTAGCAATTGGCCTGCTCGTCGCGAGGCTGTCCTGCGAGCGTGATCCTGCGATGTATCGTATTGACGTGGTGTGTACCGTGGAGGAGCGCACGGCGTCTGTACGCGTCAGCCTTGATCAGTGCATGTACGGCGGGTTGGCCAGAAAGGCCACCACGCTGCCTGGGCTTGACACGGCGGATGCACTGTGGGAAGAAGAATGCCGCTGCGACAGAACGCACCAACCTCATCGGATCATCAGTCGTGTTGCAAGGAAAAAGACGAAGAACAAACACATAAACATAAACTTCTGGCGCTCCGCGCGGATTTCTTGGATCCGCGCCGGACCCCCCTCCCTGGCGCGCGGAGCGCGCCAGGGGCGGCGCCGAAGCCGCCGCTGGGGGGGCCCAGGCGCGGATCCAAGAAAACCGCGCAGAGCGCCAAAAGTTTATGCTTATGTGGTTCTTCTTCGGGGAAGAGGCCAGACTTTGCGCTGTGCCGGTTGGAGTCCTACCTTTCTGGCCTCAGCAGGCTTCTTGGCCTCGTGTGTGGTTGGGGGCGTCCTCTGCACTGCTGCGCAAGAACGAAGGCCCAGCACCCGTTGCACCTGATCGCCCCTCCTCCGTCGGGCTGTGGAGGAGGAGTCGTCCAGCCATCAGCAAGGGGCACTCATGATGGGCAAGTTTTCCACCACCACTACCATATGTAGGACGGGGGAGAAGGGAGGATGAGGAGCTCCTCCTCCTCCTCCTCCTCCTCCTCCTCCTCCTCCTCCCTCTCCTACAGATGGTAGCGGTGGTGGAAGATGGGCCCATCAATTCACATACTCAACGAGAAGAGAAACAAAATGAGAAGCACCGCACATCGACGACGGTGCGATGCTGTCCGAGGGAGTCGACTGGGTGGGCTCCACGGGGGCCGCGGATTTCTTCATGCATCGGGCCGCTGATGATCTAGAGAGGCCAGGTCTCCTAGGAGATGGACGAGGTCCAGAGGCACCCCGCCAGGCTCGGGCTCCCCGCCCGCAAGGCGGCCATGCTCTGCGATGCCGTGCTGTCCCTGGAGGAGCGCACGCGGGCCCCCCTCGAGGCCGCACCATCCCCGTGGGGAGACTGGGCGTGGGCCGCTCTGCTGGCCCGGCGCTGGCTCTCCTAGGGGAACAAAGAATGGCAGAAATATAGAGACTCGGAGGTCCTCGCGGACTTCTCGGATCGGCGCCGGACCCATCCTCCTCCCTGGCGCGCGGAGCGCGCCAGGGGCGGCGCCAGAGACGCCGCCAGGGGGATCCAGCGCGGATCCGAGAAATCCGCGCGGACCTCCGAGTCATTATGTTCATGTCATTCTTCGTTCCCCTATTTCACAATCTCAGCACGTGTGCCGCTTCGCGAGGCAAGATGGGGAGCTCCAGGGGCGCCGGGGTTTCAGGAAACGGTGACCAGGTGCCCTCAGGGAGTGGAAGATCATGGGGTGAAGCTCATGGGGGCTCTGCGTGGACCTCGGGGCGCCCATATCGAACGTGATCTTTGCCACGAACGCCGAGGGGGCGAACGGTCTCGACTGCGGGGGCTATGGAATCGTCTCTGCATCGACGTCGGACCAGGAGGCCCGGCTGCTTTGGGAAGCTGGGGCTCGCCTAGGAGTCGCCCTTGCCCCACCAGGCCATGAGAGCAAAGTTCTGCACAAGGCGTCCAAGTCCATGGCCCCCACGTTGCCCGTCAGCTCGGTCCCGAGGGAGATCTGGAACCAGGCCAGGACTCGGGTGCCGCTGGCAGCGGGCAGGTGGACATGGGAAGACCACCTTACCGTCGGGGAGATGAAGGCCGTGACTTTGAGGCCAGAGAGGATCATCCAGGTCGAGGGTCCCTACCCGAACCAGGTGATTTCCCTTGCTGATAACATGCCGCGTTCGCACGCCATTGCCAAGGGGAGGTTTTCCGCGGGCCTCCTCAACTACCTCCTCTGCCGCCGATGTGCCCTGTGCGCTGCCCCTAAGGTCCGCCTGGCATGACCCTGGGTGGAGACATGGCGCATGCCCGCTGACTGGGTCTCCCCGAGTAGGACATGAAGGAGGTGCTGGAGGCCATGCAAGAGGACCCTGTCGACCTGTTCGAGAAAGCGAGGACCATCCAGAATCCCAGGAGTCCTTTAGGGCGCAGGTTGTTTAACTAGCTTGCGTTCTCTACCCCTCCTGCCCCTGCTCAAAGGAGGGGGGTACTCCTCCCGCTACACCCTCCCCAGGGCCTGGGAAGGGGGGGCGGGTAGTTCCTCCTCCTCCTGCTCTTCCTCCTCCTCTTCCTCCTCCTATTCTTCCTCCTCCTCCTCATCATCCTCATCCCATCAGCATCATCATCATCATCAGCATCATCATCATCAGCATCATAATCACCATCAGCAGCATCATCATCATCGTCATCATCAGCATCAACAGCACCAGTATCAGTATCATCAACAGCAGCAGCGGCATCATCAGCAGCAGCATCATCGGCAGCAAACAGCATCAACATAGTCAGCAACAGCATCAGCAGTATCATTATATTATTCAACATGTTCCTCCACATCATCATCCTCCGACCTCTCATTACCACACTTATCATCAGCATCAGCATGATCATCATCACCATCACCAACAGCAGCATCAACATCATCAGCAACAGCTGCATCATCGGCATCATCAGCATCGCCATCAAAAAAACATCATCATAAGCAACATCATGAGCATCACCATCATCAACAGCATCGTCATCGTCGTCGCCATCATCGTCCACACGAACAATATCAGCATACGCATCAGCATGAGCAGCACCATCGCCAACAGCATCAGCATCAACAGCATCATGTCCATCAACATCGTCACCGTCGGCATCATTAGCATCATCTGCATCGTCATCATTGTCATCGTCGCCAGCATCATCAACATCACAGGCATCATCAGCATCGTCATCATCATTAATATCATCATCACCGGCAACAACAGCATCATCATCATCATCATCATCGTGATACGTCCTTCCTCCTCCTTCTCTCGTTGTCATCCTCCTCCTCCATGTCCATATCCTACCCCCAGATGGTCCCGGCATGAAGATTACTCAAGGTAGATGAGCGTGGCCCAGGATAGCTTCCGACAGCCTCTAGCCGAGCATGGCTACGATAGCCTCCAACGAGGACTCAAGAAAGCCTCCGATCGTGTCTGGATGGGAAACGGGGATACTTTTTGGTCAACAGGCTCGCGAGGCGGGTCGACAGCCGCCCGAGTACTAGCCGGGCCGCGACTAGGCAGCAGGAACGAAAGACAAGCGAAGCGAGCGAAAGGGCAACCATTCAGAAGAGAACCAAAACCGAAACTCCCAAACCCGGTGGTGTTAGAAATCCCGGTGGCGACCAGCAAGTAAGAGCCAAAATGGCGCGGCGGCGTGACCATAAACACGCAAAGGTCGATCGCTCGGTGTGAGTCAGGCAACCAGCACCGTCAGAGACGAAGTAGACCGACAGGTACACCCAGACGACATCCGTGAAGTAGGCGACACAAATGCCAAAACATCGTGTCGGCGCAATAGTGAAGAGGGGCAACCTCATCACCGACAAGACTGCAAACGGCAGTAAAACCTGTAAGACTTGTCGAAAGCGACGTCATTGCAAGACAACGTCGGCCAACGAGCGTACGGAGCCACACTTGCCGAACCCGAGGTCCAGGTACCGTAAGATAGGCAGTGTAGCGAGAGACCCATTGAAACCTTCTGGTGGATGGTGGGGATATTTTTGCTGGTCGGCGGCCGCGCGACCACGGTCTGGCGGCAACAGCGAAGGCATAGTGGGGATAATTTTTTGGTCGGCGGCTCCAAGGCGAGGGACATGGAGCGGGTCAACGTCCGGGGCGCGGAACGAAGATAATTGGCCGCAGTGGCGTATGCACGTGCCAAGGACAAAATGACCCTCATTGAGACGCGTGGTGGGGATACGCGAAGCGTCAAGAACTGATTGATGCGCATGAGAAAGAAAGGGTTAGGACCACCACCATTAGTTGTGCTCGTGCGGGGGTGGAGCCTTTCACCCCCGATGAGTGGGATGACGCTTTGATGGATTTCAAGCCATTCGGGCGCTCGGGGGCCGCCGGCAAGGGTCACTGCGCCGACCTTGCTGACGTGGGGGCTCGGAGGCCGTCGGCAAGGGTCACTGCGCCGACCTTGCAGACGTGCTGCTGCGGATTTTTACGTGGACCTCTGTCGATGCAAAACCCACAACGGCGAGCGAAAACGAACGGAATGTCACGTGTCGTCTTCATTCCTGGCCCAAAAACAACAACACGAAATTCACTTCGAAGTCCGGAACGAAATTCTCCAGGACAGTCTGGGCCCCTCCCACTGTTTTCCAAGCGACATCCGCGCCGCGATTTTGGCAGCATGACCAAAAAGTCCTCAATACATCTAAGTCAGCCCTGCTGGCTGCTGCAGTTGAGTTCCGCTCTCCGCGCATGAAATGGAGGTTGCGCCGTGTCAAAAGGGCCCTCAAGGGCTGGAACTGTTCTCAGCAACCTAGGCACACCGTCCCCATGATCAGAAACGTGTGTGCTTGGACTTGGATCCATTTCCGTGTGGCCTTCGGGATCGTCTTCCAGGGCCAGTTCGGGATGAGGCCAAGTGAGACGCTGGGAATCGACGCCGACGATATCACTTTGCCCGAAGACTTGGGCTATCCTACTGGGACGGGGCCTGGGGCCTGTGGTCGTGGGCCTTGGGATCAGAGCTCTGACCAATGCCGAGCGGCCGCAGTCTGTCTCGCTTTTGTAGGAGAACGAGAGGGGCCTCGCGGAGGGCCTCAGGCTGCTGCGACGCGTCACTCCCCCAGGTGCTGACCTGCTCCCGGTGTCCCTGGTCTCCTGCCGTGGCCATATCAAGAATGCGCAGGCCTCCTACGACCTGGCCCCAGCCCCTGGACAGGTTCCGCTTCGGAGTCGGCGGCGGGGTGCGCTTCGAGACCATCAGGGAGATGGGCCGCTGCACAGATGCATCGATATGGTTCAAGCGTCTCAGGTTGGCACAGCTCCTCGCGCTGCTGGGCTACAGACCGCCCTGGACCGGCGCCCCGCCAATGGATCTCGGTCTGCAGGACAGCCGTCGATGGTGGAGACGACGGACCACCGCGGGGCGAAGGTCACACATCGCAAAGGCGCGGCCGCGGCGGCCAGGGGAGAGCCCGTGAACGAGGAGAGCTCGGACATCGGTGGTGGGTGTGCCCGAGCAGCCTCGCCTCGTCGGCGCGCCATCAAGCCTCACCCGTGTAAGGGGGACGGACCGACACGCCGCATCGGGGGGCTGGGCACGCAGCAGCCGCCCCGCCCCAAGAACGGCATGCACCCATCATCAGCAGCATCAGCATCATCATCATCATCATCATCATCAGCAGCAGCATCATCATCATCATCATCATCACCACCACCACCACCATCATCATCAGCATCAGCATCAGCATCATCATCAGCAGCAGCAGAAGCAACAGCAGCAGCAGTATGAGTATCATTATCATCAGCAGCAAGATCATGATCACTATCATAGTCATCATGACCACCATCATAAGCATCATCATCATCAGCAGCAACATCAGCATCAGCATCAGCATCAGCATCAGCATCAGCATCAGCATCAGCATCATCAATACCAGTATCATCATCATGAAAATCAGCATTATCAGCATCGTGATTATCGCAACCACCATCAGCGTCAGCATCATCAGGATCACAATCGTTGTCGTCATCGTCTTCACCAGCAGCAGCATCATCATCTTCAGCGGAAGCATCAGCATCAGCATCAGCATCAGCATCAGCATCATCATCATCACAATTATCAGCATCATCATCAGCAGCAGCATCATCAGCATCAGCATCAGCATCATCATCAGCATCAGTAGCATCATCATCATCATCATCATCATCATCATCATCATCATCATCATCATCATCATCACAATCCTCAGCAGCATCATCAGTATCACCATAATCACCGTCAGCATCATCATCCATCATAATCAGAAGCGTTGTCATAATCGTCATCATGAGCAGCATCAGCATCATCAGCAGCATCAGCATCAGCATCATCATCACAATCGTCAGCATCATCATCAACAGCATCAGCATCAGCATCATCATCAGCATCAGTATCATCATCATCAGAACCATCATCAGCATTATCAGCATCATCACAACCATCACCATCAGCATCATCATCATACTCACAAACGCTGTCGTCTTCATCAGCATCAGCATCATCAGCATCATCAGCAGCATGTTCATGAGCATCATCATCATCATCATCATCATTACCATCATCATCATAATCACCAGCATCAGCATCATCATCGGCATCAGCATCGTCATCAGCATCAGCATCAACATCATCAGCATCAGTATCATCATCACCAGCATCAGCATCAGCATCAGCATCATCACCACCACCATCAACATCTGCATGATCATGATCACAATAGTTGCCGTCATCGTCATCATCAGCAGCATCAGCATCATCAGCATCAGCAGCAGCAGCATCATCAGCATCACCATCATCAGAATCGTCATCGTCATCAGCATCAGCGTCAGCATCAGCATCATCATCAGCATCAATGTCATCATTACCCTCATCATCATCATCATCACCAGCATCAGCATCATTAGCATCAGCATAACCACCACCATCAGCGTCACAATCGTCTTCACAATCGTTGTCGTCATCATCAGCAGCATCATCAGCAGTAGCAGCATCAGCATCAGCATCAGCATCAGTATCAGCATCATCATCATCATCATCAGCATCATCAGCATCATCATCATCACCATCACTATCATCAGCATCAGTATCGTAAGCACAAGCATCAACATCAGGATCCTAATCATCACCATCAGCAGCAGTATCATCATCAGCATCATCAGCATCATCAGCATAATCATCACCACCACCAGCATCAGCATCATCATACTCACAGTCGTTGTCGTCATCGTCATCACCAGAAGCATCATCATCATCAGCGGCAGCAGCGTCAGCATAAGAATCAGCATCATCAGCATCAGCATCATCATCATCAGCAGCATCATCAGCAGCAGCAGCATCATCAGCATCAGCATCAGCATCAGCATCTGCATCAGCAGCAGCATCAGCAGCAGCATCAGCATCATCATCATCCCCGTCATCAGCGTCACCAGCATCATCACCACCACTACCATCAGCATCATCATAATAATCAAAATCGTTGTCGTAATCGTCAGCATCAGTATCATCATCATCATCAGCATCAGCTGCAGCATCATCGACATCAGCAACATCACCAACATCAGCATCAGCATCACCATCAGCATCAGTATCAGCATCAGCATCATAATCATCATCCTCATCATCATCACCATCATCAGCATCATCAGCATCATCATCACCACCTCCATCAGCATCATCATTATACTCACAATCGTTGTCGTCATCGTCATCATCAGCAGCATCCTCATCAGCATCATCATCAGCATCACCATCATCATCAGCATTTGCATCGGCATCAGCATCATTCTCATCATAATCACCTTCATCATCGTCATCACAATCATCACAATTACCGCGAGAAAGATGGGGAAGAGGAGGAGCGGAGGCAGGAGGAGGGCGGTCATGATCAGGATTACTTCATTTGCTCTGAGGGGATCAGGGAGGGGGTCTCGATGATCCACCTCCGCGACATTCTCATCGCACTTATCATCGTCATCATCACCACAACCATCACCAGCAGCAGAATCGCAAGTGTAAGCATCACCCTCACCTCCCCATGCTGCTCTCCTGCTCTCTATCCTCATCTGATTCCTCAGCATCCCACCATTCATCCCTGCCTTCCTCCCCCCGTCCCTTCTTATCCCTCTCATCCTCTTCCTCCTCCCATTGCTACTTCCTCAAGCGCCCCTCCGATTGCTCCTCCTTGGTCACCCGTAGTGGGGAGAAGAAGAAATTATGATTGAGGAGAGAGGACGGATGCACAGAACGGAAAGATGGAGGAGGAAGAAGGAAGCAGGGAAGGCAATGGGGATGAAGAGTGAGGGATAGGCACGAGGAAACGAGGGATGGAGGAAGCGGCAAGGTGCCCACTCTCACACTCCCGCCTCCAAACTCACAAGGCCGGCCCCCTTCCAGACCTCCGAAGCAAGCAAGCAGCCTCCGAATCCCACGCAGCAAGGGTGGGGAGGAGGAAGCTGGTTCGATAGGACTTGGGGTGCGCCTGCAGGCTTTGGGAAGCTCCTGGGGATCAGGACCAGCATCAGCAGTAGCGCCGATCCCCCCAGTCCCCCCGTCTTCTGCGCTGAGATCAAGTCTGCATCAGAACCCGCCGCTCCTGGAAGAAAACAGCTGGACTTGACCGTACCTCTCGAAAGTCCGTGGGATGTTTGGGGGGTCCGCACTGACCACCCCCCTTCCCTGGCACGCGGAGCGCAGCAGGGTTGGCGCCCGAGGCGCCGCCAAGGGCTCCAGCGCCGATCCAAGAAATCCGCGGACATCCGACGGTGTATGCTTGTGCTGGTGTTGTTTATTCGAGTCTGCCTTCAGAACATGCCGTTTCGAATCCACCCTCTTCGGATTGCGTCCAACTTCTGATAGACCGCCGAACACCCATGCCGATGGAAGGAGCAACGTGCTGGTGCTCGCTGACGTGGCGCGCGAACATCGGCCACCGCTCAAGGAAATCTCGAGAGAGTGCGATCGCATGCGGTAAGGGATGGTTCCACGATAATCACCGTCAGAATAATAATAATCATCATCATCATCATCATCATCATCATCATCATCAGCATACACCTCCGCATCCGCCTATAGTCATCGTGCTGCCATAGGGGACGCTGGATGAGTAACGAAGGGGCTTTCCTGGTCACAGCGAGTCTCGGCCACAAGTAGGTTACCCGACACAGATCTAAAGAACGGTCTGAAAACCAAAGCCCCTCCTGAGCCCAACAAGGTCCTTCAGCAACTTGACTTTACAACTCGTCCTCCTCCTCCTCCTTCTCCCCCTCCTCCTCCTCCACGTGTTCCTCCTCCGTCTCCTCCTCCTCCTCCTCGTCCCTCTCCTCCTCCTCCTCGTCACTCTCCTCCTCCTCCTCATCCTCCTCCTCCTCCTCTTCGTCCCTCTCCTCCTCCTCCTCCTCCTCCTCGTGACTCTTCTCCTCCTCCTCCTCCTCCTCCTCCTCCTCCTCATCCTCTCCTCCTCTCCCTCCTGCTCCTTCTCTTCATCCCAATCATCGTTCGCCTCCGGCTCCAAACCAACCTCCGCCGTGACAATTCCCATACTCCGCTTGACCTCCTCCACCCCTCCTTCCTCCTCAGGAGGCCCAAGACAGGCGTGCGCGTCGAGCCACGTATACGAGTATGACCCATCTGTTCGCGAAGCCACCCTCAATGTCACGAACGTTCCCGCAATGCGCTCTGTCGAATCCTATGTGCATTTGTGCGCGCACGTCGTTGCGTCGCAACTGACTGGTGAAAGCAGCACCTAGGGAGCTGGAGTATCCGAGCCCTTTAAAAACACTCTCACCAGCACTGGTCTGCCCGCCAACCTGGCCATGGCAATGCATCACCCAGGGCGGGGTCCTGAGCTTGCTGGCGTGCACTCGGCGGTGGCGACTTCACTCGAATGGCCTCCGCCTCATCGTAGAGCTTATATGGCACCTCTCGCCACGGGGTGTGGGCAGCCTTCTCCAACTCCAATGACTCCTCCGCCTCCCCCTCACCTCAGACGAAGACAAACCGAAGATACGGTCGGATGAAGATAAATCGGGAATCTCTGAGAGCTTGCGAGTCTGGGGGGATGCATCGAGCGAGGCGGCCTTTTCAGATCGCCCCAGAGCTCTCTCTGAGTTCTGGAACGCTCTGGGATGCTGTTGTGCACCTTCCTCCTAGAGTTGCCTGATCCTCCTCAATCTTCTTCCCCTGCACATGCACGCCCGACCATCCCCGCCCTGTTCCTGCCAGCCTGTCAGCCAAGCAAGACGGAACCCCCACTTCATTTCGACCTGGCCAACCCTTTCCCACCCTTCAATCGCCTTCGCTCTGCGCGCCGCGCGAGGCTGGATGGTTTCCGCGGTCTCGCGTCCAGCTTCTCTGGCCAGACCGCGAAGGGCGAATCACTGCCATGTTCGCGCCCATGCGGGTGATCTGCCTTCCCGTCCCCGGAGAGGTCCGCAGGGCAATCGAGGCTCTCCCTCGGAGCACGGCTGCAAGGGGCAGAAGAACCAAAAATGGCATCAACTGAAACTTCGCGAGGTCCGCGCGGCTTGGGCCAACGCTGGACAGCGCCTCCCCTGGCACGCGGAGTGCGGCAGGGGCGGCGCCGCCAAGGAAGACCCTGCGACGGTCCAAGAATATCCACGCGGACCCTCAAACATTGAATGCTGATGTTTGTACTTCTCCGTCGGAACACATACGTGAGACGTGGCGTGCAAGCGGACAAGACCGTTCAACAACTGGCGATCAAACGAGAATGCCGCCACACACGCCTCAAGCCGGGATAACATAAAAGATTCGCACGGCCGGGGAGGTTCCATGCAAAAGCCGTTTACTTTCTCACCCAGCGTGCGGAACAGACGGGCTCAATGCCGAAAGGCGTGCGAGCAGAGACTAGCGAACGGCCCCTGCAAGTTGCGCGTACTGGCCTGGACGGTACTCGGCTCCGCTGGGCGCGCGCGCGCGCGCACCTCCCCCCCCTCGAGCTCGGCCTAGTCACCCTCCACCATGTCTTTCCCCCGCCCAGACGAGTGTTGATTCCCTCCAGTTCCTCCTCCGACTCCTCCTCCAGCAAAGAAGCTCCTCCCCGTGCGCCGCTGCCCTTTCCGCTACCCAGCCCCGCCTGTCACTCCCCCTTCCCCCAACCTTTTCACCAGCCTC